>JAQMYJ010000005.1:15060182-15087128 GCA_030014305.1 Clarias laeviceps
ACTTGGCACAGGTTTTACGCCGGATACCCTTCCTGACGCAACCCTCCCATTTTATCCGGGCTTGGGACCGGCACTGCGTCCAGTGGCTGGGGGGTTTGGGCACTGGTTGGAAATCGAACCAGGCCTTCCGCATGGCAGGCGAAACACCTACCACTGAGCCACCAGTGCCCTCCAATGTAATAAAGTACACATACAATTTGTTTCAATAAATTTGTATTATATTTACATACATTACATTTAGGCATTTGACAGACACTCTTATTCAGTGCTTTGTAGTTTCTATCATGCCTGTATTACAGTATATAGGCACACACATGTGCCAATGTGTACTGTAACAAGCCATCACTGGTGATAAATCTGATGGCAGACTGCAGAGATTAATCCAGAAACTTGAGTTAACTGAAGAATGTCTACATGCAGATTTTTTACTGATATAATAAAAAACAGACTGGAAAAATTGCCTTATAAATCACTTAAGTTCCTTTTTGTTAAAGGATACCACTTTTTTCCCTTAGTTTGCTCATATGATCAGTTAAATAGTACTTTAAACTTTCAAAGTTTAACCTACTTTATGGTAGGTTGGATTTTCTTAGCTGCTGTAGATACTTTATTTCTACCGAGGCTTTGTAATGATTAACTCAGTCCTATTTAAGGGCCCAAGATATTACGGTTCCAAGAAATCTGATTGACTTATCTGTGTTATTGTCGATCCCCTTTAAAGAGGTGTGCAAAAAGAGTGTTCTCAGTGGTATGAGTATTTTGCTACAATTTGCCATGTCTTTACTGAGCATGCTTTGTGCACAGGGGCATTGTCATGTTGGAACAAGTTTGTGCTCCTTAGTTCGAATGAGGAGAAATTACAATGCAACAGTTTGTGTGCTTGTAATGTTCTGATAACAGCTAGAAAAAGGCATTCATATGGGTGTGATGGTCAATTATCCATAAGCCTTTGGCCATATTATGCACATATGAACTGATATTTCACTGTTTTGCTCACAATTGAGATGTGGGGCTCATTGCCCTATTTTGTGACGCAGTTATTGCTCTAGTGATCTACAATGGGAACTGCAACAGGAACTGACAGAGGCCTATGGGGCAGAAATTGTCCTGCCCTTATGCTTGCTCTCAAGACATTTTCAGTGGAGGAGGAGCCGCAGACATGGCAGGTATGGCAGTTAATAAATATGTTGCCAGGTTTGTGCTTTATATGCCAAATTTTTTTTATGTTGAATTTTGCATATAAAATTCTGTATGTCTGTATGAGCTAGTTTAGACGGTGTGTCTATGATATTCAGCACCATTTAGATGGTGTGTCAGCACCATTAACTTGTAAGATATAATGTTAGAAAGGGGTTATGGAGTGTTTGCCTGTATATGGGAAACACATGTGAGTTGTTTCTCACACAGAACCTAAGAAGAAACATCTGTCTTCCTTTCCCAGACTGATTTTTTTTGGGCTAGTTTCAGATGGAAATTTTGCAACCCATCATGCTAATATTGGCTTCTTAGGAAATGCCCGCATAGTCTCAAACACGGTTAAACAAAAGTACATCAACAACTGCTCAATAAACTGAAAATAAGCTGTTAAACTGAATGCTGTTGACTCAAACAACATAGGGCTGATCTAAAAATGTACTACAATCACATCACATACCATATACTATTGACAAAATTTGGTTCAAAGCAATGTCATCATTAGTTTCGTTCTGCCATACAAAACCTTGAGAGATTTCAAAATGAACTGACATACAAATAACGTTTTATGTACGTAATGACACTTCCACATGAAATATTACTTAGGCACTTGCATTCAGTTATACAGTATGCTTCTTGATTATTAAATGTATAAAATCATAAAAATGTACAAAATCTTTTTTAAAATGAGAAATCTATTCAAATGGCATTGACATAAACCGAGCATCCATTTGCATTGCAAATTCAGCGCAACAACACAAGAATGACCAAAGAGTAGTACAGTAACTCTTTGAACCAGCACAAAAATGACCATCAGCCTAAACTACCATGTCCCAAACAAACACCATGAGCACAAAAAAAAAAGTGAAATAAAACAATACATTTTAAATACTACTCAGTCTTATGCCATGCATAATGCGATTAATGGGCGGTCACTACTCTGCATATACTTAATTTTGATCCTGTTTGCTGTTTGTGTGCACGTTTTTAAATCTAGCTAACCGTTATAGTACAAATCATGTGCGTTAAAATGCAAAGAAACAAGAGAATATGAAAGGTTTAGCAGCGTCCTGTACTACTCTTACATCTTCTTATCTTCTCTCAACACAACAGCGAAGGTAAAAGTAATGTTAATCCATCTAAGCATTGGTGACTGAAACATTGCTTTTAATTCACTTAAATCTTGGTTATGAAAAACAACAGTCAGAATGTTCGTCTGTTTATTTCCATGGTTACCATCTCGGCCCATGTCTGTGTCACCGCCCATGATGTTACACTGTTAGATGTGTTTATATTTATGTTTTATTATATGTTGTACACTGCTGTGTCTATTTCATGTTTAAAGAGGTCTTTATGATATTTCAACAAGACCAGTATTATGTTTTTCTATGTCTTGTCATCATTTCTGTTATTTGGAACACACTTGTGTGGCAATGTGGCTTTATTGTTTGTTTTATTAGACATGCTGTAGGCTTGCATGACTCAATAACTACACATTCGTATATGTACATATACGAATGTGGACAGGAAATATAAGCTATTTTACAGTTATTATATTGTTATATATTTTATGACCCTAGGCACTGACCAGATTTCACTTGGTATTTAACTGAATCCTGAAGTGTTCATGAAGATGGCACACTTTTTAACAAGATTTACACAAATTAATTTGTTAGAGAATGTCGATGCAGAAAATAAGGATGTTTTGACCGCTGATGAATTGTTATACCTCTCTTTGACCCTACTTTGATGAATTGTTATATCCCACATCGACCAGATGAGGGCAGCCTTATTGAGCTCCACAAATTACTACACAGCCAAACTCTGTGATGAATTTGATTAGTTTCTTTTTCTAACATTTTAAAGTAAGCATATGGTGGAAGAAATGTATGTTCTTGTGATTTAAAACAACCCATAATTCTCACATTCAACTTTATGCTTGGACTGTAAATTGTTACACTGATAAAGCCTTTGACTTTGGATAAAAGCTTATTTAAAAAAAAAATAATAAAAAAAAAATAATAATAATAATAATTTGTCATCATGGTAGTCTTGTCCACACATGGTGAATACGCCTTTGTAACAAATATTAGTCTGTAACAAATTCTAATGTTGACTAAAATCAATATCATGCTGTGGAAAGCTTTACTTTTTCTTTTTCCATTCCAGGAAATATTTGTATGTGTGCCATGGCTGAGTGAAGGCAAAAAGAAAAGCTGGAGTGTGCAAGCAGGTTTTCAGAGGGATGAAGGCTTCTCTAGGGAGGATGTGATTCTGCACGGAATCCTTTCAGAGTGTCTGTTAATCCTGCTCCACTCCTCATGGAGAGCAGCTCTCCTGAATACGCTAGCGCTATGACAAACCCCATTCCCATTAGCTGTGTGAAATTTCCCAGCTCTGTATGCTCTACCCAATCCTGATTAGAGATTAGTGTCACTTTCTCTCTCTAGGTTCTCAAATTGAATACCTCATCCTGTCCCAGCATTACAATTAAGTATGGCGTAACCCCTCGCTAGTGTAGAGACTTCCTCATATTGTTCATTTTCCTGAACAAATTTGAAAACGGATAACTTGATTAGAAGCTTTGAACAGAATTACAGTGAGCCAGGAAAAAAAGGTAGACAGGGAGGAGAAACAGAGAGCACAGCTGATAAGTCAAAACGATGTTCTCTAACTAAATTAGCCGCTGGAATTCTAATGTTGATCAGTAAAGCATAGCTGTGATTAATTCTCAAAGTAAAAAAAAAAAAAGAAATCATTCAGGAAAAAAAAATAGAAAAAGCTCTCCATGTCAGAGCTCTTGTTTTCCCCTTTCCATTCCCATAGAGACAGTAATGTAATTACTCAGCTAATTAGCATCATTAGTACTGGCAGCTGTAGACGGTTCATAGCTAGACTCTTGAAAGGCTTGTTGTCAAACAACCAAACCAGACCCATGTACTGACTCTCCTGCTACATCTGCACATTTTATTTTAGTTTGCTTCAGAAATTTAGGGTTAGGACAACCTGCATCCACCCTTCATACATCTCAAGATAGAACCACGTGTGTGGTTCCCTGTGGTAACCACATGAGGGCACCAAACCCAAAACACCAGAGATCTACTGAGCGCCTTCTTCTAGCTGGCCATTTTCCTGAAAGGGTGCATGATGACTAGTTTCCCCCCTTATTGCTAAGAAGATGTACTTAACTTATAGACTGTCAATATTTTATAAGTATTCAAACTTTCTCTGTTTGTTTATATTTCACATAAATCACGGAAATTTTCAGCTACAGAAGGGCCCAAACATTGTATACACACTTTATACACTTAAAAAAACAACTCAATTAAAAATTGCTGAATTATGGCAGCAATTATGTTTCCTCCAAAGATGTCAGATGCTATGACCATCAGAAGAGAGGCATATATTTTTCATGGTGAAGTGTGTATACATTGTTTGGGCGACTCTGTTTTTGATATTGAATCTAATGTAGGTCCAGACATTGCAAATAAAGTGCCACTTATAACAATTTTTTCAGCAGGCACTAAATTACCCCTTTTTTAAAGTAACAAAATTTATGTTGATGCCTTAAAATGTGACTTTTCTTTTGTGACAGGTGCATAAATGTAAATTATTTCCTCATTATTTTATAATATGTAATTTATCTTTTGCCCCCAGATAATACATCAATTCATTTTGTACAATTTTGTTTTGTATTATTATTATTATTATTATTTTATTTATTTATTTATTTATTTATTAGCAGAATATGTCTCAGTATGAAGCTGCAAAAAGTAACAGTGATGGCAGCAGGATACAAAGTGGCCCCTGTACTGTAAATAAATCTGGTATATACTGTAAATGGTAATTATTATAATTTCAGAATATATACTCTGATATTTCACAATATATACTCATGTGGCTCATCTTTCTCTTTCAGACTATAAATACATTTTAATTTTCTTTTCTTTTAAATGATTGATTATTACAAATGCGTTTTCTGATGATGATGATGATGATTGTTGTCTTTGTTGTTTACTTTCAACCCTACCACTTTCCAGAATCAGCCTTCGTATCCTTAGTAACAAGATTGACATTTCTGGCTTATGACCTAAGTGCTCATATAGTAAAGCACATGGTATTGATGTTGTACAGTTCAAACCTTTTCAACAAAAGAGTTAAATGAAATGTATAACATCATCCAAAATAGATGTAAAAGGATTAGTCTTTGATTTTAGAGGTTAACATTCCATATATATATATATATTTATATATATATATATATATATATATATTGATAGATAGATATAGATATATACTGATTCTACTTGTATATTAAAAATACATACAATATGTTTAAAATGTAGTAAAAGTCTTAGTTTACAAAAGCTGTATTTTATTACAGATAAAGAAAATATTTTAAACATTTTATAAGGCAGTTATTTGGAACAATTTACTATGGACATGTATAAGAAAATAGCCTGGTGACATAACATAATTCACACTACTTCAAAGTGTAAATTGTGGTTTGTTCCTGTACAGTTTATGGTAAAAACATATTCACAATCATTTGTCATGTACACGCTTACTGTCATCCTGGAGACTAAAGTAATATTAATAAGCAACAAAAAGGACATTTTGATGAGCTTAAATGCATCTGCTGAAATTACCTTTTTTATTTGCAACCTCCAGTGACAAGCTGCAACCTGTGTAAGTATTGAGTCCTAGAGTGTATGGGGAGGTAAATGTCATGCGCTGCTTGTCTTTATTGGAGACTTCAGTATGATCTGCCCTTTTCAGTTCTTGGGCACTGTTGTTTAAATAGGCACTTTTAATACTAGGCACCAGATGGGCCCTCAAAGAAGTGTGGACTGAGGCATGTTTACCGCTCAGCAGTGTACGTGTGCGGAACAGGTGAAAATATCAAATCTCCTGCACCGATGGCTGAGCGGCAGATGCCAGGCCTGTAAAGCTTTATTGGGCATATGCAATTGTTTGGGCGATATTAACACAGAGGAGGTAGGACTGGATAAGATATGTGTAATGATCTGAAAGACAGTCTGGTGTGAGGCTGTGGAGCTCTACTGGCTGAATGATAGTAGCTGTGTTACTGTAGAACAAAAAGGGTTTTTGTAAAATTCTGAGAAACAGAGATCATTTTTATCCGATAATAACAAATAAAAACAAATTTATTCAAATTAAACCAAATGTATATTCATAACAATTTTTCCAAGCAAGTTCAAATGCAAGTTCCAGAGTCTGACTCAAACTGAATATTTAAATTTTTTTGCTTCACGCTTCCATTAAATATCTTGTTATATATGAGCTCTATGTGCAAATATATGAGCACCTGGCGCTTTCTGTCAGCACAGGATCAGATTACCGTGTACATGGCAGATCACACATGCAGGTCTACAGAACGACACAAAAAGGTGTACCATTTCCTGTAATTAAAACTAATACCATGTCCATAACACACACAACTTTGATTGACCTGCCTCACAGTCCTTTGATAACTGATTTGTGCGGCTCTGTTTATTGTAATGCAGGGTGCTGTGTTAACACGCTTCAAGTGTGTTGAGCTGCTGATTTACACCCTGGATAATACATCTAGATTCAGACAAAGAGTTGATATACTGTATATACACACGTATATAGGAAGGCGTTAGCAGAATTACAGGCTAGTATGCTACAGGAATGTGATGTTTTACAAGATGGGGCCGTGCTTATGGTGCTTTTGCTGTGACTCATTTACAGTGACTGGTTTATTTCTTCTGGAGAATCTGGAGATTTTGAAACATTATACTGGATCTCAGGAAAAATACTGCCTAGTATAATATTGTTTCGGCATTAATATAGCCACCAAGTCTGCAAACATGGATAAATCCTACAGTACTTGCAGCGAAAGGCCAGAAGGAAATAAGAAATGAGCTCCAATCCCAGTATGAGATCAATTTTAACATGCATTCAAGCTGTAACACAGCTGTAACAGGTTTATGTGATTACCTTAAAAACAATTCTTGTTGTTATTAAATATTATAATCACAATAAAGTAGCAATAATGCAAGGCATTAAAGGTGCAGCAAGATCATTGCTGTGTCACAGCTCCAGGAGCCTGGTTTGATCCTTGTCTCGCATTACTGTCTATATGGATGTTCTCATCAGGTCTGTGAGGGTTTCTGCATGGTTCTCTGGCTTTCTTCTACTTTCTGAAAGCATAGGTGAATTGTCTGCTCTAGGTGTAACTGGGATCCCATTGAGGATGTATTCCTGCCTCACACACAGCATCACAATATGACTCTTGAGACTTAATGAAAATGAATGCATTAATGAAAATTTTTTATTTTAGGTCAAAATAGTATTTTCCATAATTTCATTAAGCTCTTTATTTAAAAATTAAATGTATTTACTCGTATATTAAAAACCTTTATCTTTCTATTTGGTCTTCACACACCCTGGATAAGCGAGACATCATCAAGTGACAGGACCTGTTTGTATTCATGAATGAACAAATTATTGTTTTATAGTAAACATTTAATCATGGAGATATAACACAATTGTGATGAACATATAAATGCACAGACATGCATGCACAACATGTCACTTCCTTTAATCTTACCAGCTGCTTCTGACCCTTCATCATGGCCTGTTCATTTGAGACATGTGCTGAGATGTTGTGGGCTCCCCTGCCATCACTCACAAGGACAGCTCCTTTTTCTAACAGAATCAGACACACAGCCCCTCCTAATTCCCTTCAAGACAGAGACGGATGGGCTCCCGCTGACCCGCACCCTCTTTCTTTCTCTCAGTCTCAGTCACAATGGGCATCTGTCACAGAGTAATAATGGCAGCAGCCAATGGCACAGAGATCAGGTCAAGTTTGGAAATTTCCACATGGGGCCACCATCAAGCTCATCAAATCCATCATACTGCACACTCAGCCTGTTAGTGTATAGATTTCAGATAGACAACTTAATGGATTGGCATCATGGGTTTGGAACACCTTATCCAACTTACTGCATGAGGAGTATAATGGAAACCAAATCTAAAAAGATTTACACTGATCACTAAAGACATTGGAACCACTGACAGGTGAGGTGAATAACATTGATTATCTTTTTATATTGGTGACTGTCAAGTGGTGGTATATATTAGACAGCAAGTGGACAGTTAGTTCTTGAAGTTGATGTGCTAGAGGGAAAATGGGCAAGCATAAGGATCTAATAGACTTTTAACAAAAGCCAAAATGTGATGGCTAAAAAGCTGTATTAGAGCATCTCCCAAACAGCAGGACTTCTGGGGTGTTTATGGTATGCAGTGGTTACGACCTAACAAAAGTAGTTAAAGGAAGCACAACTAGTGAACTGGTGACAGAGTTATGGGCACATTAATCTGATTGGAAAGCAAATGATAGCCTATTTGGTCCAATCCCACAGAAGAGAAACTGTAGCACAATTTGCTGAAAATGTATTTCTGGCTATGATAGAAAGGTGTCATAACTCACAGTGCATTTCAGCTTGCTGTGTTCGGGGCTGCATAGCCATAGAGTGTCCATGCTGAAAGGTGCTGAAAAGCTCCTATATAGGTCATCTGAATGACAAAACTGGACCATGGAGCAATGGAAGAGGGTGGCCAAATTCCCCAGATCTCAATCCAATCGAGCATTTGTGGGGTGTGCTGGACTAACTAGTCTGAGCCATGAATGCCCTACCTTGCAACACAGGACTTAAATGCCTGGCTGATAACACTTTGGTGCCAGATACCACAGCATACCTTCAGAGGTCTTGTGGAGTCCATGCATGACAGAAGAGGGACCTACACAATATTAGGCAGGTGATTTTATTGTTATGGCTGATTGGTGGATATACTAAAAAACAGAGCCTGATAAAATGGTAACTCCACTGCTCTGTTGCATACAGATCATAAAGTAATTCTGTACAACACAACCAGGAAGTTCTGATATGTGTGTATTTGATAGGATGTGCACAGCATCCCTCTGCCCCTCACATCTTACAGAACATCTGTCAGCTCGGTTGGGCTACTGCTGACTGCGCTGGAGGAATGCAGCTGTGGATTAGACCCTCCTGCCAGGCTGAGATACCAGAGCACTACACCACTGACATTTCCACATGACATTTGAGATTCTCTCTCTCTCTGCCTCTCTCCCCCTCTCTCTCTCTTTCTCTCTCTCTTTCTTTCTCTGAGTGACTCAGAGGAGAGTACTTCTTTTGTATGCAGCCATGTTGTTTGAAGGATAGATCAAACCAGAAAATAATGAACAGAATCACATTTACAAACCACAACTTGTGACAAGATACAAGGGAACCATGCCGAGATGGACAAACAGATTAGGGTGTACATTGTTTCAAACAAATATGCTAATGTTCTCTGAGTATTAAATTTAGATTTAGGTTTTGGCATAGTTGGAGTCCAATATATCCTGTATTTACTTTAGATTTATAAAACTATTTACAACATAACTGCTTGCTTGACAGGATCCATGCATACGTTTGGATATGCAGATAAATGTTATGGAGGGGAAAGATGATATAATTTCCAAAAAGAAAGGAGGTCAACAATGATTCAAGACAAACTAGATGTGTAAGAGGCTCTGGTTTGAGTACCTAATCACATTCTTTGTACATTTCATCAGCCCTTTGAAATGCTGTTGTTCTGGCTCATCATGGCTGATCATGTGTAGACAGTAGGAAATCAGCTCAGAGAATCTTAAGCACTACACAGAGAATGGAAGTAATTACTGCAACAACAATGACTATCAGTTTATTTTAACACAACTAACTATGTTAGTTACTAACTCAGCAAGTCCTGGTAATCAAGAGAATCAAGTCCCATATATCTGAAGCCTGATAATGGAAAATAATATATAATAAGTGAAATAATAATAAAAAACGTCTCTTTTATAGTAAAACTTATTTAGTTTATAACAAGGTGAATTTGCCCAATAACATTGTTAAATATATTACCCCTACTCCTAACCTGTATTGATCATACCTAGAACCTGGTTAGTGTAGCTGCAAATTATCCTGTTTTTAATAGGTATAGATTAGTAGCACAAATTGCCAATGATCTATGAATCCACACGCAACACTTAGATGCACACTGAGTTTCTTCCAGTCTGTGATATACTCTGTTAGTTGAATCCATGGGGAAGATGTAAAGGCATTGCCTGAAGCACAGGGTCTGATCTCATTTGCTGCCTCTTATTATGCAAACCACTCCCTGACGCCCACCTTCTAATTAGGCCTAAATTAATTTGAGTACAATGTCTCATGTCTCAGGCCTGGGCTGTGCCTCTTCCCTCCATTTACAGAATCATATTAATGTTTGTGTGGGAACACTACTCCTGCAGATGAAAAGACTGATACAATTAATTAAGTCCTGCCTCTGTTTTTCCTCTCCTCTCGCAGGAGAAATGATAAGTGTGATGAGCAGGCTCTGATTAACCCCATTATACGGGGCTAATAAGGAAGATCATATAAAAATCAAGGAAGCTGCACAATTATGAGGGAATGCAAATTATGCAAGCTAACGAGCTACATGTCAATTTAGGAAATGCTTTGTAGGGAAAATGTGATGTTCAGCATTCTCAACACAGGGTCATTTATTCATTTGTATGTACATGTGTGTGCGTGCATAATTGCAAGGGGCATACGAGAGCGTGCATGTGAGTTTGACATTGTCTTTGCATCTCTCTCATGCTGTGTCTGTGCGCGGCAACACATCCGAGAGACGAGGAAGAATCAGGCTTTCAGGACCATGGACAGCAACTACAGCCCCGTAAATCCCGCCGGGGGTTAAAGACAGCGAAAATTCTGATATTTAAATGCATTTATCTCTATATTTAGTATTAATCGGAATTATTTAGACTAGCAGTAATTTGCTTATTTGCTACTTGTTTAGTTGTGGTTTTTACAACGTTACGCCTGAAACAGTAGCGTCTATTTACTGCTCTCAATCTCACAAAAACAAAACCTTTGTACACCACCTGACACATTCACTCAGAAAGTACGTCAGGACATTTAAAAACCTGAATAAAGTGCATGAAAAGCTGTTCCAAAAAAAAAAAAAAAAACATATAAGGCAAATTTCGTCACAGGTCCTCACACTGTGCATTAGAAAAAACACGTAAATTTATACAAATAAAAATAAACGATTATTCATTTACTTTGTGATGTTTCTGAACATACATACACAATTTTAGTATAAATTTCAGACAAAAGTCTGTCAACGTGTTTTAAGTTGTGCGTGATCTAAAACTTATTACAACGTCTAGGAACTCCAAACGTTTGAACAGCTATTACTTCATTACAATTAGTGTCAATTTAAGCTTCATGTAACTGTGTGTCTAAAATGTACATAATTGCAAAAAGTATGATAGGATATACGGTATTTCTTTTTTTTCTGACATGAAACACGCTAACACACGGGCTGCTCATTATTATTACACTTCAGTGAAAAAATTATTCATACTCTATTTTAGATTGGATGTTAGGACAAGAAAGCCGAAATAATGTGAAAACTGGACCCTAGTGATAGCACAGT
Source organism: Clarias laeviceps (assembly GCA_030014305.1). NCBI lineage: Eukaryota > Metazoa > Chordata > Actinopteri > Siluriformes > Clariidae > Clarias > Clarias laeviceps. The sequence continues at coordinate 15,071,919 of JAQMYJ010000005.1, forward strand.
ATCTAAATATATTCCCAGGCTTGCACACCGATATATTTTATTTTATATATTTTTCAACGTATAGTATAGTAAGGTGTGTTTAACATGTATGAATTTCATTTTGCATCTAAAGAGTTTGGTCTTTTTCAAATGACGGGCAATACAACAACATTTATCATTTGAACATTCCATTTTCAAAATCAGGTTTTCGAAAGTAAATACTTTATATTAAAATTTATGCTAGCGAATAAATGTTTATAAAACTCCGGGCGAAGAGTTTGTGCGGAGAGTCTCTGGGGAAGCCTATGGCAGCTGTATGCAAATGAGAGGCCAGACAAGCATGCGCCACAGAGCAAATACACTCACACACACACGCACGCAGGAGCCTATACAGTCTCTTTTATAAATGCCATCGAGGCAAAGAATCTTCAGGACGACATGTGATTGTAAGAATAATATCGGTAAACTTGTGAGACAATATATACATTTTGCTATTTACCTAATGTGTAAAAATACTCTAGTGCAGTTAAACTGAACAGTTTCTAAATAGTTTGTCGTATCGCCGCTTTTTCAGTTTTCTAAGGCTTTCAAGTTTACACTGTTATATATCCCGACCCATCGTATGCACACGATGTAAGATCATACACTTTTAATAAGTGATGAAAGCAGAACAATGAGGTATTGCAGTGCTGCAGCCTGGGGCAGCAGGAGTGTGATGAAGGTGGAGGCCTGTAGCTCATAGATGATTACAGCACGCTCATGCAGCACAGCTTTATGCTAATGAGCTCAACAATACGCCATGATGCCTGCACATTCACCCAGATCGGCTTTCCCCAACCACCCCGACCTGCACCACCACAATGCAATACAGTTTTACTAAATACACACTCTTCACAACGTGGGTTAAAGACAGGGCTAGGCTTGTTGTTCCTGATATAAAAGCGCCCACGTTTACTATTTAAAGCAATTATTAACTGGTTTCATTTATTATGGTTTTATAGCGTATACGCGTATGATATCAACGTATGGTGTCAGAAACTTAAAGCACGACTATAGTTTAGTTTCTCCAGCTGCAGTATAAATAAAAATGTTACAGTTTGCTTTAAAATTAATGCTTCTCCAATGCGCTTAGAGTTCAAATAAAAGTGTGTATATATGTGTGTGTTTTCATGAGATTTTTCCCAAAATAGTTGGATATGTGGCTAATCCGGGAGGTTTGGGCAGATTTAATGGTGTCTAACTAGTGGAGTGACCTTGAGGGCAGCACCCATCTCCCTGATTTCCCCCAGCACGTGTCTATATTTGGGCCAGATTGCTTGTGTGTTCTGTTTCACAGTGGAGAGGTCAATTTGCTTTTCAAACGCAAAAGCCTCTGACGGCTGGGCAGACGCGGCCATTGTGTTAAAAAGATGAGAGCCCTTCTTATTACTTATGTATGCGCTAGCCGGCTGATTTATAAGTTCAGTTAAACTACCGAGAAAGACACGTGCCCCATTAAATATGTGTCTCCCTGAAACCTCTCGATTCATTTTTACAGATGGAGTTGCTTAAAGGTTGAAGTAATAAGAAGAAATGGAAAGATTTTTTTTTTTACTATTTAATGGTTTATTAATAAAAGGAAGAAATGAAGTGATAATAATAGCAATTGGAATTTCAAATACCGCACAGTTCAGGATGAGACCGGTTTCATCAGCGTGTGAGCTTAAAGGTAACAATTACAGAAATAAAAACATAGACACTAGAACGAAACAAATATATACTGTTAAAGAATCTGAATGAGGGGGGAAATAGATCTTAAAAATTAGACTTTTTATATTTGCATATCTGAATTGCATTTAGACCTGGCGTTATTGTGGTGCTGATAAGCGTTTCCTTTCGGCAGATCGGCGGCCCCTAAAGACACGCACACAGCCGCGGCACGTGTTCCTCTCTATAGAAAGCCATCAGACCGTAAACGGAGAAAAAGTCCCGGCGTGTGTTCTCTTAAGGGAGGGGCTTCGAGGGCGAATTAATATAATAAAGCGCAGGTACATCTGCTCAGCAAATCGGTAGCGTTTTCCTGCGCAGCCCCCAGCCCAAGTGCTCCACTCCCTCCCACAGGCAATTCCACAGAGATCCTCCGGGCGTCTGATTGGATGAGAAGCAAACGATTCTTTGGGGCGAGAACAACAGCATCATCCCTCCTTAAAAAGAGTGCAGCTATGTATTAAGAGGAAAGAAGGGGAAAAAAACCTTACGGGGAGGGGAGGTAGGCACACCCTGACCAAAAGGTACTGCACTCGGCGTGTCTGTAGCCAAGTGCACAGTCGTGGAGCACATTCAACACCCATCGCATCCTCTCCAAGTGCCTTTCTTCATCCACCCGCCGACATGCCCAAAGGTTTTCTGGTGAAAAGAAACAAGAAAGCGGCGCACGTCTCTTACCGGATTCGTTGCGATGATGGTGATGGACAAGAAGCGACTCTGGAATGTCAGATTCAACGCGACGCGTCCCCGCCTCTGTCCGGTACCTGCAGCCCGGAGATCGCATCATCATCATCACCATCCGATGCAGCAGACACACCGGTCCACGGTCATGGAGCCAAACCGGTGCAGTTTGGTAATCCAGAGTTGGTTTATCAGGCCCTGTACAGCCCCACCCGCCCCGTCAGCAAGGAACATGAGAGGAAATATTTCGACAGAAGTTTCAACCTGGGCTCACCCATCTCCGCCGAATCATTTCCGACTCCTACCTCTCTCACCAGCCTGGACCACCTCCTTTTCGCTCCGGTAGACTTGAAAATCGGCTCCAGCAACAGCAGCGCGCTGACATCGGCTGTTAGGAGCGCCGGGAAAAGGCCCTCCACCGACAACGAGCGCAAAAGTAAAAGCGGAGCCAAAAAACCCAAAGCCATACGGAAGCTGACCTTCGAGGACGAGGTGACCACTTCACCGGTACTCGGTCTTAAAATCAAAGAGGGTCCTGTCGATCTGAAACCGCGAGCTTTATCCGCCGGCGGCAACAAACCCCTGGGAGAGTTCATCTGCCAACTCTGCAAGGAAGAATACGCGGACCCGTTCTCTTTAGCACAGCACAAGTGCTCGAGGATAGTGAGGGTCGAGTACAGGTGTCCTGAATGTGACAAAGTGTTCAGCTGTCCTGCTAACTTGGCCTCTCATCGCCGCTGGCACAAACCGCGCGCTCAGCCTGCACCCGGCGTGCCAACTTCCCAAACGGCCAGAAACGAAACGTCCAAAATACCCGCGCTCCCCAGAGGCTTCGCAGAGGAGATCAAAGACGGAAGAGAGTATTCAAGCGAGAGGGACTCTCCGAGCCCGGCTTTGTCCGAGTCCGGCTCAGAGGACGGCCTGTATGACTGCCAGTGCTGCGGGAAAAGGTTTAAACGCCAGGCGTACCTCCGAAAGCACGTGCTGGCTCACCACGCGCTGCAGAACCAAATGATGGGCGACAGCATCCCGAGCGCTGAGAGAGGAGAGAGTCCGGAGGTGGCGCGGCACTCTGCAGATGGCAGTCCGAGTCCGAACCTGAGCCCGATGAATCTAAGCCCCGCTGACTGCCTGCCGTGTCCGGTTTGCGGTGAGATCATGGCCGACAGGGCGAGTCTGGAGCGGCACGTGCGCGTGCTGCACGCTTCGCAGGTGTTTCCGTGTAAGCACTGCCCCGCGACTTTCTACAGCTCTCCGGGTCTGACCAGGCATGTCAACAAGTGTCACCCCACAGAAAAGCGGCAGGTTATACTACTTCAGATGCCCGTGAGGCCCGCGTGCTGAAGAACAGCGAAACGGAAAGCAGGGAGCGCGCGCACTCTGACCCTCACAGCACGCGGTGTGAAACTGCACACACACTCCCGCACTCTACAGCGCGCCAAAGCACGGAGGCGTATTATTCGACCTTTACTACGCATTCCTGCAGTTGTAAACCTTGTAAAGTTTAGGAACATCTCCTAAGCAGCTAACAAAATTGGCATCGATCTACAGTTGAAATGACTATTTTCAGATTTCTCACGCCAAGTAGCCGAAAGAAGAGTATTAGTTTGGTTGTGAAATGGTATTTTTCTAGGGCCGATGCACACGTGGTAATGTAATAGCTTCTAGACCTAAGATAACGTTCAAACGTTGGTGTACCTCTGTGAAAGCCTCGAATTCACATGCTGTACGTTTCTCTCGTCTGTAGCTTTAATCTAGTATGTGAATTGCAGGATGTGGGAATTTCTCTCCAAAAGGTTCCCTTTAGAATAGCCAGAAATGCCTTTAGAGAAACACATCAAACACTTGCTGTAAAACTGCCTTAAGAACTCGGTGTAATGATTGTTTTGATTTTTTGAATGTTGGCACATATTTACAATTCACCGTCATTATGTAAGATGATTGTAAAATGTTTAATCGTTAATATTTATTTATGTATTTATTTATTTACAACTGTTTCATGTAAGTTATTGTGTTCTTGAGTGATTAAAGTCCTTTGTCCGATTTTATAGCCAAAATGTTTGTTCGGGTTTGAGTTGTGTAGGCCTGTGTCTTCAGTGCTCTTACAAACTGATCAGCTCTTGTAAACGTGAAGCTCTTAGAGATGCAATCCTTTTCTATAAACAGCTTATTTTCTTAAATGTTTGCTACTAGCGCTGTCCATGTTGTGTTGTCCACTAAATAAAATATTTTTAAAAATTGAATCTTTATTAACGATTCGTTTTTAAATATTGGACATCCACGAATCACAAAACAGATAATCCGGATGGATGGTATACAAAATACATTTTAGATGTGGTTTTCCCCCCTGCTGTTTCAGATACTTAACTTTTTGTCATGTAAATCAGTCTTCACAAACGCTGATGTCCATCTATTCTTTCAGTTTCATTCTGTGTTCGTATAAACATATAACCCACAAAAAAAAAAAATTTAAGACTTCAAGATTGACAGAAAACTATTATTTACTTTACAGAAAGCATGCATTTATACTTCAAAGGGATTGGCAGAGTAATGAGTCTTTTGTTTGAAAGCTACATATTTTGCTTATTGTTTTCTTTTAACCATCCATCAGAAAAAAACATAACCGACTTAGTTGATTCTGGCTACATTTCTACTGATTACAGTACATGTAACTATATAAAACAATGAACAAGATAAATTTAAAATAGGATTTCTAGTGGCTCTTTAAACAGAGTTGGCTGTATTTGGCAGAGTTTTAGCAGCCTTAGGTGTTGGAGTGTGTCCACCTGTAGTGTGTGTGTGTGTGTGAGATGGGGATCGCCTGCTGGAGAGTAGCGAGGAGACAGATGGAGGGGGGTCAGGTTACCCCTGCTGTGCTGTGGGCTGCAGTTAAAGAACAGGACAACCTCTAACCCCCCCAAACACCCCTCAACCCCCTCCCACAGCGGGCCAACCTGCCAGCGCATCACACGCTGCTCAGGGCCTTTTCTCTCACACACACACACACACACACACACACACACACAAATCGAAAACGCATGCAAAAAAATTGCTGCTGAATTATAATAATAAAAAAAAAAAAAATCATTAATTGTTTTTAAACATGAAATCTGATGAAGGCACATGTTTTTCCTATCTTTTACAATTTCAAATGTTAAAAAGTTTGGTATATATAAAGCTCAAAGTTCAGAAAATCTCCGCATCAACATACAAGTAATTATAACAGCATAGAAATACATTATCCAGTCAATAATAATAATAATAATAATACATTACACGTTTTGATGTTACTAATATTTGATATTTAATAAACATAATGATTGAATTATATTAGTAGATAAGTACTTATTTATACAGAAAATGTAAAGTTTAAGTTAATAAGGAAACATTAAGAAAAGGCATTGAATAAATACACTCATTTGTAAATCTCATTCTGATTTAATGAAATGTTCAGATTTCACTTTCCTAGTAAAGATAGAATGATTATTTTTCCATTAAAAACTGTCTGATATGTTAACAAGTCATGATGAAATCTTCAAGATTTTTTTTTTTCTTTCAATGTCTTTTACAAAGATTATATTACAGGCATTAATATATTTATATCCTTCAGGATTTGGAGCCCTCACAAAGGACACAATGTACAAGAACAACAACTAAATGTAGCATAAACACAAATGACACTTCACTTAAATTAGGCCAGTTGCAGTAGGACAGATCCCTGGAACAAACCACATCAGCACCTTACAACCAAACAGCAAATAAGCCTACATAGTAACCATACCAAACCTACATGAAATAAGAGAGCACGTGCACTGTAAATCTAATTCACACAATGCAGCACTCGTAGTTCAGAGAAACTTCAAACGGCCAGGTGTGTGCATCTGTGTCTTGGAATAGGGCTGTGGTTTGTATACATTCCTCAGTGTTCTTCATTCAAGCTTAACAAGCTCCTATGTTCTTGTCAGTGCGTGTAGAAGGAAAAAAGTATCAGGACTAGACAGGCAAAGCGAACACAATACAAAGGTGTGCAGGTAAGGAAAAGTAGTGCAGCATGTGTCTTGCTGCAGCTTAGGCAGGGCTTACAGAGTGTGTAACACCTGGCCTCCATGGCAACTCGGGTAGGGCGCTAGGGGAACAGAGGGTAGGTGTCATGGAGTTGGCAGCACCAGGCCACTGCCTGCTATAGAGAGAGGATTTTAGGGGGTGTGGAAAGTAACAAAAAAAAAAAGTGTGTGGGAGAGACAGAGGTACTGTCATGTGTCCTATTTCCCTGCTGGTATGGTAAAGGGAAGTCAGGATGGCACAGGGGAATGAAGCAGAGCAGGTGGAGGAGAACCACCATTCAGCAAAAACAAAGCAGTGAAATGTATGGGATGAACCCTTCTGCTCTGCAGCGATAGAGAAGAGTGTCATACACAACAACTTCTCCCAAAACAGAAAAGGTGTCAGAACAGCGAGGTGAGGGGGAAAAAAGCGACTGATCGCTGCCAGCAGTTAACAGAAATATGAACACAGATTATACAGGCACTGTGCTAGCTTTCAAAAAGTTATCACTCACTCACACACGCACACACACCAGTGCATGGAGTTAAGATTCACCTGGTAATTTAGCATGTGATCAGGAATAGATCATAATTCTGATATCATGCTCTGGATACAATATGAAACAAAAACAAACATCAACAAAACATAAATAAAAATCCAAAAAATATGTACATCCAAGAAATTACAGAAACAAAGCAACAAAGACCACCAGTGAGGGCAAAAACAGCCCTGTATGAAATATTGGAATGTCATAGTAGCATTACTAGATTGAAACTTAATTCAAAGATTATAAACAGAGTCATTAGAACAGATACCCATATACAAACAATTATAGTTGCAGACCAGCATGATCACATAAATCAGACATAAAACTGTTATACCAATAATTTAAAAAGCACATGATATTGGAAAAAAAAGAAAGAAAAAAAGAACCCAGCCATTCCACATCATTCCAAACAGACCACAGAGGCTGTCCATTCAGATAAAGTAAGCCATATTCACAAAAGAATAAAGTTTCAAACTTGAGATGTGAAAATTTGATGAAGCTCACATAAAGGACCTCTTTAGCATGACAGACTGCTTTTAAACACCTATGACAATGTCCCTTTTTCGTTATAAAGCAAGGAGTGAATGGTCAGTGGAGAAGCACAAAAGACAAACGTGTTCTTCATACTCACTAGCCTCCCTTCTCTTGATGGCTTTGTAATTTCCTAACCTTTCAGTGTTTAAGACTTCGTGGGGTAAAAGAGATTCACATATGGTGTTGTCTACAGTCGCATCACTGATGTTTTATAAAAAGCCTGCTCTGTTACCTGTTAAAGTCAGTCTGGAGAAATCTGTCTCTAGACCAATGCAACTCTGTTTAGCATGTTTTAAAGTAATGATGTTACAAAACTATTGGAAAGTTTACATTATTTGCATTATGGTCAACATTCATAGAAGTCCATTTTCATTTGCTCCAGCAAAACAGGGACGTCACACACAAATGATACTCTGTGTGTGAACCTTACAGAACCATTGCACTAATGACACGGTCTCATCTCCCAGTGCTACTGAAACTCAACAACAAAATAAATCCAGTTAAAAGTGACAAGAACAACACTACTCGCAGCTGACACACACACACACACACACACACACACACACACACACACACACACACACACAGAACAAGTTTAAGTTCTTTGCAGTCTGAAGAGGGTTGATGAAGTGCTTGTTTGTTAAAAGTGAAGCTCAGTTGGAGGACTTGCTGATGGCGCTGGCCGAACGCCGGAGTTTTCCTGAAACCCGGTTCTTGGAGGCGCGTGGCATGGTGGGTGAAGCTTGCTCAGTGGACTCGCTGGTCGTCACAGTAACGCTTAGCTCAGCGCTCGTGCTGCCAGTGAGGGAGCCTGAAAAAATGGCAAGTGACGAGACGAACATTAGTGGTGATGCTGTGACTAAGAAATGGATCAACATGCTTGCTTATGGAGTAAAGCCAGATTTATGTAAAAACATGCGAATGCAGCTCTGGAAAGGTCTCTCAAGGTTGGAATGAATTAAAATAAGTAAATACTTAATCAGTCTTAATAAAATGATTTGGACTAATGCGTTCAGATGAAACAAATAACAAGCATAACTGCATATATTTATTACATAAAGTATTTAAAAAAAAAAAAGCAACAAAAGGTTTTCATTTAATGAGAACAGACCTAGCTGGGGATACTACAGGGTGACTTGCCAAGCTATTAGAATTTTTTTACCCTGATTTGTGATGCATTAAAAAAAATAATAATAATAAATCCACTATTTGAACTAAAACAAATAATAATAATAATAATAAATAATAATTAAGTCACCACAATTATTCAAAATGTACATTAAAATAGTAAGGCCAACTTTATGAAATTGTGAAATTAGAATAAGCTTTCCACATTGTAAAGCTGGCATCTGCTCGGCTATTTTATTTCTGCCGTTCTTTTCTGCCATTTTCTTTCATTTTTTTTTTTCATGGGCATCTCAAATTACTGAGAGCAGATGGTGTAGGGAACATGTACTCAGTGGAGAGGGCCGCAGCCTCTGCAGCCTCCCTGCCCTCCACTCCAGGGCTTCTCAGAGTGAGGGGGAGGAGAGTGCAAACAACGCTCCCTCAGCAGCTCAAAGGATGAGAGGAGGGAACAAGGGTGGGGAGGTGTCCCTTCCAGGCGTCATCCACACAGAGTGCTTTGTTAAGCTGCCCAGCTCACAGGATGCCAGCAGTGAGGATGGAGACTAATCCATATGTCTCTCACATGGCATAATGCTTGCTTGCTAACTCAGACTCTCTGAAAAGTTCAACATTGTGCTCATGACTCAGTGTATCCTATTTATTTATTTTTGTCACTGAATATTTTGCAGACCTGAGCATGGGAAAGATGAAATGAGAGGATGGATGTGCTTTTAGGAAAATCAAGCACATTTCATATAACAAATAATTTGAATTTAAGACCCAGAAAAAACAGGTGTGAGAACTGTACCTAAATAAATAATATTCCATGTTGAAGAGAGAGAGAGAGAGAGAGAGAGAGAGAGAGAGAGGAAAAAACTAGAGTAAAATAGGCTTCATCCCTATTGGCTCCCAGCAGCAATCCAAACAAAGCTTAAGTGGCAAAGACATTTTCCAGTAGGGCAGGTGTTAGTGTCAGATGTGGCCCCAGGCAAATAGGCACACGCCAAAGGACAAGAAAAACCAGAGGAAAAAAAAAGAAAAGGATAAAGCAGGGACATGCCAGACAGAATTAAAAACAAAACAAACAAAAAACACGCAATGAATGCACCCATACCATACATGCTGCTACTGTGTTACAACTGGTCCAGCCGTGCGCTTCTCTCAGAAATCTTACCAACCTGATAGTCATCCCCAAAACAATCGTCTCTCTGCATTCATTTCAAAGCTCTGGGCAAATGCAGTTCATTAGTGAAATAAAGACAGAAAGATGAGTAGACCAGCGGAAAAAAAAAAAAAAAAAAGAAAAAAAAAAGAGGGCTTTCTGTGATAGTACACAAGCTTCCGGACAAAGGGACTCTTACCTTCATTTACTGAACTGACACCTGTAACATTTCTAATCTATAAAAGGAGAGAAGACAATAAGCAACACGTAAGACGCACAACAGGGAGGAGGGAGTTATGTGTGTTTGTGTGTGTGGAGGATAGGGAAAAAAAACAACAACACACAGGCAGGTAGGAGCAGAGGAGGAGGAGGATGAAAGGTGCTGAGGTAAAGTGTGGAAATCTTGAAGAAATGTGTGTTGTTACAATGTGTTAGTGTTTCCCTGTGAATAAAAGTAGGACATCACAGATGAAACGCATCCTGTATGTAGAGAAAGGAGCTAAAACAGTGCACTGAAACATGGTTATCAAGAAGTGAAAAAAGCTGTTATCTATGTCATTCCTCAGCATAGTTTTATAAAAAAAAGACAAGACTCTGTTTGATTATTTGTTATTGTTAGAAACACCCTTGATATTGAAAACCTTCCAATAAACTAACACATACACAGACCCACGAGTAACTCGTATGTACTAATTCACTGTCAAAAACATATGCCTACTATCAGTTAGCTAAACTATGAAGTCACACACGTGCTTCAAAAGAAAACGCAGTCTACACTGCAAATGTGGATACAGTGTACCTTTTAAATGACCAAAACATAGTACTGGTGCTGATTTAATTTTTTTATGTTATACATATAATACAGAAACTGTGTGCCAAAGAAGCTACTTCTAAAGTAGTATGCAACATGAAAGTGACCAATCTTGCTTCCCTAAAAATCTTAAGTTGCTTAAACTGTTTTGGAGAGATGATTTTATATGTGCTCCAAAAATGACTATTTTTCACCGTTGTACTGTCTCGCATTAAACAATAATAATTTTAAATGCAAATTTTTCATATTTCTTTTTGTATTGATACTAAAAGTGGTGTAAGCTTATAGAACCATATGACCTGTAAAAATTGTTGCTTAAATTAAAGCAAATTACTTACATTTTTGTTGAAATGCTCCAAATTAGACACATAGCTTATGTTATGTGGCCAAAAGAAACATAAACTATAGTTTATTCAGTTAAAATAGCTTTTTGTAATCTGCCAAATAATTAACACACATGCCATTAAAATTCCAGGGTTCCTCAGGGTTTTGCATGCTTAAAAAATCTGTAGTGCCTGTAACCATATCAAATTCATGTTGCAAAATCTTAACAATTTAGCATTTTAGTATAAAATACTTTTTCAGGTTTATGTTTTTCATGTGAAATCTTAATTGGCCAAGTTTCATCTGAATGACGATTAAGATCAGTGAAAGGTTTGAATTCAAAAAAGTTACAGACTCTACATAAAAGGGCATGAAATTTTTTCAGCAAATGTCTTTCTTTTTATCTGATAAAAATATAAATGTGCATGCATATTTATAAAAACGAAGCATGGTATTGAGAGATAAGAAGCATTAAGTACTGTGAAAAATGGTGTTATACGATCCTATCTGAAAATTCACTTTTTCACAAAGGTGAGAGACTTTTTAGCACCACTACCATGTTTTGGCGGATTAGATTTAAGGTGCATAATTGAACTGTTAAATCTAGGCCATTAGATTAAAGCCTCAAAGGTATACTATATGCACAAATGCATTTACACTGCCTGGGAAAAAAAAGTCACCTTTCCAGAAGGGCTAAAGCACCGGAAACAATTATGGAGATTTTTTATTGCTAGTATTGGGTTTAGAGCTGTTCAACACATTATTAAAACTTGTAAGGACTGGGTTAAACTTTGTGAAAGAAACATGGGCAGAAAAAAATCATGATTGGAGATCACTTAAAAGCTTGTATGGTAAAAACAACCGACAGAAGTAATCACAGCTAGGCTTAATAGTGAAACTAACAGAATTTACACATGCACAATGTGATGAGAAATCACAGGATAGGGACTACACAGCTTTGTAGCCAAACACATTTGTGAGACTAACCAGGATAATTTTTTTTACTTTGGAGCAATGGAAAAAGGTCATGTGGTGCGATGAGTCCAGGTTGACCCTATACTAGAGTGATGGGTGTATAAGGGTAAGTAGAGAAGCTCATGAAACGATGCACTTATCATGTATATTGGGTCAGGGGTAGCTCAATGGTTAAGGCAATGGACTATGATTCAAAATGTAAGTCGCTCTGGATAAGGGCGTCTGCTGACATGTACTGAATGATCAGGTTTTCACATCTCTGGAGTATTTCTTCCCTGATGGCACGGGCATGTTCCAGGATTCAAATAGTGAAAGAGTGGTTCTGGAAACATGAGGAATCATTTTCATGATTGAAGGCTGAAGACAGTTAATGAAATCTTGATGTGTGAGATTTAAGGAACTGCACAATTTAGTGCTTTTTTTCTGATTTGTCTCATCTTAACCATTTGCTAAAATCTTACTGGTGAGCTTGTGATTCTGTGATAATTACTCACTATAGTCAGTGTTTGTAATGTGATGAGGAGTTGTCTTTAGACTGACCAGAAATCTATATGTTGGTGAAAAAAACAATGCTAACTTAAGTTAGTAGGATATTATTTTGTTCAAACAAAACTAGCTTACTAAAACCTGAGAAAATCGGTCACAAGCCAGCTAACTTAGACCATTCAAAGACCATGTATTGTCATTGGCTAGGTTTACATGGGCAATATTTCTCTTAATTTGATTGAAATCATTCAGATTAAACACTTCAACTTAACTGTTTACATGTATTCTGATTTGATAAGATATGTGTTTACATGCACAAAGTATTTAATCAGAATGCAACATGCACAATGGGTTTGGCCCACTGTGAATTGTTAGAAATATAACAGAAGTGATAGTAATTAAGGTTAGATTAGGCTCGCAATCTTTTCTTATTAATCCCACCTTCCGAGTTATGTTTGGATATAAAAATAAAAATAAAAGTGATCAGCTGCACAAGCAGAGTGCATTTGAAGCTGTAGGAGGGAATAAAAAAAAATCTGAACTCGATGACGTTAAGAATTAACATTCATTCTTTTTTTCTTATGCTTCTGCACTTCTCTGGACTCATAGCAAGAACTAGTAGATGCTATTGATGTCTTCACTTCTTTACTGCTCTTGAAGTGTCTTAACATCTAAAAGGGGAAAAGTCCTTCATCCTGATAGTAGGAAGGTGCTTGACAGAATGATCTGGTCTCCTCTTGAGTTCTCCAAAATGCAGCTGATTGCATCTTTTACAGAAAGACAATAAACGACTCATGCAATGATGAGTGACAGAACGGATCCTTTAGGGGCTTTGATTTTATTGGCTGTGTTGATAAATTTTCAAGTGGAACAGCCTGGATGGCTGCATGCAGAAGCAGTGTAGTTTTTTTGTCTGATCATTTGATAAGAAGGTCTTTAAGAGATGAATTGTTAAAAAAAAAAAATGACATTCATATAATGTGAGTCAGTTTTATAAGTGATAAGCACCAAAGGAATCCTCTCTGTCTTGGCAGCATGTTGTTCATCAGCAGATCTGTTCTCTATATGTACAGTAACATATAGTCATGGCAAAATGTATACTCTTCTTGAGAATATATAGTCCTTTCATCTCTACTGCTTCATCATCACTTTGCTTGCACTGCTGATGCATCCTTTTCCCCTGGAAAGCATATTTATTTACACTTCACATTTATTTTATTTACAAGGCTTTTTTTATCTCTAGGTTGTGGCCTTCACAAAAAATGAGGGTCAACATGCATTCTGGTAGAATCTACAAATAGACAGAATGCTGGTTTTAAAAAGATACGCTGTAACTTCTAAAAAATGTTAAACAGCTGAGACAAACAGCTGGCATGTCTTTTCTAATGTTATGTACATTATTGATTTGGAATCACCAGGGACCATCCGATACTATATCACAATATCACGCCACACTGACTACAAAAAAAACAAAAAAACAAACTGTAAATAGTTTATTCATTTCTGTATGTTTGTAGTTGATGTGGTGAAACATTGCTGTTTCCACTCTAGAATCCTACAGGTGGCATTTTCTGAACTCTTCACACATGGGCAGGCAGAAGAGCATCCTGTGTGGGTGTAACAAATTTCTTGCTACGTTTGTTTAGAATTTTAGCAATATCTTAAAAAGAAATTGGAGTCAGTGTGATGATGCATGAATTGCCACAGAAAAGAACTGTAATACGTAACCAAATTGATTTCCCCCTGGCTCTAATGTACATTCTGAACTACTGTCTCTGTCACACATGGTTTTAAACGTTCTACAATTGTGATACTGAAGATCTGTCAATAAATATCTACTCAACCAAGGGAAGAAGAAATACAGATCAATCATTAAAATTATAATTAACCCAGGAACATCCTGAAGGTGAAGTCAGTTTTGTCCACTTTCAAAAGTGTGGGTAAAAGACGATGAGCGATGTATAACCAGAAAGGAAGATGTGGTTGTACATGCATCACCCAGACCCACCACTCAGATAACCAAACATTAGGAAACATACTGCAAGTTACAGGATGTACTTTTTGTAGAACGTGTGTTTTTTCATGAAGAACAACTGCTTAAGCGTTGTGGAAACATTGTGAGGGTCAGGTGTCTACAAAATTTTCCTCATGAAAAGTAATGGTCTGTAGTTCAGGGAGTCTAATTTCAGTTCATTCACTGTGTTTAATGCGAGGTAACGTTATTCTACATTAAAATGTCTATAAACTAAAAATGATAAAGTGAATGAGCAGGTGTTGGTAAGGTGAGGCTAATTCTGATTTGTATATGGCACCTCACCTACTGCAAAACAATCTGATAAGTTATAACAGTAAGGAGTTCACAGAAACATTATAGGACAAAAAAATACAAAGATAATCAACAAATATGAGAAATGTATTTGATTCTAAACTCATCCAACCTTAACAATTAAAAAAAGCTACAGGTGGTACACAAACACTGGCTCATGGTGTATACGGAGTACACAGTGTCACTGTGCTACAGGCACATGCAGGATCAACCAAACTGGAGAACACTTGAAGGAGAAGGAGGGATTGGGTGATGAGGCATACAGGGATGACATGCCTAAATAAGGAAATGGGGAAAAAAGGCTTACACTCCAGTTTAGCCCAAGAGTACTCCATGTCCCAAACCATGCCTGGCCATCTCCTGCCCGCTGTCGTGGATGAGATGTTAATGAAGAATGGAGCAGGTATACACAATACACACACACACACACACACACACACACACACACACACACACACACACACACACACACACACACACACACACAC
>JAQMYJ010000005.1:15087228-15102371 GCA_030014305.1 Clarias laeviceps
ACAAATACACACACACACACACACACACACACACACACACACACACACACACACACACACACACACACACACACACAGAGTGCTAAACACATACACACTGCCTGACATTAATGGCACATTTATGAGGCACAATAAGAAGAGATTCCTGCTGGGAATGCAGTGGCGATTTAATATCCAGCAAAGCCATTAAAGCTAAATGACTCTCAGCCACAAGTACCCTTTTCATACATTAATAAACTTTAATAATATATAACACTCAATGGTAAAAGATTTCCACACATTGAGAATGGAATACTTTGCCTGATTCTTTGCAGTTGCTTTATCTCAGTCAAATTGCTGACTGGAATGTACATTTATTCTAGATTTAAACCAGCTTTTTACAAAGAATACTATTCGAAAATAGCTGAGAAAGAAAGAGAGCAATAGTGAGAGAGATATTGAGAGAGCACAAGAAAGAGAGACACAAAGAGAAAAACCATTTTCACATTTGCAGATGTACAGCTGATGGCAAATTACCCCCCTGAAAAAGCCAGTACTATTGAACCTTGCCTACTGTACATAACATCTTTATTTTCAATCTAACATTGTGTTATGCTCAACAAACCTTCAGCTTCTGTAACAATAATGAGATTAAGCGAGTGTGATGTGGGCAAAAGTGTGCATATTGGTGAACTGTCTCTCAGCCCTGGCATTGAATGGGACTCCAGAGCACTTAAGCAAGGGTGATGGTAACATGGGAAAATGTTTAGATTAGGGATTGGAGAAAAGAAAATCAATTTAGTGATGTATCACCACACTGCATTCAAAATCTATTTTTTTTATCCGAGAGGTGGTGTCCTCTAAACTATTCACACACTGGCAAGCAGGAGAGTTTGATTAGGATTGTAAAAAGAATGTACATATCGCATTGGGAGATTTTTTAAATCGTGATACTTACTGAATCGCAATACAAATTGAATCGGAATTGTAATATCGTATCATATTATAGTTTTTATATTATGGTCTCTGGTGATTCCTCGCCCTAGTCTACAGGAAAACAAATTCTTGGGTGTGATTTTCACTGAGTTTTTAGAAATTAAAAGGGATTGTTGCTATGCAAATACAACCCAGCGATACTCAGCTCAGATTTTTTAAGTGCAATTACTATAGAAACATATTGCAAATATTTGATTCAGACAAGCTTTCTGCAGGTGTCTAGATAAATTGTGGCTTCAGCATAGATTACAATGTATACCTCAATCGCTATGCGCAATATCTACGTAAAACATGCAGTCATTACTAATTTCTCCTATTTTTTTTTTTAAATACAACAATAATATTCAGTATAGAAAAAAAAATCTTAGTCTTTTTACAGAGCTCCGTGATTAAATTCACATTGTTAACTGTGTTAAACAACCAGTCCCACACATCTAGGTACCATCTAGCTTTACTACACATGGTAAGTAACTGGTAACACTAAGTTGTAGAAGACAGCCTTCTTGATGTCAGCCAGTTGTCAAGTGTAGTTTAACTGACATTACTCAGATCATAGATATATGTCATTGTATGAGGAAAAAAGTCTGTGTGTTTCTTTTTCTATGTGTTGCTTTAAGATTTCATTGAGAAGTGACACTCTGGATTCAAGATTAAAAAAAAAAAAAGACAGTTCAACAACATGCTTACACACAACCCATGTAAAGCAGATTCAGTTTTACTGATGATATTTCCTGTGTTTTTAATAACAGGCAATGCTTCGGGATGTGCATTTAAACCTAAAATTTTGGGGTTTCTTTTCTCTCTCATATATATATACTGGTTGATATTAATTTAATTTGAACAAACACACCTGTTACACTGAGACTGAGTGAATGCCGGCTTGCAATTAGCATGTCATTAAACTAACACATTCAATTCGGGACCATGAGCACTGTATGAGTGAACAATCCCTTTAAGATCTGGTGGTGATGGTGCCAGCTGAACTGCACACACATAAGCATGCATACATACATCTTGGTAAAGAGCAGGATGGGAAATAGCAGCAAAGAGACAGGTGTAGGAAGGACGAGGCATGTGTCAAATCTCGACCTCAGTTTGATAAAGCGATAGATATGTATATAGATGGGTAGATACATAGAGAGTGAGAGAGAGAGAGAGAGGAAGAGGCTCTTACCTGTCCCACTCATCGGGTAGTAGGTAGGGGAAGGTGAGAAGACCTGGGCAGCAAAATCCTCAAATGTCAGGTTTTCCTTGTGGTTCAGAATTATGGCCTCCAGATAGAGAGCCCGCTCCTCATAGCTGAGAGGGAGTTTGTTATGGAAAACGAGTATGACGCAAGGAAAAGAAAAAAATGGAATAAAAACTTTCCATCAATGCAATCTTTTTTTAACAAAAACAACATAGCAATAAAATCTATATTATTTAGAAATATGTATATGTAAAAAAAGAAGGTTTTATACATGTGGCTAAAAGTGTGAAGTACAATTATTTGTTTTTAAAACAGTCTGCCATTTTAATGTTCAGAAAAACTCAAGATTTAGTTCATTTTAATGATTTGATAAAGGGAAAGTAGCAGAATACATATCATATTAAAGCCTCTTCTGACAATCTCTTCATTATCTTAATAAAGAGCTCAAATGGTAAACTTAAAGGCATAGTTCAGGTTTTTTGTCTGTCTTGAATGAAAATTGAGGTTCATATAAAACATTACAATAGGTCATTATAAGTTTTTCTTCTCTGCCCACCGACCATGAAGTTTGTCCCTCAATGCGCGAGTACAATGTACGTAAGTGAGGTCAAATTTCCAACCCTTGTTTCGTGTAAAAATGGATTCCAAAGTTCAGTCGTGCAGTCCCAATGAGCAAAATCGAGTTGGCCAACTAGTACTAGCTTTATGGAATTAGTCTTTTCCAGCAAAAAAAAAAAGGATTAAATTAATTCTAAATACAGAATAATAATACTGTACTGTAATTATACTGATTAAGAAGTTTCATACAAATCTCAGCTGGACTGGGAAAGCATTTTTGCATGGAACGTGGCTTAAAAATTTTGGCCTTAATTACTTACATTGTACCTGCGCTCTGGGTGACAACCTTCATGGTTGATGAGCAGAGCAGGAAAACGGATAATGACCTGTAACATACTTAAATGCACCTCAATCTTGAGGCAGACCTGAAAAATTTTGGACCATTACTTTAATCTGCTTATTTTAACAGCAGACTGTGGTAAAACTACGGACATTATATGAGACATGCCTGCTTAAAATATAAAATAACATAAGCATAACAAAATTAAGCTAAGATAAGAAAGTTACAGATGTCCACCTAATTACACTGTACTCACCAGTTGTGTTTTTAATTTACATCATTATTTCTCAGCTTACCAAAGAAAGACTTATCATCCTTATTAAGGTAAAAACATTATTTCTTAATGGTGAAGCTTTCCTTTACACTTTCCCTTTGTGGTCTCAGTGAACAATTACTAATCCAGAATATGATTGAGCACACTTTATTTTACATTCATTCAAACTGAGCATTTTAACAAGTTTGTAAGCTATAGCTCTACAGGAGATTTTATCCGATGCCACCTTAAATTAGAGGTAACCACTCTATTAATATTAGCTGATTTGCCACTATTGATGTAGCTAAAAATAGTTTAGTAATAGTTTATTTTTACAAGAGACAACACTCTTTACTGGCACTCGCATAAGGGCATTTATTTCTTCAGATGTTTCTGTCATGAAAGTTGTACCAGAGTAATTCATGGTCATAGATGCATAAAGATGCTTTCATGTGTTTTTGATTTTGGTCCATATTTTCTAGAAAACTAGCAACTTTTTTTTTTGCAAAAAAAGTGGTATAAAGATGGCCAACAGCAATGTGAAAAACTGGTGAAGAGCATGACAAAAAGCACGACCGCTGTAACTGCAAATTGGGGTTATTCCACCAAATACTGATTGCTTAATGTTATTAAGCCAAAGCATTACCACAATTTGTTTACAAATTCTTTGTATTTTGTTTCATTTAAGTTATTAAAGCTCTGCAAATACTGCATGATCTTAGGTTATTTTTATGTGATGATGTCATTTCCTTTAAATATACACTCTCAATAATAATAGTTATATTTTGAATTTAGGAGAAATATGGTCAGCAGTTCAGAAAATATGAAACAAAACAAAATCTCACCAACACATGCACCTGTAAGAAGAAAAAACATAAACTGATTATTTTGCAGTGATCTCATATTTTTTCCCCAGAGCTGTGAGGTTTAATAGTAAAAATAGTTTTCTTTTTAATTATTTAATTATTGACCTGAACATTTGTTGCAGCACCAATGCTTTCATATTCTCATTTAATTCAGTAGAGGCTACATCTTGAGGATAAATCTTAAATCTGAATTTTTTCTCTTTATCTCTTTCAGACTTAAATTTAGATCTTTCCAGAGATACACTTGTCACCATCTAAATGTGAAAATAGTCAAACAAAACAAAAATAAAAACAAAGCTACAGAAAAAAAAATTACATGTTGTCATTGTGTCCTGTATAGAATGTTTCTTGACTGTAGTTAGATTGGCCCTGGGAAACTTGCACATAAGTTTAAGGCTGTGACATATTGCTCAACTAGTTAACTATGGCGCTAGCAATGAAACAAGGAGATAAGATACGAGGTGCATAAAAGAACAAGAAAGATTAAATAATGATTTATGCCACCGCGCATTAAAGTGAGTCGTGTGTGTGTGTTTATGTGTCACGGCTGAAAGCTACATATACATGTTGAAAATTGCAAGCACAAATAATAAAAATACTGTGTGCGCTTGCGTCCGTTTGTCTCTGTGAGATGCTGATGACTACTCTAATGACTGGGCTGAAGTGGAGGCTGGGCTGTCTACACGCCTGCCTGCTGAATTTCTGAAGGACCCCACTGATGCCATTCCCAACTCATTAGGGAGGCTGCTTATGCTGCCAGGAGCTAGACTGTTGCCAAGGCCCCTGCACTTCATCATGACCAAGCTGCCTGTCACACACCCCTTCGAGTATGCGAGTGAGTGTGTGAGTGAGTTTGTGTGCGTCTGTGTGTGCGCCACGTGCCGGCGCAGCAGGGGCTTAGGCAGCCATGACAAATTGTTGAAAAGGTCCCTCTGAACCCAGCACTGACAAGCACCTGAGCCTGAGGGCTGTACACAGAGAGAAAGCAATCTGCTCCACTCCTCTCTTTCTCTCTTCATCCCTCCACCACCCAAAAAGTGGGAAAAAGAGGAAACTCGCGACAGAAAAAACAAGGTCCCGTAAGACAAGACCACATACTGTATAACATTAGCCTTGAACAACACTAAGTAGCATGATGATTCCCTGCTGAGTCTTGGGTTTTGTACTTGTCTTTGACTGCAGACTTATGATTTCTGACTTCTGAAACCTCACTCACTCAGCTCCGGTGTTAACATGAGTCATATTACAGTAATGGCTCACTTTTAGGGATTAAGTTTGAAAAGACATTCTCCAAAGTAGGGAAAATGTTGACTGAGCAAATTTGAGGCACAGGTTGATTTACAGAGAATTAAGCGAAAAATAAAAGAATACAGTGAAAGAAATACTAGAAAAAAAAACGGGATATGAGAACAGGAATAAGGGTGAGGGATAATAACCCTGATCTCACTAGGTCAACACAGCCATATGGCGCTCCATTATGGGCAACACAGATGACACAAGTGTGCCTCTGCTATTGAGATTTCTAAAACAAATATTGACTCGAGGCTGAACCACCACTGGCTGCAGCCTCTAGCCTGCACTCTGCTTCCTGTGTACTCCCCCGCATTTCAGGGATGAAGAGACGCAGGAGGAGAGATAGAAAATTCAAAAGAGAGACGCAAATCAATAACATGCATGTACACCAAACAAACTCGGAAGCTAACAGGTGAATGGGCAAGACTGGCTATAGAGCATTTATTAGGAATCTTTGTTGGTATGTTAACACAACCATTCTTTAACCATTGGACTTTTTTGCGTCATTCTATCTCATCTTCCCTTCTCTCTCTCGCCTAGACACTCAATCACTCTAATTGTTTTGCACCGGGTACAGCCTGTTCTGTTGAATACATGCGTTACGCAGAGGTGAATGTTGGCTATGTGCATTAATTCAATAAAGTGGAAGACTCTGATGTGAGCTAGAATGCAACCACCAGTAAACCTGATCTGGGGATATCTGTGTAGGAGATAACTCAGAAAACAGCAACAGTAGAAACTGTCCGAACATTAAAACTAAACAAAAAAATAAAAAAGATTAAAATGACATCTTTTTTTCCAGCTTTAAATGTAACCAATGGTTAATAAAGATTCTGCATGACTTAACATCACAGAAGGTTTGGAATTTTCCAGTGAACTGTAACCCAAGTCATCCTTTAAACACCTGGGATGGAAAAACACATTTAGTCGGTAACTAAGCAATGTGTCAGTAGGGAATTTCCAAAAGCATTCATTCCCTCTCTGCACACTATAAAAAATAAGAAATTTTTTTAAGGCTTAAAATGAAGAACTTTTGTAAAAGGCATAGGACCAGTGTGGTCATGATGAAAGGAGCACAGATTTAAAACCTCCCTGCCATGTAAAATAATGTGATGACCTCACTGGCGTACAGGTCAGCCTGTGGGGAGATGGGAAATGAGGGGGAAGGAAGAAAGACAGAAAAGAAATACAATGGCACTGTTGTAGCAGAGAAAAAGAAACAGACAGCTTAAATCCACTTAATGGAGAAAAACGTCCTCTAAGCATTTTGCAGAAGGGCTTTAACAGATAATGCTCTTTTCCTGTTCGTGGTGGCTCCTTTGCCACCCTATGGTGCACCAGGTGACAAAGCAGGGCATTAAGTGTCGGATAAAGCAGAAGCCTGGGGAACAACTCTGACTCATCCAGCATTTAGAGACAGGCATAAACAAACTCCTCTGGTTAAATTAGTCAGCTAAGGAAGGACATGAAAGCAACATACTATAGGAAACATAGTGAAAACCTGATGCTAGAAATATGAGAAAAAAACTTTAATAATAATAATAATAATAATAGGAGAACAATTATGAATAATTATGAATAATTTCTGGCATGCACAGCCAGTGTTTTGGTGAGCATTTGTGTGAGAAAGCAGGACGAGTACACAGGTCCAAGATTGAGAGTGCATAGAGTTGACCAGATGGTTAGGGGTGGTCAGTGGGGAATAGAGAGGTCAATCAGTTTGGCGGATCAAAGCCAAGGTCAGGTGGCAGTGGTGGCCATGTTCAAGGTGCACGGGGACTCAGATGGCCTCTCATTAGCAGTCTACTCAGGCCCCAGCACCTCCTGGGACTTTAGAGGCCACGCCACCCTCATACTCCTCCCCTTTAGTCCTCTGTCAAAATCTTCAACAATAGAACTCGCCACACTGGAGATCAGGACCCGAGTACAACCTCATCGACACTGGGTCACAAAGCCAGCGAGACACTGCACATAAATCTGCCATTAAGCCATATGCATAAAAAAGGGTTATGACCACCAATACAACAGAAAACACAAGAGTTAAATGCATAACCTAGCTGAAGATTACATGGTGCCATTCGATTTTAATTGAGATCAGCATCCAGAGAAATATTGATTTAAATACATGTCCATTATTTAGGAAATGCTAGAGGGGTTACAGTACATATTTAAACAACCTAAGGTGTAATTATAAAAGGATGCAAAATTTTCTAAAACAAATAAATAAATAATAATAATAATTATATCTTTTTTGGGGGACTAAATTGAGTGAGGAGACTAAATAAAGTGTGAAAACCATCATAACAATCTCTCTCCACATTTATTTAGCACTGAGCTTATTAAATATAACCAATTAAACATAATGAAACTTGTGCCTGAACTTGCTGAAATTTCCGACGGATTTAGACACAGAAGTGAACTTCAGGAAGGCTGAAGATGTAAAAATTCAGTGTAGTACAAGTTTCCACAGAACCTGAATGTTGCTTCACAAGTCCTTCTTTCGTGTGAGAGCAAAGAACTACAGTACTGAAGCTGTATCTGGTGAACCTGTTGACAGCTTGCACACAGACACAAACTAGTTTTAACCGTTTTTCCAGAAAAGGTCTCTAAGTAACACATCAGTGTGATAATCATTGTAATACTGCGAGCAGTTATTGAGTAAATAAAGATGGAAAATCCTTCACTTTACTAAAGTCATTATCATGAGCAAAGCCAAGGTTAACAACACATTTCCTTTTCCTTCTCTCTGGTGGTGACTAAATGGGCTCTTGTGTGAAGAGTGACAAGTTGAAGAAGTAGAGAGTGGCCATGCATGCTCGACCTCCACTCTACCCAAGCACCAGCCATTAACCTCAGCCAATCACAATGACCTTGCTGTCCGGCCAAGGAAGAAGATAATTGGCCAGTTAGAGAGACAGTGGTGTGGGGTGGGGTGGGGGGTGAAGTCAGGCGCTTTTGAAATACTGCCTAGTACTGCTTATACACTCTGCTTCTAAAATTTTACCAAAAGGTGCAATCCCATATTAGATTTCTCCTGGAAATCAGATAAACAGTCAATACATTGTACAGTAACTACTCTTAGCACTTGAAGCATAACAACCTGCAAAAGAATGGGGACTGTTATTGCACTCACAAGCGAGGAAATGTAACAGTAACACTATCAGTGGTGCCACTTTGCTAACAAGAAAACTGTACTACAACAATTTTAATGCACAGAGTTTAGCGTGTTAGTGGACCTTGCAGGTCCATGCCAACAGCATTAATGATAAACTGCATTAAGACAAAACAGCCCAATTCATCTTCCTACCTATGACAACAGCCCACTTTCTTGTTTTCTATTGGCTCAAAGTTTGCCTCCTATCAAAAGCAAACATACCATTCATGTCCCACATCCTTCAGCTTCCACTGAATTGGCTTTTCTACTGAATGTTTTTTTGTTGTTGTTGTTTTTTTTCTTCATCAAAGCTTTAAATGAAATATCAGAAAAGCATAATTTTCAGGTGTCTTGCCATGTTGCAAGAAGTTAACATTCATTAATGTAATGGCTAAACCATAAATATTGTTATTTCTAACAAATAATTGCTGAATGCATATACAGAATATAGGAAATCTACATGATTAGAAAAATAAACCTTTTCTAGTCTATTACTGAAAAAGCAACTAAAGAGACAAAAGTTACAAATTAGCTTGTGGATCAGACATAATTCATAATTTTACAAAGGGAAAACCCCTACATGTTTAAGAGGGATGAAACCATGAAAAAAGTCATTTTTTAGCCAGACATAAGACATAAGAAGGAGGAAAAGCAGAAGAGAAAGGTATTATGTCCCCCCAGTGTTGGACTATATGCCGTTTTCTGTCAGCTACATGAGCCCATGGGACAGCAGGTGTTGATTGGTGAATTTCTGGGCCACTGCTGCAAGGGTACCTGTTGTCACGCCATTGGACTGAGGCGTGAAGTTTGTCCCAGTGGAAAAAACCAAGAGGAGGTGTGAGGTGATTATAGGTTGTAGAGAGAGACACAGAGACAGAATGACAGGGAAAAAAAAGAATAAAGGAATGAACAAAAATATAGATGGAAATAAAGAGAACATACAAAACAATGAAAATAATACTGTTTCCTCATAGATGGTGTAAAAACCCAATAATGCTGGTTCCACAACCTTAAGCAAACAAACTAAAAGAAAAAAAAATTATTTGTATCGATGAGTGTGTGTCTGTACACACCGCCCCTAATTAAGTCCTGTGCTGAGGGGCTGAAGATTCAGGGGAGGGATGAGGGGTGAGGGTAAGGACAGGTTAATTGAACCTCCAGGGGGACATCCTTTACATCTCACCTCTCCAGCACCCATCTGAGAAGCATACGCAAAGAAATGGAATTATGAGCATGACATCACTGCCAGCGCAGATTCCCACAAAGACCCGACAGACTCGGCTGGCATGAACACAGATTTATAAGCTTGCTAAATCAAACGTCTGCCACGTCGAGAGTTGAACACGTAACATTAGCTCTTCTAATAGCACAGTAACTATTGATCCGATCTGGGGAGCAAGGAAGAGGGCTTGTCAAAATGGAGTGAGAATGGAAAAGGTCAACAGGTTGCACTATTCTAATAGCGCCACCGAAGGGACATTGAGAGCACTCATATAGTACATCACTGGGGAGGGGATGATCAAGGAAATGTGTGCCGTGACTAAGCACTCTTTTTTTGCACAAATGCAGTTTATTAAAGAAAATCTAAATTAAAAAGTCATACATCTTTGAGTTATTTGGGCTAGTTATTTAAATTATATAGAATGTGAGATCCAAAAATCAATAATGTTCTGTTATATCGTTAATAATATAATTTTATAACAATTAAAACTCATATTGGACGATTTTAAAATTTGTACTGAATCCATAAAATGATAAACTGTTCACATTTTGCAAAGATTTTATATAATATTGTTTTCAATACTTAAGTAAAAGTATTATTAATGAGTATTTTAATGTAAAAATGTCTACACTGTGATACATATGTACGATATCATTAAAATGTATCGTTATACGATACTGTTTTTCAGTTCCCCCACTCCTATACTGAACTAAGTGTGCACTTGTTTCCCCTGCATTCAGATGAGCTAAAGAACAGCCTCGCCACTCTTTTATAAGAACCCTGCATTAACAAAGCAGAGCCTTAGATGTGGTACACAATGGAAAAATAATTACGCAAACAAGCTGATACTATTCAAGGCAATCAACAGTAACTGATGCATTATGGTGAAAGTTATAACAAGATAGATGCATTAGTGAGGACGCGACTCAGTCACAGGCAGGCAGTGTAGATCTTTGAAAAGCTCTTTTATAGCTGACACAAGGATCCTCAGGATGAAAAGCTTCATCAATCTGATCACTCTTCATTACAACAACGCGATTAATTCATGAGCCATTGCACGCACTCAATATTTAATAATTAGCTAAACATGAATATATCAATAGACTCAGGTTGACAGGGACTCGCTACATGCTACATGTTGAAAACGTGGACTACCATTAGACTTTGAAGTCCAGTGAAAGATGAGATTGGTGCAAGAAAAGTGAATGCTACTCTAAGTCCTGGGGTTGGTGCTGTGGACAGCTCCTCTCACACTCACAGTGCAGCTGCTTCAGAGGCAAAAACCTTGGATCTAGGATACAGATGGAAATATATGAATGCAGCCTCCAAAATTTTAAACCAAGATGGATGACAATCCACTAATCCACGATCTAGTGGATGAAAGGACTTGGTTTTTGTATCAAAACAGAGAGGGCCAGTCCTACCTGAACAGATTTGAATAAAGTAAAAGGCAAGAATACATTACATGAGCGAATGTAGGGGGGGCGGGCAGAAAACAGACTCCTGGTTTGGCAACAGCTTTTCTTCCCCTTCATCTTCTTTTCTTCCTTAATCCTCGCCTTGAGGCATTCTGTGCAATCAAGCGCACTATTACACGGCAACAATTAGCTAGACTGTGGAAGCTGGCACCTGGTCCGAGGCATTCAGCAGCTTTCAGTGGCAGCTGACTGTACAGTCCCCCCCACCAGGTGGTCCTCCTTCAATGACATTAGCCAGTCACTGCAGGGTTAATCAAGAGTGCGCTTAGAACAAGTATGCCTGCATGGAGCTCATTTAGTTAGCCGTAGACGCCATAGATGAGGTCTTAAATGGGCCAACCAGACAATGAACTTTTACAACTGCTTGTAAAAAGACAGCTGATAATTTAAGAATGTTGCTTCACTCGTCAACAGAATACAACATTTTGAACAAAGCCAAAATTCGACTCAGGACAGACAATATGAAACTCAGGACAGACAATATGAAAACATGTAGCGCTCTACCCTTAAGCTACAAAACTGCTTTAACAGTACTGTGCAACATAATGCCATTGGTTGTTTGTGGACAGGGCTTTAATCATAGAAGTTCCAGCTTAGCCGGGATGTTGGGTAATTGATCAGGTCTGTTTAAGACTATTGTGTGGACTCCTCAGGATAACTGGGCTTTTCTCAAGGAGACAAAGCTGACAGAGGATATGTGATGGTGAACTTGGGTAGCGGAAGAGGAAAGACGCTCTGCCTGTGCTGGAGTGATGAAGAGTTTTTGAAATTGGAGACAAAACAAAATAAGAGAGGGTTACTGCTTTATATGCTGAAGATTCTTACAAAGCCTATGGTATCCTCATCTTGGGGCTCTGTGCACAAAGCATGAATAACACAATCTGAATAACAATAGCTATAGATTTGTAGGGTCTCTCAATACTAATTAGGGGCTATATGCAGTGTTTGTTGCAAAGATGTGGACAGTGAAATGAGATGCTAAGTGTTTTTTTTTTTCAGAAACAAATTGACCGTCATGCAGTCCAATGAAAGAAATGAAAGGAAGCCTTTAAAACTGGTAACCGAGTAGTTACAAAGAGTTGTAAGATGCCCGAGATGTATGAGAAACATGGGAAATGCTTTGTAAATAATGATAAAATAATCATAATAATGTAGTACCCAATTATTTTCACACATGGACTATGGCACGGGTATGAAAGTAGCAGCCTTCATGCCTCTACACACCAGTGTGCAGTTAACTCATTAGAAACTCAATAAAACTCTAAGAAAACCAATGATGTGTTGCAGCCTAGCCCTCCATTGTCATTCTCAAGCAACCAACTAAAGTCTTCTACTCCAGAATGTAAAGAAACTCCATTTCCACATCAAAGACCACCTCTGTTGTAGAGAAGCGCTGGACAAAAGCATGATGCACACTTT
Source organism: Clarias laeviceps (assembly GCA_030014305.1). Taxonomy (NCBI): domain Eukaryota; kingdom Metazoa; phylum Chordata; class Actinopteri; order Siluriformes; family Clariidae; genus Clarias; species Clarias laeviceps. Next base: position 15,099,976 of record JAQMYJ010000005.1, read on the forward strand.
TATGTTGCGCTCTTGTTTTCTGCTGTTGTTTTGTTTATCTTTCAATGCAGAGGACTCCATTTTGTACAAAGATGCAAATGGCGAACATAAGGGCATGCTTTAGTATAATACAATTAGGTCCAGCGTGTGGAGGAGCCCTCGTTGCCTTTGAACTATTTAAAGTGGTATTAATGCAGAACTTATTAATAATCAACTAAACCATCCTCTTTTAAGATTGCCCGTAATGAGAAACAGGGAGCCACAGTCTTTAAACAAACAGCATTGAAAAACCTGCATTTACAACCGAATAATCTTATTACTTATTACTCTTTGGAATAATAGTCCAAATGAGAAGATCCAGATGAAGTGTGCATTACTCTATAAATGTTATTTCATTAAAAACCTTTGACATGCCTGCAGTGTACAATGTGGTGTAACACTGAATAAATGAAAAACAACCACACTAGAAAAATTATTTGTATTAAATTACATAAAATGGGTTAAATGGTAATCATATCTTCAAAATACCATACTGAGTCGTGTATTAAAAAATGTATGATTGAAGGGAAGAAAAAAAAAACAGAGAATAATACCAGTGGGTTACATGGCAGGTGACATTTTTGTGACATTTAGTGAAAGAATTGGATATGTGTAGGATAAGCGAGGATAAGCGTGCAGTGCCGTGCTCTATTCAGGCCCAGCCTGGTGGGACACAGCACAGACGCCTGCCTGGAACCGAGGAGACTGAATAGTAATCAGTGTGGTACTGATAATGAATGATTGAAGGCTCTTTCTCAGCATCTGAGAATTTCAATATCACAAGAGCCCTAGAGGCAGGATTCTTATCAGCACAAGCCTCAGACAAAGGAATCCACAGAATAGGAAATGTGCTTAAACACGGGCCAGTCGTGAATGACCAGGCCGATTAGCAGGAGGAAAATCAAAGATGCACAGGAGAATGCACACACATGCACTTGGAGACACTAGAGGTTTCTAAGGAAGCGTTTGGGAGTGACTATCACATAGAGAATAATGCTGGTGGCTTTGGGAAATTTCATCCTAGAAACAAAACAGAACAAACCAAAGCCATAGTGCCAGTCATCCTCTCGGAACAGCAATCACGATCAAACATCCTCTCACACACTTCAAATACTCCTACACTTAAACACTGCAGCTTGCCGGAAACTTGCTCATTATCACTGTGGTTAAGCAGCAACACGACGTGTGTAAGCCAGCCTGAGAAATCACATACAAAACTAATCAATGAGGACTTGTATTGTATTCATGGAAAAAAGACTGCACAACAACATCCATTTGGATAACCTGAGATGACTAACAGCTATGTCCCAGTGTTAGCCGTCTGGCAAGGGAGGAGAAAGAAAGTTCATTAATTAAAGAAGGCTTGGTCAGACAGATGGAACGGCTAGCTGGATGCTAATTACTCTGAGAAGACAAGTAGGTTTAACACTCCCCCTCGCCTGCTTTGCCATCAATCACAATTAACGTGGCTCCTAAACGATCACCTAGCGCACTCAGCCAAAAACAAGCAGGAAGTTCATGCACTTGCTAAATGATTGGTTGCAATTAATTATTTGAACCACAGAAGGATAGTGCTGTTTCTTTGGCAGAGTGTAGATTTATTATCGGATACTGTATATTATAATTATCTTTTTATATAAAGATTACAAAAACATTTATCCTCTCAGAATATACACACAGGGCGACACTCAAACTGAGGTAAGTGTAAATTAACAGACTCATCCTTCATGCTTAAGAGGTGATTAAGTAACGTTTTCCCAGCTCGTCTGTGCGTTACTCCTGAGGGAGCAGTAATAATGGAGTGAGTTCAAGGTAACTCTACCCCTGCATGTCCACAGAATTCCCCATGCTGAAGGATCTCACGTAGATCTAGCCACACCACCCCCTCCATGACATTGCCAGAAACGCAGACAGCTGTCAGGCACAAACGCCTAGCGAAGTTCACTACTATTTTGAGGGAGGGGCTGGAGGCCTGGAGTCGACCTGATAGTTAAAGACACAGTGTAGGATTGTGTCCCACAGTGGGTAGGAAGAATCTTTAAGGATCTCCTAAACGCAGTTACTGTAGTCTTATAAATGATGATTGCAGATGCAGTAGTACTGCTAATTCTTTCTTATAAATGCCAGTGAAAGGCAGCACTTGATAAAAATAACTGAAATTTGCAAGAAATACAGCATCCATTGCCATCTGCCAGTCTATTAATTGTTTACAAACTAGTTCTATACCTGTGTTTAAGCTGGTGTTACCCAAAAGAAAGCGCCACTCCTGGGAGATTTGTGTGTGTGGACTTGCATGAGTGAGTGTGTGTGTGTGTGTGTGTGTGTGTGTGTGTGTGTGTGTGTGTGTGTGTGTGTGAGAGAGAGAGTGTGTGTGTGTG
>JAQMYJ010000005.1:15102471-15126502 GCA_030014305.1 Clarias laeviceps
TGTGAGAGAGAGAGTGAGTGTGAGTGTGTGTGTGTGTGTGTGTGTGTGTGAGAGAGAGAGAGAGAGAGATGCCTTTGTTCCAATCATGAGCAGAAGGCGAGTTAGATGAGGGAGAGAGAGAGAGAGAGAGAGAGAGAGAGAGAGAAATAATGCAATGAGTCATTCAGCATTAGAGGAGTGGGAGAGAGAAGAGAGGGAGGGGAGAATGGTTGTGCATTTCATATAAAGCAGCAGCTATACGCCATATGCCATATGGGACTGAGTGACTCTCTAGTCAGGGCTGGGCATGACAGGCCTGTGGATGAGAGCCACCCACTTTTTAAGAGTATGCACGTGTGTGTGTGCGCGCGTGTGCATGTTTGAGAGGTCTTAAACCAAAACCTGAGCATACGGATCCTCTTGTTGAGAGAAGAGCAAAGAGTATATAAGTTTGTACTGAGTTTTTTTTTTGAGGCTAAATGGATTTTTAAAAAAGCAGTGGGAGAAAAGGTGGGAAGGGGGAGTTGGAGGGAGGTGCAATGGGGTATGGGGAATCTGAACACATTTGATATTGTAAGAAGCCTCTGGGAACAGCTGGTGAGTTGGGAGGAGCAGGGAGGCAGGCAGAAGGGGGAGAGAAGCTGGTGTACTGGAGTGAAAATGGGATTAGAGTCACTACACTATGATTGGGGGGAGCACTGGACTCTTAACTCACACAGGCCTGCCTCAGACAACGTACCGATAGACAGCCGATTAGTACCAGAGTCTAACTTCACTGAATATAGTACATCTGACATGGTAGATAATGACTGAAATGTTTACTTAAATATTTAATAATAATTCCATACAGGCAATAGAACTGAATTAGATGTTTTTCTTCATAATTTCTGTTTCAATCTAGTACTTACACTTATATTTATTTCACACCAATACATCATGAAATACCCACTAGAAGGTGAAAGCTTGGATCTACAGTGTCATGAAGCTCGTTAAAACTGATTAATGGGAGAGAAGTGATGAAGAAAGCATCAAGGAAAGATACTCCTATTTGGCAATAGCCCTCCTCCCTCTCATCCTTCTTCTGATGAGTGCTAAAAGCTGGAGCTTGCATGACTGGCGATGGGTAGGAACAGATTATAGCTATTGATTGGAGCCTGGAGCTGGATCTGACTGAAGAAAAGAGGAAGAAAGGGCCAGAGCAGGGAGGGAGTGAAGTCAGGAAACATGCTTACTCCATCGATTCCGGTCAGCAGGGAAGCTAGTGAGGCAGACTCACTAGGTCAGTGAATCTCAGGCTTACCTCTTAAACGCCCACCTGACCACTGCTCCAACTCCCACGGTAATCACTTTAACTGACTGACATCATAACAGGGAGACAGCCTCAGGAGAGTGTCATGAATATTCAACAAACTATAAAACCAGTAAACAAATATCCTTAATGAATAAATAAACCCAGAAATTTATTTTAGTAAACCCTTGTCATGAATGTATACGCATTGAACTTTGGCTTAATTATGACATGGCGTTCAGCGTATCAAAATGACCTGACTTGCATGAAAGGCATCTTTCATTTCTTGAACATCTTTCCTTCTGAAAATCGGTGGAATTAATTTTAAGATTACAAGCCCTGTCCACTCGCACTTGAAAAAGGGATTTGGCACATCAGACTTCAAACTCACAGTGGCTATTTTTTATTTTTTTTTTCAGTAGAGCTGAATCAATAATAGATGACACATTATGTGTGATTTGAAAGGGCTGTGTAATACAGTGTCAGCAGGAGAGAGGCTTCTCCGTCCAAAGAGCTCCCACCAGGTCCTCTGGAATAACACTACTCTCTTGGCTACAGCAACCTGAGAACAGCACCACTGCACAAGGTGTGGCAATGGATATACACATGAGCAAGAGCGCACACACCTACACAAATGCACAAACATGGCATGGGGCAGTTTAGGGCAAGGAGGTGGACTGTGGTGCACCTGGCCAAGTGCTGGTGGCCATTTCTCCACAGCCCATCCAATTAGAGGTGAGTGATGGAGTAGTGGAGAGGCGGGCTGCTGGAGGCCTCTCTAGAGCTGGACCGGCTTTTATCAGGCTGCACCCCAAGCACAGCCGCTCCCTTTGAAGAAATATTCAGCTAATTACCTTGGAGCACTGTCGCACAACAAGACGGTAGATTGCACGGACCCCGACTATTGTTGGATGAGGAAACTCCAGAGGAGATTTAATCTCTGCAAGAATACAGTCGCCTTTCAGCGACAGAGGCAAGGTTATTGTTCTGAGCAGCGCAGGAGAAAGAGACATAAGGCAAGAGAAAGAAAATAAAAGGAAGTATGACGAAGAGACAGACATACTGAAAGGGGTAAGAGCAAAGGAGGCAGACAGAGATAAGGAGAGAGAGAAAAAAATGAAGGTCTAAGTGGATGTGTCCATGTATGTGAAAAAGGTCCTGTACGGCAGCTGCTCTTGCAATGAGCATGAGTCAGAGAGTTTAATTATTCATTAGAACAGATCAAGCCTTTGTTCAAAGCTGTGAAAAGTGACCATGTTTTTGCTCTCTCATTCGGCTTTTCAAGAGACAGGAGAAAGAGAATTACAACACATACTGAACTGAATGAGAATGGGATTCAGGAAAAGGTTGAAACCTGCTTTATGTCTTTTCCATTGCTTAAACCATATCACATTCGGAATCCACACAATTATATAAACCTCTTACATGAAATGGTAAAATTAACTGCGGGAACTTCCATAAGACTTGCATTAAAATCCATAAACTTGGCACAGACGACTACAAAATATTTTCCAGATCCTACCTTAGTAACCTTTGTTTTTTTTCCTGATTGTGGTCAAATAAATTCTGAGATTAGAAGAAGAGAAGAAAGGATACAAGCTCTGGTAAAGTGTCAGTCGAGACTTCACTGCTCTGCTGGCGTTGATGCACGTGAACCGCACAAGACTCGGCAGCAGCGTCCCTGTCACGATTGCTCCATCAAACAGAGGGCCAAAGAAAGGGACCTGAGACAGGAGGAAAGAGTCTGATTTAAAGACTTCAGTCACTGGCTGATGATGCTTCGAGGACAGATGTCTTTTAAAAATCATTATCGGAATTGAGTGATGAAGCTGAACCAGTAAAACAATGTATATTATTGCATTTTGGCTTAGCTGAGATAATGATCACTCTATTTTCGCTCTTTGACAATTACACATCCACATCAGCAAAGAAAATCAATAAGCATGACAGACCAAAATGACTTCAGTCAATATGGAATGCTGCACTTCCCTCTCTCAAGGCTTGTACTCATTGAACATAGCATTGAGTTATTTGTCTTGGCACTGATGCAGCCAAGGGAATTTCTTCAAGCCTTCTGTGCTATTATGGATGCTTTTACCACTATGGAGTCACAGGATAATTTATTGTGTTATATATATATTTATTGTGTTTTATATATATATATATATATATATATATATATATATATACACACACATACACACACACACTAGCTTTCATCATTACTTAAAATGTTTTCATTCAAAATGTATGTAAATGTTGCAGCAGTTAAATATGTTATCCAAATGCTCATGTGCCAGGGTAATTCAATTAGGCTTGTAAAGAAATTCCTAGTGACCCTACTTTGGTCACTCATGAAGCTTTTGACCTGTCTGATGTCCAAGCAAGCAACAGATGTTCGTTTGTGCGCAGTACGAGTGAACGCTGAAGATGAAAGCTAGTCTGGCAATGATGAGAGCGCAAGCCTACAGTGCGGTAATGGTCTCAGGTATGGGAGGGGGGCATTTATGGATTCTTGAGTTGAGCAAGACATGCATTGGAGGCAAACTACCAGACAGACCATCGACTCAACCATAAGAGCACTGAGTCAAGGCAAAATATTATCACATACATATATAATAAAATATTTTGATATGATAGACAAATCCCATATTTCTGTGTTTTATAAATACATTTAAGTGTTCTACCATGTGGTGAGAATTTTTATCAACTTTTCATTATTCATGAAAAATGCAGAAAGTGGCCATCAACAGTAAGCATACTGTACCTGTGGTTTCTTTATGATCTGAATAAAGAACATTTGGTTCTTCATGGGGTAGATGATGATGAGTACATCTCCAAAGTCAGTGGGGATGATGCCACGCCTGTAGTCCCGCGTGTGCTCTGACCACACAATGTGCACTTCATCGTTTCCCAGATGACGAAGCTGGATACATGAGAATACAGACAGAGAAAAGGATATTTAAAAACAGCTAGACATCACATACGCTACAAACGAACGTGAAGTGTCTTAATAAGGAGTTGGGCCACCAGAACAGCTTCAGTATGCCTCGTCATAGATTCTACAAGTCACTGGAACTGTAAATGCCAACCAGTGTTTCAATGCAGGTGGTGAAGAGTGTTGTCTAAAATGCAGGTCCTAAATCTCTCATAGGGTAATTTTATATTCATAATTCTTCTGTTGCATTTTGTTGCTAGCAGCTAGGAAATGATAGGAAACTACAAGTGATTCAACCAAAAATACGCTTTTTGATACACACTTGGTGGTAGAAGATGGATTTTTCTCCCAACAATACATTTACCCTGATAATAAGCCCTGATAATAACTAGTGTCAGATCACCAACATGTGCACAAAGATGCCTCTTGACAGAGTGTGAAATAAGCCATTGCCCCTTGTCTAAGACAATATAACAGCCTTTGACTCATCTTTAATAACAGCTTCATCCTGGTCAAGCTCATGGTGATACGTATTCATGAACTGGGAAAGAATCCTGGATGAAACACCAATCCATCACAGGCCAAGTATTCGCACAATTATTCACACCTAAGGGAATTTTATCCATGAAGTTGTTTTTCCTTAAGTACATACAAAAAAAATGCTGTCTGGTCCTTAAAAGCTATAATACTAACACTAACTAATAACAGTTACTGGAAATGGCTATGGTATAGAATAATGTGACCAATATTCACAACAATACTATAGGACCCTGTTTGCTCTGACCACTGAACAATCTCAGAATAAAAAATTAAATGTGACAATGTTATCTAAGCGAGTGGTATTAAAACCTAGACTTTTCCACGATCGTGCAGTGGCCACGATGATGTTACTTTAAGAGCACTTTGGCCTGATTCAAAGAAGACTAATGATTCAATTTCCACTGGACACTGACAATGTGAACACACTCTATTAAGCCTTGATTATGAAAATTTGTTTTGAAGAAGCACTAATTTTAGGTTTGTAAAAATGGTCCTGCATCTTGTAACAATGCTTTCAAATGTGGAGAAAAATAAGTTAAAGAAATTGGATTATAATGAGTCAATTACAGATTAAATTGACTGCTCTGTCTGCCAAATTGCTAACATTTTCATTTTATATTAAACTAGGAAATACATTTCAGGGAAATATTTTTTTTTCTCTTTTTCGTACTCGGAGGTAAGACGACCATTTCCGAACAAAATGTAAGTGAGTGAATTAAATTGTAGCCCAATATCACGTACACAATGTCAATTATTTAAGAATGAAACAATAATTAATAATACCTGTTCTTTTAATTTGTGTGAGCGGTCCGGCAGTTTTGAGTATGTACTAAGAATGCCAAGAGGTGAAAGTTAAACAAGTAGGTGTGTGTAAATTATTTTAGCTGCAAATGAGTGTATATGAAAATGGTTACAATTGACTGAAAACAAGTCAAAGCCAAGGTAGGATATTTTGATAGGCCGTCGAACATCTGCCAATGCACTGGCGCCTAATGAGCCATTAGCGAAACATGCCCTCTCCACCAAAAAAATGCAATTACTACATTTCCCCCTAAGCCCTTAATTATGCTAATGGCCTAGAATTAAATAAATCCACAACAAGCTGATTGGGCCAGTGCATGCTGATCCATTTCAGTGACAGCAGAAGAATCAATGGTATGTAAATAGGTCAGGGAAAAGGGGAAATACACAACATGCTGTACACATATTAGAGATTCCTACTAAACTGAAATGCACCAGGTGTTAAAGACAACATTGTGATAATGCATGATTTGGATGACTGAGAGATGAACTCTAGGAGAGGAAGACAGGTTTGTTAATATGAATGTTCTGTATTATTAGCCTCATTTAACCCTCACCCAGCCTCATTTGCAAAAGTAAACTGCACAAGATTCACTCAAACAAATAGAAGGCTACACATGCTGTGGATACAGAGGTTTTCCTTCTGCTCTATGTGAGGTAGAGGTAGATCAGAGTGTGTGTGTGTGTGTGTGTGTGTGTGTGTGTGTGTGTGTGTGCGCGCGTGCGCGCGTGTGTGTGCGCGGGCGGGTGTGTTGGTGAGTTTGTGTGTCAGGCTGACCGGCTGCCTCCTGACAGGCCTTGGCCTTGAATGGCTGAGCCCTTCAAATAACTGCATTACTCGCACAGCCAGCTGCTCTGCCCTCCAGCAAAAAATTGAATTCAGGAATTCCTCCCTTTTTCCTTGCTGCTTTTCCCCATCTTCCCCTCCTCCTGACTCAAAGTTACATTTGTAATTTAGAGGGTAACTTCCTGCCTGGCTGTGGCTGATAAAGCAGAATTATTACCCCCTCCCTCTACACCTTTGCAGCACACACTCGCCCTCTGGTTACCACCGGAGAAGGAGCAAAGCAATTAAGGGGCCCAAATGAATCGAACACTGCTTACGGCACACAGCCTTCCAACATGCGCTTTCACACACACAGACACCTACACACTGCTGAACCACGCCTCCGGTGCATGTGCTGGGCTGGGGGGAAAAAAACCAATGTGGCTGAGACAGACTAATAAAACACTAACAGTGAGCCGTGTCAGTGTGATCTTCCTGATGAATCTCCTCTCTGTGGGTGCGCACATGATCAGATTGGCGGCATTCGCAAAGCAGGAGCCCGGTGGCTCATTTCGCCAGTGCTAACGAGCTAACGCCTGTCGATCGCTACCCCGCCAACACGGGCGGAATTTGACAGCAGGGCATCTAGCAGGACCCTGGCCCTGGCACAATGACTTAATGGGATGATCGGGGCCCAGGTCACAGCACAAGCAGGAATCAAGAGAGTCAGAACCATTACTGAGGCAGGACATGACTACTGCTCTCTTCGGCTCTACAGTGCTTCAGCTAACAGCGTGCACACAGAGCCTGGTAATCGACAGCACAGGCGCAGAGTCACGCTTTACATGTGCCTGTCACATGCTTTGTTACACTAATCTACTATCAGCCTAACAGTTCCCCAGATACACCAGGTAGTCTTGAAAATTGTATGAAGATGTAAATAGATGCAGGGAAATATAACATGATTAGCTGCGTCAAAACCTATTACAACAAAGTAGTTCAACTGTGTAATGACAATATTCCCCTGAATATCGGTGGATACAAATGGATAGGATGTCCAGTACCTTTTTAGTGATCGAGTCATCTGAGTCAGAGGGCATACGAGTGGACACATGGAAGATGACCTCCACGTTTGAGGTGGCGTAGTACGGGGCAGTGTTCCCCGTGCTGCCGTTCCTCTGCAAACCTCCCATGAAACCACAGTGAGTAGCCAGGTCCACCTGTGGGGTTTGAGATGGACGATGAAATTCATTCAAGAAGTGGAAATGCTGTATATGATATCATCGTGCGTTGGAGTGTGTCAATGCTGAGAATGTGACAGAGAATGGACGTTTGATTTGTACCTCCCAGCCGAGGCCAGAGACAAAGTCCTCATAAGCTTGGCTGCCCTCATTATTAGACAATATGGAGCACTTGTCCTCCTGGCCTTCACCAATATAGAACACGGCAATTTTGTGCGTCTCTCGACTGAAACAAAGGGACACAGCAAAATTACATCAGCACAACAATTAGTATGACTTTAATATCAATTAAAAAAAAATTTAGTTAAGTTAAATATCACAAAAAGCATAACGTATAAATAGTGCATGCTTAAACAAACATTCTGTTTGGTGATCATAATTATTTAGAACGAATATACAATTACCTGCCCGGACTGTGGTCACAATGTGGTATAATTAAATAAAAACTCATAGCCCAAATACTTTGTATACTCATAGGTATGTGAGTAAGTAGCACAATATTAAAAACAGTACAAGAGATCATGATTTTAGTCCAGAGAAAATAGAAAAAGCTACATTCAGATATATAATGGATGAAAATATATTAAAGTAAAATAAGTAAAAGTAGAAAAAAAGCCACTCGGGTAAAATGAATGAACATTTAATCTCTGTAGTCCTCTCCTCCGCCGTTTGAGCAGCGTTGCTGTGGAAGCACCGTGCCCTTGCACTGTGATGTTCGGCATGCTCAGACAGCGGTTGCTATGCACAAGCCAGGTATGTGCACGGGGAGAAAGTTTGGGCCGATCCTGGGGGTATTCTTTAATAAGCCTCTGTAATTAGCCACTCTGAGTGCCTATTGATCGCAGTGGCTTGAGGAGTGCTGAGCTGTGTTCTGCCAGAGATGGGCAGGATTAGGCTAGTGGGGGGTTGAAAGAAAGGAGTAGCTAAGAGTGGCCTTAAGACATGTCTCACTAATAGTGCTCTTAAAGGATTTAGCCAGCTGCCTGCAGTCACATTGGGTATTGCACTAGGTGAATCTGTTCCCTAAATGCGCACTATAATTAAGGCCGTGAGTGATCAGTGTGGTGCAATAACGTATAATAAGAAATAAAATAAAAAATACAGCGTTACAACTGATTTCATTTTAGCTTACCAGTAGATTAATGAGGTAGTTTCATTCCTTTCTTTATCATATCTAAGCATGGTTTAGCATTTTTCAGTGCAATTGGGCATAGATAATATAGCTAGTCTTTGTTCACAAAGAGTTGGTAATTAGAGATAAAAGCTTGCATACCATTTCAAACCTAATGAAGCACTTAAAGATGAACATGAGAGCATCTAAAACCTACCACTGCCTCGAATCCAAATTCTTCAGTTCTCTTAAGAGCTTTGAGTTCTTCTTCAGGAGATGAAAGCTTTTCCTGCAATTAAGAAAATGCAGTCAAGACAATGCCTCTATATAATTATTTAATGCATTTAATTCACTCTCATCCATATTCTTCTTCTCTCAAAGCTGTCGAGAACTGTACTAGTGAATACAAGATTTACATCGTGGGCAGAATCTGACCATATTAAAGACAGTTGATTCCATTGTTTTTAAGAATTATAGCAAAAACCCAAGAATCATTTATCTACAGTACAGGTGGCCACTCAATACTATGGTGTATTCTTTGCATTAAAGTGAGAATGTGGAGAAGAACTGAAACTGTAGGAGTGTGTCAGCAAAGAAGATGACAACAACAAGTGAACTGTGGTTTTCTATGTTCCTCCATCGGTTTATAATCAATAAAGAGACTAAAGGTAAATAATTCAATATAATTATTAAATTTATGAGACATATAATGGACATGTACCTGCGGTCCCAGGAATTCATGCCGAGCTCATTGAGCAGAAGGCGGCAGAAATAAAATGGTGCGTTGGGCTCCTGGTGAATGGGCTTCATCTGACTGGGTGCTTTGACACTGGGGTCTTCATTTCGTCTGCAGGTCAACTCTTCCTCCTCCTGCTGTGCTTGTCTATGAATGGCCTCCATGATGGCAACTTCTGTCTCTTGGTTCATGCCCACAGGTGCTGGAGCTGGCTGCATGAGTCTCTGCTGAGGCTGAGGGAGGCACTCAGGACTGCTGTGGCCCAGTTCATCCAAAAGCTGGTCCAAGACATCCACACTATCCTCAACCTCCAGCTCTGATGAGCATCTACTGGCATGAGTAGAAGTGGATGAACAGTTAGCGTGGTGCTGTGGAGGCTCATCTCCAGTGCGGCTGCTGTGCGAGTTTGTCCTGTCTAACGTCTTATAAAGGACACTGCCGTCCCACGAGTACTTCCCAGAGATGTCCCGCACAATCACTCGCACCTCAGATGAGTTCTCTTTGGAGTTTGTGCTTGAGAGGGATGTTGGATCGGACGGAATTTGAAGGTAAGACACAAGTGTGCTATCGTTGAAAACAAAAAGCTGCAGGTTGGGGCTCTTGAAGACCTCTGAGGAGAGTTCAGACGACTCCACGTAGGGGTTGTCATGGTTTTCGTTAACCATGCTGTGCAGTAGTGCAGGTCCACCGCTGAGCGGTTGGTGGCCCAAATGGTTGACAAGGTGCGTCATTACCATTCTAGCTGTCAAAGGGATCAACTCCATGTTCCTTCGTTTCTTTTCTAGAATATGATATAGATTAAGTACAATTTTAGCAATACAAGTACAAGTGCATGCATATTAGGGTGAATATCAGTCTATAAAATCAGTTCAATTCTGGAAAAGTTCCTGGCTACGAGACTGGAGAGACTCAATTCTGAGTGTTCCAGATCTGGTCTGAGCCAGACTGGAGAGACTCAATTCTGATGTGTTCCAGATCTGGTCTGAGCCACTTTCGTATGTGGGCAGATCGGAATTAATTGCGTTTTTTTTGCCTTTGCGCATACATGAGGTGCTTGATGATGTCAGTCACGCAGGGAATTTATAGCAGCGCTAGAAGAGCTGCTTAAACGGTGAGCCGTCGGGCTTTGTTTCTTCTTCTGGACGCCAATAACTACAGCCGACTAACTGCTTGTCATCCTCCAAAGCAAATTCCCAAGCATACTTTTTCTAAAATCGCATCCATTGTTTGAAACAAATAAACGATTGCATTCATAATGTTTTTACCCAGATGGCACGAGAAAAAGCTGTATCGATGTGTGTGTACATGCCATTTCAGAGGCTTCAACATTAGAGTCAGATAAAATTCACTCGTAATTCTAAATGTGAATCGTCATGACGTACAAATCAGATCTGACCAAAAAAAATGTGGCTTGTAATGTAAACGTAGCCTATTTTCACTCAGCTGGCTCTGCTCATTTTTGTTCTCTATGTAAAAAGAGTCATGATGCAAGCTATTAGTACTAGGTAAAATCTTTTTATTGTGTCATTTCTGTGTCATCACTTAGCAGGTTTTTGGGCAGCTTCAGATTGAATCAAAAACACCTTCAAAGCATCTATTCAGTCTCCACAATAAAGAGGAAAAAGTACTCAAAGAGCTGCACTAATGAGCATCACACCTTTTACAGTCAGCTCAACAGTACTCTATGAATAACAGCTATGCAAATGCTGAGGACGGCTCAAAGGGGAATTCTAGCGCTGTGATTAGAGTGTAAAAGATGCTCACACATGACACTGTCATCAATACCATCACAACCATTTAAAAAAAAAAACCTCTATGATAAAGCTAGTGCACTGCATTAAGGATGGAGTGGGCTTTGAGGTGAGCTAATCAATACGAAGGTGCAGGAATATTGCTTTTAATTCATTGTAAAGTAGGAGTTGTTTGCTATCTGCGTTAAAGTATGAAGGGTATTCGTACAGTAGAAATCAGTTACGCTTTTTGTACAGAGAAAGAAGCGAAAAAATGAGAAACCTTTATAAAAAAAATAAATAAAAAAAAACCTTTAAAAAAAAAGTTTAGTTATCTAATGGAAGTAGCAAGGTCAAATGAGGGGGCAAAATCTTAAATAATTTGCATAATTTGGCTGCTTTTAAATAGAAGACTAATGCATGGCTTTTAGTGGTTTCATCTCTATATTTTGTCTAATACTTATAAAAAGAGTTTTGGTGCACTACAATTCTACTGGTATTCTGCATCTTTAAAGAGAAAAATGAGATGACGAAGGCTTACGTATATCGCACTACTCTTGTAGTAGCTCTTGTCAGATGAATACACAATCTGAGTAATTACGGAGAGAAAAGAAATACTGGACACAACTACTCACCCTCAGCCACTGTGAGAAGGTTGCCAAATTCACCTGTGCTACTGTGCATAGGTGGTGGCTCAGCGCTCTTGACCTGGCCTAATGTCAGGAAAGGGTCATAGTCTGTAGACAGATCTGCCAGATTCAGGAGGTAGTGGCTCTGCTGTGTGTGCAGGTTAGAGCCGGATACACAACAGTGCAGCACCTAAAGAAACCGTAAATAAAAAATAAACAGATGCAATGCAGATATATCGTACATTCCACCGGGACTTCGGCGGCTGGATATACAACAGAGAAAGAAAAAGCACAGAGAGTGTTGGAAATTCACTAAATCATTTGATCATTCTGATGAAGAAGTGAAGACAGCAGTGCATTTTTTAATGAAAGAATGCAAAGGCTTTTTGACATATGGGTGGAAGTGTATTGAAAAGCAAAAAGACTATGTTGAAAAATTACGTAATTGTCACAGTTATCACAAATTAGTGAAGACCATTTAAATTTACCACGAAAAACTTTTTAATATTAATAATAATCAAAAGTATTTCACTGTTTAGAAACTACATTGTCAGAAAAATAACTGTTTTGATAAGATGAGAGATATAATGATGCTGCAGAGTCTTTTTTAATAACTAATACCACAAGATTGCATCTATTATCAATGAACATTGAGGGATGTTTAATCAAAAACAGCCAGACAGACTCTTACTGTTCATGATCACAGAGTGATAAGGTTCTCAGAAATTTGATAATGCTAATTAAGACCTACTGAGTTATAAATATGTATTACACTACTTTAGAGTTTCATCAGCTAATTTGCCCAATATCTGTAAAATAACATTATGCAAAATGTTATTTTCAGCTCCTGATGGTATTTCGGCCTTGTAAAAAAATAAAGAAACCACCCAAAGGAACTTTTATTATTATTATTATTATTTTTTAACTGAAGCAAACGTTGCCACATGTGGATTATTCTAGCTGAGCCCTACAGTAGGCCACCATATGGAAGCAAGACATTATTTACTGTGCTAAGCCAGAAACCCTAATCAGAGTGGGTTTTATGGACTAATAATCAATTTCTCATGCAGTATGGCAGTGTATGAACGTGCTTAAACAGATGGCCATGCCTCTGTTGGCTGGACAAGATAAGACACGGTCCAGCACAGTTTATCACAGTGCCTGAACAGGGCTGCTTTGTTTGATTTAATTAAGACTTTATCCCTTTGGCTCATTCTCAAACACAGCACACACAAGCAACAAGCCCAGAAGATAAACAAACATGATCAGATACTGCCTAAGATCTATATTAAAAAGCTTTACTGATTTGCTATCTGATGTAAGTCGCAAGATGTTACTACTTCATTATTTCAGTATTACCAGGAGACAAGAAGTGTTTCTCTCCATGCTGTAATATCTGTTGCTGGACTTAAACATACGATCCTATATGGTTTACACAAGAAATCACATACTGACCAAACCTACTATATCATCTACAGTTATACTTCAGTGATGAAAGCTCTATGGTAAAACGCAGCACCGCTTACTCTGTCCGGAGCACAATGTGAGAGCTGAATTTTAGCATGAGAAATGAGGCAGATGCTCTCCTAAGAGGTTGTTTGCTTGGTGACTAAGTGGTTGTCTTGCATAGCAACAGTCGACTGGACAAGAGCAGAGGAAGATACTCAAACAGAGCCATTTGTAGGTTTATATACACACTATTATATATTTTTTTTCACAGATAAACTCTAAAGCTTTACGATTAGATTCTATAAGACAAAATTTTGTAATGCAAATTGTACATCATAAAAAACTTAAAATATATTTAGTGCAACTCTAAATTACAGTGTAAAAAATCCTAACACACTGCTGACGTATTATCTTAAATACCCTTAATCTTTTGTCATAATTTCTAACTGGTCGCAGCACGCTGATTAATTTTACTATAACATCACCACTGCATGGAGAGTAGTGACAGCTGCCAGGGTTGTACTATTGGGCCATTTCTATTACATTATTGTTTCTAAAGTATCGACTTACATGTACTTGAACAGTTAATTCTCCATATAAACTGATTTAAATGAAAACAAAAAACATGTAATAGATACATGATGCACTAAAGCTAAATTCTTATTTGGATTTTTTGGAAGTCTCCACTGCACTGCCAATGGTTTGTGACAGTCAGAGGTAAAGTTATGACTTGACGTCTTCACACATGATAAAGTCTTTAAGACAGAGGTCCCTGATAACAAGCGGCATTTATTATTATTTTTTTTATTAACAAGTTTGAGAGAAAAATAAAAAGGAGGCTGCAGGGGACCTGGGAAATAGGGAACAACTGCTTAAATGGCAATACAAAAAATAATAATAAAATGTTATTAACCCAATTATTCAGTACAAGCCACCATTGGAAAAATAATATAATGATGTGGATTCAAGGACCAACAATGGTAGTTTGGCAGCACTTGGGCTTGAGCCCCCGACCTTCCGATCAGTAACGCCTGCCTTAACCCTTTGATCCACCACTTCCCTTAATCAACTTCAGGGTCACACTAGGTACTCAGTTTGCATCAATGCATCAGGCCATGGATTAAAGTCATTTATTATTTTTCTATATTAGCACACTCAGTCTTCCATGTGTATTATACATTGGTGAACACTTAGCAGCTCTGGCACTGCAGGAAGTCTCAGCAGACATCATTAAAACGCATCATGATTAACATGAGAACGTGGTTCTGCCTAATCGACTGTATTTGCACTGAACTGAACTGTGCTCCAAATAAATGTACTTTTCTGTATTCCCCCTACCACAAAAAGCAAATCAAGTGTACTCGTGATCAACACTGATAAATTGAAAAATAAAGTAAACCCACTGTGCATATAATGACTTGCTGCAAATGATTAACAGTCAAATGAATGAAGGGGGGGGGGGGGAGAACTAATGACATTTATTTCATCCTTTTTTTTTTTGTCTTTGCACCAGGTGCAGTTTCTCTCATATGATGATGAGTTGAATTCTCAAGTTCAGCATTCATTGGCAGGCTTATCAATCGCACAATAGTGTATTTAAATAATTCGGCCATTTTTTTCCTCTGAGCATGACATCTGCACAAAGGTCAGTGGCCGAGCGCATCTGCTCAACAGCAAGGGACTAATATCTCATTCAATTTGTGCCCTACTCCCCTCATCAGTGTTTGATGCTCAGCTATGATCTTTCTTTTTCTAGTTGATTACTGAACCATTGTCTGGAATCAGGAAAAAATATATACAGTACTATACCATCCCATACCATCAAAGCATGACATGATTGCATGTACTAAATTAAGGTTTTCAATGGAAAAAATATAGAGGTCACTTACCCTGTATATGTAGTCCAACAGAGGTGTTTTCTGAGAGGCAGGATCATCCAGCATAGGTATTGTGATGGGCTCCAGTAAGATGGACAGAGGGACGGTCATGCACCAGTCAAGCAGGCAAAGCAGCAAGGATACCATTAACTAGAGGAGAGGATTACAAAGAGGAAAAAACTCTTATCAGCAATTTCACAACAATGCACAGCAATGGCCACTAAATTAGCAGAAAACAAACCACTGGAAAGGAAGAATTTAAATACGTTGAGAGACTTCAGGTCTTTTAAAGCCTCTGTACTTACCTTTTTGTCTGCCTCAACTGTAGAGTGCTCGGCGCTAGGCAGAAGGAATGCTATCGTTGCTACAAAGATCTACAAAGGGAAGGAAACAAAAATCAATCACTGTTCATCCTCAACCAATGTACCACAGTGAAAGCGGTAAATGATGTCCACATTTTGTCTAGTCAAAAGGAGACCCACATGCACATACTTCAATTATTCTTTTAGGAAGAGACTGCTCCAGTTTCTGCAGGTGCTGCCAGTGACAGATCAGCAGCTGGAAGATGTCACAGGCTACATGGGCCACAATCTTGTTGCCAAACTGAAAGGAGAGAGGGGAGAAAACAAAAATCTGTAATGTAACCATCAGATCTCAAGAATTAATATTCCTGATAAATAAAAAAGATGGACATGCGTAAATAATAATATTATACCGCATGCTTTTAAGATTTATAAAGCGAAATCATTATTTGTAAATCTAAAACAAAACAGAAAATAAAAACTCATGCGCATCTACATGGATTTCAGTGTAATGGATTTTGACGATTGCTATACACTGTATGCAATTATCTCTAGAGCTGGATTTTTGGTCATTTGGAATTTGATTTAATTCTCCGGTATTGCATGAATGGTTTTCTAACCATGACCTGATAGACAGTCTAATAGAAGACTAAATAGCGAAAGACAAAATAAAAATCATGTTCCAATATACTCCAGCTGCTTTTAGTGCTCTTAGAGGTTGGCTCCCTTTACCCACCACCCACCACCTCATTTTTTTTCACTCCATGTCAAGTTGTGCACCTCAGAAAGGTCGATTTTGGGGTGGGAGAGGGCATGGAATGGAAAAGCTTAAAATGGGATACATCATCTGAGTGTAAGTGGCTTTAGACATGATTGCACCATGTCCCTGCACTTTTTGTTGCTCTCAGATAAAGAAAAAAAAAAGAGGAGCAGCAGAGTGGTCTATTGTCCTCTCCTGGCATTCCACTAATCATGTGTAAACACACAGGCATGCATGTATATATACACAAAAGGGTACAACAAAGGATATTAATAGGAGAGCGATATACTATAAAGACGATGTTCTCAAAGGGGGGGGGGGGTGTCTAAAGATTCAACGTACCTAAAGCATAGTCAGTTAAAATGCTATTACAGTGTTGGAAATAACAACCCACCAATAATCTGTTGGGGAAAGGTTCGCTTTTATTAAACTGATGTATCTGTTTGTTTACGGTTAATGGAGTCTATAGCGGCATAAAGTTTGAGAACACCTGCTGGAAAGCACCACCTTAGAGGAGTTTGTACTACAGAAAACACACTAACCTTTAAAGTGACACCGAGCACATTAATGGCATCAATTACTTGTTGATGGATCTTCTGCTGCCCCAGCTCCTCACACACCCAGAGACCCAGACTGCAGATAGCAACAGACCTACAAAAACACACACACACACACACACACTGTTTAGCGCACACAGACTATTCTAACCTTTTAAAAACACCTTTTTTTTTTTGTTTTTAAGCTTTGTGTTCAGTTTAAGCTGAGGCAAAATGCAATAGCACTAAAATGATTTAATGTGCTTACGCTTTCAAAGACTAACAAGAAAACTCATTTTATACAATATATGTTTTATTTATAATAAATGGATGGTGTTTAGTTTGTTTGAAGCTCAAAATAACAAGGTAGTCTTACAAATGACTGGTGAATTAAAGCGCTAATGTTTTTGCCAGGGAATAATGGCTGTCCTATTCCCTGAAGCTTTTATTTGCACTTTTGCGCACACACACACACACACACACACACACACACACACACACACACACACAAATACAAACACCTACAATCTGAGCCTGTGAAGGACCTTTGGGACTCGAGTTCCATCAACAGGGTTGACATTAATCATCAAATTTTACTATAAATGTTGCATTTGTATTGCTTTAAATCTTTCAGACTCAGCATTGAATCACATGGACAAAACTAAACGAACTAAATTGCAACCACAAGGCAAATCCTAGAGCAACACAAACTCTTGAAATAAGTCGTTTTTCTTTATTTAGCAGTTTTAAATGTATTAATATATTATTAGTGATTTTGTCTGCACTCATGCTGGTTCTGTGCTGAATAGAAACAGGGCAAATGGCTTAAGTTTACCTGGCTCCTTCATTTGGCTCGTTACGTGCTGTCTTCAGCAGGATGTTGACAAGGTAGTCCTGAGGAAAGCAACAACATTCACATGAATGAAGGCGTTACTGTGTGACTACCCAAGCAAAATAGCTTACAGTACATGGCTAGTAAAGGTGAGGAGAAAAAAAAGGGAAGAGGGGAAAAAAAAACCAACAAAAAAAAAAACTACCTTCAAGTCATCTTTGCCAACCGTAATATCCTGAGATTTTGGTGCACACTGCAGTGAAGGAATCTGCTGGTACAGGTTGGGGAAGCAGACCAGAGACCCGAGCACTGTTTGAGCTTCAGTCCTTGGAGACTGTTAAACAAATCCAGATACAGTAGTTACTTTACTACTGAACTCAAATGTTGAATAAAGAACATGAGCATGTTCAATATTTTATTTCGTATGTAGAGGAGAAGTATGGATGAGTAAAAGTGTGACAGTTAAAAAGTTACTGATACCTCAGAGGAGTCCGAGTTGAGGACACGAGCAGCAGCAGTGATGAAGTCCCTGACCAACATTGTGAAGCCAGGCATGCCAAGGAAGAAGAAACGTGGTGAGCACCACCTGATCATTGTGTTTAGCACATCCTGGAAATAAGACAGACAGACAGACAGACAGATATGAGAGAGAGAGAATAGATGAAACAACTTCACGTATTATCTCTAGTTAAGAACAGACCAGACTGCACCCGGCATATCTATCTGGATTTACAAGTGAGAAAAACATGCCTATATTTTCCACTAAAATGCACTTTTAAAAGAACAGACAAAAGAGCAGTCACAACCTTTACATAACAAACACAAACAGAAACATACATATGCACAAAGGCACAAACACACACATCCAACATGCATGACTGCTTTGTATCTCCGCATTCATCTCTCTTAATTGAATTCTTTGTGTAGAGGGGTGGGCAAAAATGCATACAAAACAGTAAAAAGGACATAACACAACCAATAAAGCATGAAGGAAAAAAGAGACCTGCTGAGATAAAGATGTAAAATTGGTAGAAGCGTTGAGTTCACATGGACATTTTATGCTCATTTTGCGATAATTGACCTTTGCGATGCAGAGCAAGTAGTAGTAATTAACTGCCATAAAACTGCAGGATGATTACTCGAAATGAATGCTTTGGAGGAAGCAGCAATTTTGTTAAAGCGGTTCCATTATGCAGCTGTAAATACAGCAAACTCAATCAGAACGTAGTTTGTTTTGAAAAGGCACACACAGACCTCGGGGTCGGGACTACTGACTATAGTCGGCAAAGGAACGAGTCCTGCGCATCTGAGAAACAGCTTTGCAATTCTTTCTTTGCGAGAGATGAGAATCCCGGATTATACCTGGAAGTACGACTTCCGAGATCATACAGAACGCATTCTAATTCTTCTGCAAATGCCTCCGTTTTTATGAATGAATACATAATATTAAATTCCCTATACTGCTGTGTTAAAATCTGCATGGTGTTGATCAATGCGTTAACTCGTCCAACACCTGCCTGATTTGTTGACTTATCTTTTCCCCATGTAATGTGGAACAGGCACTTGCTAAACATTAACCACACACCCTATTTAAACAGCACACCAATAAATACATTTTATAAGCCAATCTCTTAAACTGTTTACTGTGTATGGCTGGATCAACTTTTCTGTCTTTACACAGACACTCAAGAAGTACACAGACAATCATAGGTTTCTGATGTACCATGTCTTCCGAGTTATATTCTAAAGCAAGTAAAAGGCTTAAATATTAATACAACACTTAGTTGATGTTTCTGTTCTTCTCCCATGCACAGAATTGTCTCCTGTGTTGTTGTGCTGTTCTCATAAGGGCTGAAGACATCAACATCTTTCAGAAGGTTCAGGTCGACTAGATTGATGTTTTACTCTTTTTCAGATTTTTTAAATTGAACTATAATTTAATTATATATTCAGTAGAAAAGAGAATTTCAATAAGACCACAAATCTCTCCTTTTTAAAAATAAAAAAATGTATTTAAAAAAAAGATTAAATTTATATGCCTGCTTAGAAATTAGCATATTTAAAGGTTATTTACTTCATGCACCTAGATTATTTTAGCCGTATATTGCATGAGTCATATAATAAACAAACGGCAGGATCTATAACAGCTTATCTATGTTAAAGACACAATTGAGTGAATTCTACTGTATGTTTCCACCTGCAATGTGTTTAGGCAATTGCAGAGACATCCTTAGTCTTTCATCTCCATAAAGACATAAGGTATGGACTGATCTATGGGACTACATTATAACCTAGTGGAGGTAAAATTCAGAAACCTATCTGTCTCTTTCCTTCTGGAGAACTTGCTGGTTTGGTGGACTTAAATAAGAAGTAAGTGGTTTATTCTGAATGAGGACAGTAAGAACGCCTTTCTACCATTGTGACAATGAAACTGTAATTAATGCCACTCATAAGACACAGGTGCTCCTATAAGGCTTAATGGCATGGAAAATATTATAACAAGAATCTATATCTCACAACCAAAGTAGGAAACCTGAAAGCTGGTTCACCTCCAAATATTGGTGTTCAAGCACGCACAAATGCACATGCACTCAGGATGAGTTTATAGGTTTTCATTTCTTCTCATGTTTACTGTATATGCTGTCCTTGTTAACGGAAACAAACACACATGCGGCTTACATGGATTAATTCTGAGCCCTGATTACTTTCTGTACGGCCTTTTTTTTTTTTTTGCACAGACGACAGCACCATCTACTGGTTAAAGCCTGATCATGCAATTCACTACCTGAAAAAAAAAGGTCAAAAGGGCCTCCACCAAGCAAAGAAAGCACCTTTTTGTAGATGAAATGTGTTTGGAAAAAATCATGGATGGAAATCACTTAAATACTTGGTGACTGTGCATTGTGAAAAATCGACTGTAGATTTAACAGCCATGTTTAACAGTGAAAGTAAGAGCATTCTTGCATGAACAATGTGACAAGAACTCACAGGATTGGTACTAAACATCTGTGTCCATAAGAAAACCATTGTTAGTGAGACATCATGGAAAAAGGTGATAAAGGTCATGTGGTCTGATGAGTTCAGACTGACCCTATTCCAGAGCTATAGGTGCATCAGGGGAAGAAGGGAATCACATGGTGTCCACTGTACAAGCCTCTAAGGGCAGTTTTATGGCCTGGGGTTGCTTCAGGTGGTCAAATCTAAGCTAAGTTAGCAGATGACCTGAATGTACCGACTGACCAGGGTATTACATCTATGGAGTTTTTCTTCTCTGATTGCGTAGGAATATAAATGTGAAAGAGTTGTTATGGGAATGTAAAGAATCATTTTCACTCATGAACTGGCCACAGCTTTGCACACCATAATTAAAGGTAAAGGTGGACAAAGAGTGTGCATTTTTTTTTTCCCAGGAAGTGTGTTAATCTTACATGAAAACCACTTAAACTCTAACAGATGCTTTGCAATTTAGATGTGTAAATAATTTTTAAGATACAATAGACCGTTCTGAATAGAACAATAATAACAAATTACTGTGCATTCAAATAGCAAATTATTATTATTATTCTTAACAACCCAATGCCAACATCATGTACAAAACACTGCCACCATCTAATGCTTAAAGTGTCATAATCAACGAGTCCTTTCAACTAAAACAGCAAGATGCAGTATATATGTCATAGTTTAATACTGTATACTGTATACACATAAAATAACTTCCAAAACATGACTACAAACAAATAATGCATGGAGCAAGAAACAAGACGCCATTAGTTCCCATGCAGACTGACTGATACCTGGTCGTCACTGGTGAAGCCTCTGTGCATGACGTTGTAGAGATGTACCAGGAAGTCGCTGTTGGGTGGCACATCCTGGTGTTTAGTCATCATCTCACAGATCAGCCTATAAGCCTGCAGTTTACCGCTCTTAAACTCTGCAGGCAGCATGGTAGCCTGGAGACACAGAGAAAATCAATAAAAAATGTGAAAGGAATGATTCATAACAAACAAGTGTGGGATAAAGTCACACCGGGGTGTAGATAAACCTGACCTTTCCGTAAATTAATCAACATTCCAGTTCTATACCATATCCTCACATAAACGTGCATGGTTCATTTAAAAAAATAATCGACTCACCTTGAACAGCCAGGAAGCTAGCATTCGAAGAGGAGGAATGAAGAGGGTTTTGGGAAGAGTTGACTGGTTATCCACATTGATTGAAATAATCCCCAGATTATCTCTTATCTGGCAATGTAGAAAGTTTTTGGGATTAATCTTCAAGTGTTTGCAGTGATGAGTTCTTTAAAGCTATCTGATGTCACTACATGGAAACTATTTTTCTTAAATTATGAGAGTCATCACCTTGGCCAACTTGTGCCAGAGTTCATACAGGTAGCTGAAGACCTTGGCATGGATTCGAGGACACTGGATGTTGTTAATGTCCCCAAGAATTCCCAGAATCCTCCTCCAGAGTACAAAGGCAGAGTCAGCATGCCAGCCAGTCAAACAGCCACCAGCAATGATGCTGACATCATCAGCCAGGAACTCGCTGCTGTCTGTAAACGAAGCAAATTAGATAATACATTTAGAGAACAGAATCATAGTCAGTTTACAGCACTCCCAAGTAAAACTGTCACTCACAAATTTAAAAAATACTAAAACAAAGAGTTTTCAAACTTAATATTAATCACCTCATATTTGCTTGATTTATTTGACTGTGCCAACTCTTAACAGTAATGATAACAGGATAAGTCGAAAGCTGAAAACCTGCTCATAAAAAGGAAAAACCTGATCTTTGTCTACAACGTCTGAACTAATAACCACTAATAATAATTTAGCTTTAACTTAAAATAGAAAACCTGTTTACTCAAGCTTCACTTCCAGTGGCGTTATTATATTTTCATTTTTCAGCAGATTCATGTGTAAATAAAAAAGGAAACACAAATCAGGACTAAAACACAACGGAGTGTGCTATTTCAGGAAGATAATCTACTGCAGGGTGCAATATTTGAACTCAAACGAGGTATAAATTGAATGAAAAAGATTACTGCATTGTTTATTCCTCTTAATCCAGAGCGATTTGCCCTTCATTAACAATTTTAAAGAAACTACACATAACATATTTGCTTTCCATTTTTAGTTACATTTAAGGATGTGGAATATCTGCCAAACAGGTTATTTCTTTTTACTGCTTACAATATTGCAAGAAAGTTACCATATCAACAATTACACTATTTCTTTTATGTGTTATGTGGAGCATTCATCACACAATATATCCCAATATATACAGTTATTATAGAAAATGTAATGTATTAAAACAAGATTATTAATATCTGTGATTTGGTTTCAGACAGCATTGCTGTAATACCAAAGTCCTGCGGAAAAGTAAGTCAACTGCTTCTGACCAATCAGATTTATGAGTTCAATAGTGCTGTGTTGTAAATACTATTGCAAAGCACATTTTCATAGAATGCTTTATTTTGCTCCATGTATTCAGCCAAATTTTACAAATTAATTAGAATTTTTCATGTAAGAGCATGTGAATGAGGGACACAGAAGGTTTGGAGGACAGTGAAGATTGAGAGGAAAACTGGTTCAGTACCCAGATCATGAGGCATGTGCATGGCGACCTCCAGCAGTTGAGGGCCGTCACTGTAGCCCTGGGGCACGAGCAGGGTGGGAGAAACAGGGGGACATGGGGACAGAGAGGCAGAGTGGAGCGAGTGGACACACTCAGAACCTACACACAGTGATGAAAGCACAAGGTGGAAAATCACACACAATCAATCCACAGAACACACACAAACAGGAAACAGATATGGTGCTTTGATTGATCGCAGGGCTGTAGATGATTCACCATCAGCAGCACTACCAAATGTAAGAAGACTTAACATTTGATCACACGGTGCTTTGGATATCATCTGTAAAAATGAACCTGTTAATGAAGAGAGGGATTCACAGAGTAGGGTGGGGATTAATGTTCACAAATAGAACGGGACACAATTACACAAAACTAATAAGGTATGGGATAAAAAGCCAAGTGACACCTTCATGCAAAGCAATGGATTTACACACTGAACACAAGGGACAAGTATGGAGAAACAGAGATGACGCACAATACTTGCTTTCTGGGAAACTGAATGAGGGTTAACAGATGAGGGGTCGAGAAGGATAGAGCTAAGGAGGTTTGGGAGTTCTATAAGTTTCATAAAGTAATCAGGGAGTGTGTATGTTTAAGCAATACTGTACGAATAGATCATTAGCAAACATTCTTATTAGTGGTGGTCTACTGGTGCTTGCAAAGGTCAGAGAAACCTCTATGCGGGGCAGATCTCTGTGCCTTCAGACACTTAAATGTAATTCTATCTTTAGCCTTAAAGCTTTCTTATAACAGTGAAGAAATAAGAGTAAAAAAATAAAACAGTGGTAATGTAGCAATGAGTTATACAGGGTGGGCCATTTATATGGATACACCTTAATAAAATGAGAATGGTTGGTGATATTAACTTCCTGTTTGTGG
>JAQMYJ010000005.1:15126602-15139923 GCA_030014305.1 Clarias laeviceps
CAAACAGGAAGTTAATATCACCAACCATTCCCATTTTATTAAGGTGTATCCATATAAATGGCCCACCCTGTATTTTTAGTCATAGTATTAGCAATAAAGTAGTAGCAGGAGCAGCCTTTGCCATAGTAGTATTCGTAGTAGTATAATTCATACATAGTTATCGAATGAGTAGTAGCATAGTAGGAGCAACACAAACACAAGCACTCTCTATGCAACCGCCACACAAAATACCAAATCTAGCAGTTGCTACATTTAGTACGGACTGTCAGTCCACATGGACATTGCATGAAAACTCTATATTCAGCTGTGGCTTCTTTGAGAGCTGTTGTGATTATAGGAGCGAAAATAGACATCATATTTGGCCATATTTCATATAAAATGTCACTTACGCTAAATTTCTTAATTATAAAGTTCTCAGGTTATAGAACTGCAGTACAAAAGCAATATCACACTCACAACTAGAGCTGCAAATGATCACAAAACTGTTTGGATCGTATCACAAATTTTGGTCACATCAGATATGTTTTTAAATCAGCAAAAAAGAATAAAATAAAATAATAATAAAAAGGGAGATAAATATAATAAATTGCAGTCCTTTTTATTACCTGTAGAAACAACACAACATAAAACAAAGAACTTCTGTCATCATCTAAACTATAAACAACCTTCAAGTTAAAAAATAAAGGACTCAATACTAAATTGTTAAATTAAAGTGCAAGGCATGATAGAAGTTGAATCGCGTCAACTGGACTTCTTTTGTTTTTTTGTTGGAACAGTTCACTAGGACTTCTTGAAGTGGCTTCTTCAGTCTGAAGAAAGTCAAAAGTCAAGTCAAAATTTATTTATAGCATGTTTAAAAAAAAAAAAATTAAGTTGACCAAAGTGCTGTACAATGATAAGAAATTAAACAGCCAGGATTAAACATAAATGAAAACAGCTACAACTTACTGTAACTATGTAAAAAGTAAAAATCAGTTAGTTACAGTAATAAAAAATCAAATGAAATCAATTAAAGAAAATAAAAAGGTTTATAATGTTTGTGCCACTCTGATATTCAATTGTAAATTGTTCCATAATTTAGGTGCAGCGACAACAAATGCATGGTCGCCCCTGAGCTTTAGAAAAAACTGAACAAGAAACCAACAACCGACAAAAAGAAGTCCAAGTGACATGACGCAACTTCCAGACGAATTAATCCAGACGACTGAGAATCTTCATCGACATGAGGCATGATGATTTTTTTTATTTTTTTTTTATGATTTACTTTATTTGACAAGGTGAACAAAGGCTATTTATCAATTCACTATTGTCTAAAGGAGGAAGAATAATACAGACATTTGGAATACTTGTTAGTTAAAAAAAAAAAAACATTCATTTTGGTGAAACAAAGTAAGTTGATATATAATTGAGCTATAGGATGCAGTTTAGTATAGATATTGTTTGGCCTGTTTTTTTTATCGAAGTGGGCGGGTTTTCTGTACTGCATAGGGGGATTTTTTAGTTTAACAGCAACCTGAACAGCACAAAACATGTGGGCAAAAGAGAGTCTGAGTGAGTGAAAATCTAATTTGTGCACAGACTAAACTAAGCTTTTCACTCCAAATAAAAAATATTTCGCCATGCAGTGGCGATAAAATTTTATTTTACACCATGGTAATTAAACTTGCATGTTGAACTGGTTGGAATGCCTGTCCATTACAACCCTACTCGCATCCCTGTTTTTTTCCAGAATTGTGATTTTTGGCTGAACTGTAGGCATATGGCTGTATGCCGAGTTTTTATAAATTTTTTTTTTTGCTTGTGTAATAATCAACCAAGCTGCAGGAACACTAAAGGCCTGTCCTTTTTGTTACATAGGTTTGCTGTACCTGCCAGTGCCTCACTCTGACTCAGCAGTAGACTCCTCTGGCTCTCTGTATCAGTGGTCATTCCCAAGTTAACGCTCACACTGACATCATTGGCAGAGGTAGAGTCTTGCTCCTCCTCTACGGTCTGCCACGACAGGAGATTTCCGTCAGCGTCATTGAGGTAGGAGTTTGAAGTCTCGCTGCTGATACTCTCACCTACAACGAGTGAAAAACGGAAAAGATGCAGAGGATCGCATCAGTGCAGAGGACACAATAAAAAAAAGTAAAAATAAAACAAATTAATGTGCACTTTGCCTTTGAAAAGAATCCCGACAGAGCAGTGTTTGTGTGTGTTTGGGGCACACACACACTAACGGAAACACTGCTCTGTCGAGAGACTTCTTTACCAAGGAACCTCTCTAATGACACTCGCATGCACACACTAACAGAATCAGTGTTTTTTGACAGGGAGTCAAAAACTCTGGAAACTGGACCTCTCTAATGACACTTGCTTTTACTCCACACGCGCACATGCGAGTGACACGGCATGGGAGACAATTACCCCAAAATCCCGCAGCGCGCATAGAGAGAAGAACCATTGGCTTAATTGTGATCACGTGATGCTTGGCAGACAAAGCACATGCATACTACTTATATGTCAAGACCTCGCTCGTTTATTAAGTTAAAATTAATTGAAAAATTTAGCTTGTCTTACAAAACTCTCACAGATCGAGTTACTCGCAATCCAAGGTTCCACTATATAATGAAGTAGCTGATGACAAAGGACATTTTTCTATTTCGAGAAAATTCAGTGGTCGAGAAGAAATAAAGTGAAAGTTGAAGGGCATGCTCTGGTAAGGAACTTACTCTTCTCCCGGATCTTCATCCTTGCATTCACAGATCCTGGCTCGCCTGCGTAATCAGTATCTCCTGGACTGCTGCTCCGGCAAACCAGAATCTAAGTTGCACATGAGAAACACAAAGCAAAGTTCAAAATATTTTATACCAAACTGTCTAAGAAGTTTTAATAATAATCATAATAATCATAATAAATGAATAAGTGGTTGTGGGAGAATGTGTACAAGAGGACTGACCATGGGTGTTTCCTTCTTGCATACTGAGCTGTTGTCACATGTCCAGGATCTGCCATCAGAGCAGCTTGCATTTGGAGAATCCTCCCTGTTCTGACCTACAATCAATACACCTTGTTAAGGTGTATATGAATACCTTGTTTTGTATATAAAGTAGAGCTTGCGTGTGTGTGTGTGTGTGTGTGTGTGTGTGTGTGTGTGTGTGTGTTTACCTGGGAAGGAGTCTGTGAGTTGTTGGGTAATGTCTGAAGTGCTACTGCTACGTGGAAGGGGATTGTCTCCCTCTCCCATCTCTCCTTCTCCTCCACATTCAGACAACTGACATTCTTCAACGTCTGAAGAGGAAAGAAAGTCATACAAAGGTTTGTGCATGTGTAGTAATAAAGACTGTAAATAACCAAGATTATTTTGTTAATAATTTTGTGTGTGAAACTAATGGTTAGATGTGTACTGGTCTAACACTGAGTCTGAAATCCTGGATTCTGTGCAAAAATGTGTTGAACAGGAGTTAAATTGAACAATACAATACTGATATTAGAAGAGAACACAATAGACACTTATTCTAAAACACACTGTTAACTGATGTTTGGCATAAATTTGTTATAAAAGAGCATTTTCACACTTGTTGTAGTTGGAGCTCAGCATTTTGGATGGTCGATAAAGTGTGTGTTTGACCGCTTAGATCTTAGAAACAGCAATGTGTTCGCTCTATTGTCTGGATATTATGTGTTTAAATTCTGATGATGCACAAAAAAAGGCTAAATTAGCCCTGCTCTGAGGGAGGGATGGATGGCATACTCTCTTCGCCATCAATCACAGCCGCATTATCCAATAATAGACAGCTGCGAGATCATACAGAGATACAGTTGTGCTCAAAGATTTGCATACCTTGAAAGAAATTGTTAAACATTGCCATTTATATTTACAAAATATGACTGATGTAAAATAATTCTTTCTAATTTAATGCTAGTGGTACATGAAGTCATTAATTGTCACATATAAGTTTGACTCCTTTTTAAATCCTAATGATAACTGAAATCACCCAAACAACCCTGATCAACTGTTTACATATCCTTGAATGTTTGGTTATATTATAAATACAACTGTTGACACTCACAGCTTTAAATGGCTATTAATGGGAGGTTTCCACACCTGTGACTTATTATAATTGCATTTAATATCTGTGCATAAATTGTCAGTGAGTTTCTCAGCTCATGAGGAGATCCACTGACTTGGCTGGATACTGCACCATGGGAAAGACAAAAGAACTGCGTAATAAGGTAGTTGAACTTTATAAAGCAGGAACGTGATATAAAAAGATATCTAAGCACATGAAAATGCCAGTGAGTACTGTTCAAACAAACAGTACGGTTCTGTTGATACTAAGCCATGGTCAGATAAACCAAGAATGATTTCATCTAATAATACTAGAAGAATTGTTCGGGATGCAAAGAAAAACCCACAAACAGCTTCGGGAGAAATACAGGCTGATCTGGAAAAAAGTGTTGCCAGGAGAAAGCCGTTCCTGCGCCCTCAAAAAGACCCGCTTGCAGTATGCCAGACAGCACCAAGACAAGCCTCATAGCTTCTGGAGCAGTCATTTGGAGTAATGAGACCAAAAATGTTTATGGTGAAAAGTGCACCATTCTCACTGTAAAGCATGCATTTTGGGGAAGTTAGTCAAAATTGATGGCAAGATGAATACAACATGTTATCGGAACATACTGGCAGACAATTTGCATTCTACAGCATGAAAGCTGTGCATGTGACGTTCTTGTATATTCCAACATGACGGACAATGATCCAAAGAACAAGGCCAAATTCACCCTTCAATGGCTGCAGCAGGGTTCTGGAGTGACTATCACTACTGAGTCTCCTGATCTCCTGCCACATTGTGGAGATCTTAAACATGCGGTTCATGCAAGACAACCAAATTTTTTACAGGCATTTTGCCAATAAGAATGAGCAGCTATATCATCAGAAAAAATTAAGGACCTCATGCACAATTATTACAAATTACTGCATGCCATCAGTGATGCTAACGGGGTATTAAGACACAATATTAAGAACTAAAGTCATGCAAACTTTTGAACAGGGATTATTTCTAATGTTTTTTGTTTGATGATTGTGCCATTCTGTGATTGTGCTTTACATGTCCTACAAGAAATAAATTGCCTTCTCACTCATGTTTTATTTATTTATTTTTAAATGTTACACATCCTGCAAATTCTCCCAAGGTATGCAAACTTTCGAGCACAACTGTATGTTGAAGTGGAAAACTATTACAGTACTTTCCACCTGGAGTGTTTTATTCCACTCCATGAGCAGCAGTTCTAAAATTTGTGGAATTTGAAGGAATCACTCGATAACGTTCATTATAATTGTTTGGTCGGTGAACTTGGACACGACCAAGTTAGGAAGAAAATAAGAAAAAAAAATTCTCTCAAAATGTTAAATTGTGCAATGGAACTGTGCTATCTATTCAATTGTGTCATAACTGGGAAGGAATTCTTTTTTTTTTCTGTGAATATCGGACTCAGGTATATGGACGAAGTGTGAAAACACTCTTAGCAACGAAAGCTTATGTTACCGAAATGAGTGAGTGAGTGTCCTATTAGCATAAAATATTGGCCAATACTCAAGAGGTTAGATTATTGTTTTTAATTAACAAAATAATAAAAATCCATACTAAGAAGTTAAAAATATAACAATTGAATAATTAGATGTCACAAGTTCCATATAAGTCAGTAAATAATTTGAATGACATGTTATAAAAAAAAGTACTACACTAAATGACAATAATCTGTTAGATGTGTTAGTATAGATCAGATTGAGTTCAGGTCATCATACTTTATTAGACACTGAAGAAAGTTAATAAGAAAGACAGTGAAAGTACTGGAAAGACACTAGACGGAGACTGCACAGTTACCTGAGAGTCTGTGAGAGCAATGAGAGTTGTAAGAGATACCAGGCAAGAAAGAGCTGACAGTGTGCAGCAGCATTGGCACACTCTTGGTGGCCGGCAAAGCTTCATACAGATGCACACAGTTGCTGATAGACTGGCTTCGCTTAGCTACCAAAGGAGTGAGCACAGAAATAGAAACATAGATAGAGAGAAAGAGGAGAAAAAAGAAAGCAAAGTCAAACATATCCTACAGTGAGAAAAATAGCGCATGCTGAGAGTGTTGGAACGACAGAAATACAATATGACAGTTTGGAAGAAGAATTACCACAATTAGTACAAACTCTATACTTTATTATTTATTTATTGGTTATCAGATAATCATTAAAAATAATATATATTTACTGTAATATCAATATCTTAAAAAACATACACTCACTGGCCACTTCATTAGATACACATGTCACAAAGCTAAAATCATCTCAATCTGCTTTCCTGAGCAATAGCAGTGAGCTCACTTTACTTAAATGGCTTTCTGTGACCAGATTTCAATTCAATATCGGATTTGGTGAAACGGGAGCTTCGCATTCACGGATGTGCAGCCAAAAAATCTGGGGCAACTGTGTGACGCCATCCTTTTAATATGTACCAAATTGTCTAAGGAATGTTAAATCCACGTCACAAAGAATTAAGTTCTGAAGGCAAAACAGGGTTCAAACTCATACTAGAAAGGTGAAATCCATATTAATATTATTCAAGATTTTGTTATAATTCTAAACCAACGGCAGATAATTCGCTCCTCTCCTACCACACAGGATGCTGTGCTGCCTGCTTATTTGTGAATTGTGTAGAGCACACCACCTGCAGGATTATAGAGAAACTGCAGCATTTAACCACTTCAAATGCAAACGTATACAAATCATATTTTTTTTATTTAAAAAAAATATATATATTTTGGGAATACGTAACTAAACCAATAACCTCCATCTCTAGTACCTAATGTAGTGGCCGGTGAGTGTATGTCAGATGACAGAAACATACAGTATTAATCCAATGCATTTACATACTATTTGCTTGGATCAGTTCATCTAAAAAAAATTTTTTTATTCTTTTCTCTAGTGAGGTTAAAGGAATTTGGTAAAAATTAGATATTTTCATATTTCCTAGTCTCTGCCTCTTATGTTAACTCCCACCTGTACAAATACGCATACACCTGCCATGAGGACACAAGCATTTCTTGGACATTTAATAAAAAATTTTTTTGCAACTGTATGTTTAGAAACGCTAAAGCAACAGCGTGTACTAACGAGACATATGCAAAATGCAAAAGCTAGAAAATTATTGAGTCTGATGGCATAACTCAAACAAAAAATATTTTACAGAACGCACCTGGTTATTTTATGAGCAATAACCTGAATACAAAAGTGGAAAAAAGTCAGATGTGCTACCCTCAGCCTGTTCATGTCTGGTGTTGAAACCCAGGATTTTTGACTCTCTCAAATCATCTTTTAAAACTCCTGATTTAAGCAAGACATGTAACAAATATAGTTCCAATTAAATTAGCTTCTCGGCATGTGATGATAAGACTTCTACTGTGTTTAAACGCTACTTTTCTCATATCTAGCACAAGAATGACTCTTCTTTTATCTATAGTTTACTTTAATCATCAGCTTTCCTCCCAGCTAACATCACTTTCAGTGCATTACCTATTTATGCATATTAATGAGAATTAATTACATTCTTAATGAAACTATCAAAAACAGCCCACCAACTGATGTGATGGCTCTCTTAACAAAGGCAGCAGAATGCTGGCTTGTTTGAAGATAAATGTGGAACAAATCCAATTAGGCAGAAGGAAATGAGACATATGGACCCATGCTGTTTCATGTGGCTCCTTCACACACGTTCGCTAACATGCATATCTATGCACGGCTCAAGAGAGGCTCAAATGCATCTGCTCTGAACTCAAGCAGCTCTCCACATAAAGAGATCCAATCTCCTCCCACACAGTATAGAGAAAAAAAGCTAGTGGATTGGATGTAGTTAGTGAGTCTAAAAGAAGACAAAAAAACAAAGAAATGAAGGAAGCCAGAGCGTTGTTCTGACCTGATGCTTTTTGTCGGACATTATTGCGAGCCTTTTCCACAGCAGGAGTTCCGGTGGTGGTGGCACTGCGGATACGCATGGGCTCCTGAACGCCAGGTTGCTCTCCTGCATTCCTCCAGCTCAGAGAGAATGATCTCGCTACCACTGACGATTTCTGAGCATCCTGCATCACTCCTACACAGGCAAACGATTTACATAGAAAGAAGAGAAGTATTTTTGAACAAGATTTCTTTTAAATCTTCATTCAAAAGTATTAAATCAGTATGTTAACCTTTACAGATAAAACAATCTGTTATTATGCATTTGTTACGTTAACATGTCAACTAGGAAGATCAAATCTCTAGTTGGATACAATCTATAACAGCTGTTTTCTTACGTCTCATTTCATGCTAAGCATGTTTGATTGAATAGTTTTTTTTTGTTCTACAGTACATGGAACACAGACTACAAGTGTTGGGTAGAAATCCATAAGCCAATGCATAAGATCATACAAATACAATTCAAGAGTAGAGCTGCCACAAATACTCGACTGAACAAATGATATTTTAGAAGGTGGAGATACTGTGCAGCAAAGTGACAGAATGACACAGACCATTCAGCTTCATGATGGAAAGAAAAGTGCAAGTGGTCCAAGTAAATAAAAGAGCAACAGAACATACTTCTACATTATTACAGCATGTTTAATATTCACAAGTGTTATTAAACGCTCTTCAATGCAGGCATGTAGAGGACGGATAATAATGGAGGGTGGAAAAAAATAATAAAAAAGGATAACGTTTTGTGAAGCCTTGTGAACAAACCACAAACACGAAAATAAATATACACACACACACCTCGGCCACGCTGTTTCTTCTCCTTTTGTTCAGAGAGCTTGTCAAGTGGAAGGTTGTTAAGGTCAAGGCCATAGACGGAACGGGCCAGCACGATAGTCAGGGAGTCCATGATGCTGGCCCACTCAATCACCAGCTCCTCCCAGTGGCTGAGAGAGGACAGCACTGCCAGCAGGTCATCCCACAGCTCACGAGAGATGAAAACGCAGAGATTGGCCCGCACCCATGCTACAATGATGGTCTAAACCAAAACAAGTGTGTTTTAAATTTTTGATTACAGGAAAATAAATAAATAAATAAACAAATAAATAATGAGGATGTTCAATATTGCCTGCTCCTCTACAGGTTTAAGTGTTCTGTTATTAATGAACTATAGTTTGTAACTATATATATAGTTTATAGTTTTTGTCTGAGACTCTTGACTCACTCTGAAGAGGACACTAGCCAGGCTCTGTGAAAATGTGTCTTTTCTTTGGTCATCCTGTGACCGCTTCATGACTGCTTCAGTGATTCTCAGGAGCACCTGCAGCATCTGTTCCCTAAAAAAAGCAGATTCAGAGCATCTTCATGTGAATATGCATTTGAACATGACACTTCCCACTTAATCAGTATTCAATAGCACAAAACACATAGTATGTAATAATAATAATAATAATACTGTAACCACTGTAATTGTACTAGTGCTATCATAGTTTTAATAGTTTTAAAGCGCTGTCATCACAAATGGCAAAGACAGCACTTCATTTCTTCTCTACCCAATTGTGACAAATCAGTTCACATAATTTTTATGCCAAATATTATCAATTATACAAAGCAAAAATATTGAATTGAATTGAGAGTTGACATGCTCACCATGAACAAGTTATGAAGTATATCACACGTAATTATGAACAATAATGTGAGAGCAATATTGGGCTTTCAGTTTTTGTTTTTTTTATAGGTCTTTTTCAGGGGCAGAATAACTGTTCAGTGTGTTTTGTTAACAGAAGAGTTCCCCAAGAATTTGGAATACAAGGTTTCATTTATTCTGATATAAACAAAGGGGCAAAATTATATTTACACCCTCTTTTACTATACTATTAACTCAATGGTGCTGAAATTCCTGACACAAACTGTCACCCTTAGTTGAAAGGAAAGTGGTCTGGATGGCCAGGGAAATACCCAGGTCTGGCACCAACTAGAAGCTACTGGAACACGAGTGTCAGTGTCTAATCTCAAGAAAGTTTTTAATTTGCCACGGACTGATGGTCTGCTGTCAATAGTGACTAAAATTTGCAGCTGTCTACATGGACCAAAAAAAAAAAAAAAAAAAAAAAAAAAAAGGTATGTTTGGAGGAGTAAAGATGAGGCACTAAAGCAAACAAACACTGTACCAGCTTAAGCTGGGTGGTGGTAGCATAATGCTTTAGAGCTGTTTTTATAATAGTGGAAGTGGTACAAAAGTTTGGACAAAGTATACAAAATAAAGAAGCAGGAGGATTACCACGGAATTCTTCAACAAAACATTAAATCAGCAGCTAGATAATTAATACTTCGACAAAATTGTGTAAAGATTGTGGTTGTGGGTCTCTCTCTCTTTCCATCTGTCACTGACTGTTGTCGCTGATCTGAAATTAATTAAAAGTTGTGTACCCAATTCTTGGGGTTTTCTTCTATTAAATATGTCTTTGAACATACAAATTGCCCCGGAAAAAGTTCCAATTATTTCAAAGCAATCATTAAAAGACCGATATTACGCTGCAGAGCTACACACGTGTTTGAGGCGTGTGATAGAAGAAACTGTACCAGGTCTGTCGATTCATGTT
Organism: Clarias laeviceps; assembly: GCA_030014305.1. Classification (NCBI taxonomy): domain Eukaryota; kingdom Metazoa; phylum Chordata; class Actinopteri; order Siluriformes; family Clariidae; genus Clarias; species Clarias laeviceps. The sequence continues at coordinate 15,137,184 of JAQMYJ010000005.1, forward strand.
GTGCTCCATGATAATGTGGCGGTAGATACTGAGCACAGCCCTGCACACCTCCACCTGGTTCTCAAGTAGTTTGGGCACATCGTGACAAGGCTCCAACAGGAACACGTTAGAAGAGTTTGTCAAGAAAACCTGTAAATAACTGTGCGTATTAAATACTGGTACCAGATATGGATCACCATCCGTGATGGCAGCAGCACTGCAAAACGTTCTGTTGTAAGCTGAAAGGTATTTCTTTAAAAATGTTACATATCTATACATGTATAAACAGTCTCCCTCTATCCACAATGGAAGAAAAAGGCATTTCTTTATTTTAACTTGTGTGAGAGTGTGGACCTGAAGGGTCGGCTGAATGCCAGCTTTCACATCATGGTTTTGTTGCTCAGTCAGACAGCCTCTGCTTATAGCACTGCTGAAGGAGTAAGTTCGCCCCCAGCTGGATGACCTCTTGTGCCCGTGGATCTCCTAGAAACAGATGCACAACAGCTTCCAAAATACAGGCTGAACTTGAACGTCTTGTTTCTTTTTACCAGCAAGGAATGTCTTATTAATCCAAACCATGCTTTTTATATCTTTTATGCCAGCATAACTGCCTCTAACCATTTTAGATATCTCAATTAGAAAAACAGTATTTATAGTCATGACTGCACACAGTATTGAATTGCAGGGAAAAAATAAAATAAATAAATAAAATACCTCATATTTGTATGTTGTATATTCTACCTCATACAATTGGACAAAGTTTGGTTAATTAATTTACTTCTAGTTTCTCCTTTAAAGGGATTTTGAAAAACTTTCAGCAAGAAAGCAATCCACGTCGTTCATGTTTATAACACCCCTTGTTGTGCCTTCTCAGTCCCTGCTGATGACTTTATAGGGAGTTCAAATAAACTACCCCAAATGTGCACAAAGTGCAATTACTTGATGACTGTCTATGATGGTTTTAATAACAATGCTAGACAAAAAAAATAAAAAATCAGCTCTAGCTCATCAATCATAGTATTTTTGGTTACACTTGCTGCTGGTGATGTTGCTCTTAGTTCCATAAAAAATTTAAAAGAAATAATGTATTTAGGCTATTTAACAGCAAATAAATAAAAACTATCAAACATTTTAGCTAGGCCCTAGCAGTGGAGAAAAGGTGGCTGGCCCTGCTCAATCACTGCCTTTTCACATTTAAAACTCATTTAACTACCATTTTCTATTGTTTCACTTTGAGCAAAAAATTTTAATTAGTTACTGAGACTAAAAGCTTTATTTTAAGGTAGGAATTCTTAGTCTCCCAGGCTGATTATGAGGAGCTGAGCCGTGTATGCACCTTAACGAAACTCTTATTGCTTTCATAAACACTGGTACATATACTGTAGGTGTGTATACAGTATGTCCAAACTACCTGTGCGTGGTGTATAGTGTCTGTCTCAACAGGTTGCTGTGCCTCCTCTGTCTCCTCATCATGATTGGTCTTTTCAGGCTCAGCCATGAAAAAGGGCCTCTCCTGCAGAATCCATTTCCTGTACACTTTAATCACCTTACGGGTGGCTGAAGCCTCGCAGGATGGCAGCAGGAAGGCCTGAGGTGACAAGATAGATAATTATTTAGCATATTATCATCACACAAAAATGTCAACAGCAGTTTTATTTTGCTACTGATGCACCAGAATATGAGAACAATAGGCAAGTTGCTTTTCAAACTAATATAATCAAAACAGATATTGTTTGCATTATAGAAGCTTTAGTGCCAATATAAGGCTAAAAATGTTTTTGTTCAGTTGTAAACTCACTGGAAAACCACAAATAAAATAACAGCATTATTGTTTAATAGCACAAAATAACCACAAGGCGGCAGCGTTGTAATATAAAACATCTGCCTAGTGAGCAAAGACTGTACTTTTCAGTTATAATTCTGTCTGACCTGGTGGAAGACCTCGTTGACAAAGTTGACGTTGTCTCGGGTAGAGAGCAAAATGCCTTGCACCATGTCGTAAACGGAGCGGTGCTCCTCCTCAATGCTACACAGACTGGAGTTGCTGCCTCTTCGGTCGGACAGCGTGCTGCTGTTCGAGTGGTTTTTCTCCTGTTCCGCTGGCCCATTGGGCTCCAACTCGCTACTCTTCTCCTGACTGATACTGCCTGCAGTTACAGTCTGGTATAAACAAACACAGGTTACTTAGGCATGGGGTTAGCAGACACTCTTAAATTACAGTTATTTATTTATTTATTTTTAAAAATCAAATCAAATAAAGAAACATCTTATTCAATACGGATTTTACATTGCAATGCTATCCATTAAAGTTCAATTATAAAAAATTCCGGATTTTTCTGGATATGTTTTAGGTCATAATAAAATTCACATAATCTCTGCTTCCTAAGAAACAACATAACTAACAAGCTAGCTGGTCTTTTTTCATGTTTACAGAGGATTGTCACTGAATGGAAATTTTCCTGATATAAGTTTACAAGAACCATGTTTGACCTTCTACCTCCTACCTGGATGATCTTGGGAAGAACTTCTCCTCCATTCTTTGTGCTGGTTGCAGCTGAGCTCACGTACTTCTTCTCCAGGAAGAAGTTGACCAGCCAGGTGATAAAGGCTACACGGGCGGCTAAGTACTGGTCACGCGTGCAGAATGTGCTCTCGTTGTTGCGTGACACTGGCACATATAGAGGTTTTGGTCTATGATGTGGGAGATCTGGGTATTGAGGTGTGTGTGTGTTGGGGGGGGGGGGGGGGGGGGGGGGGGGCC
>JAQMYJ010000005.1:15139933-15153621 GCA_030014305.1 Clarias laeviceps
CCCCCCCCCCCCCCCCCCCCCCCCCCCCCCCCCACACAGGAAAAATCATTAAAGAACACCAACAATAAAAAACAGAAATAACCAAGATAAATAACAAGCAAAAATGTACTGGTTGTTTGGCCTATTCAACAAATAATTTCTAAGAACTAATCGGATTAATGTTCAGTTAAAAAAAAAAGACACATTCAAGCAGGCGGTCTGACATACTGATTGCCAGATTGCCATTTATCCTAAAAGGGAATACTTAAAGCTAATGGAAGAATAAATGAAGCTCAAAGCAAGGCACAGTGCTCCATTTAGCCCTGTATAATGCTCCAAGTACAGTATGTCTGTAACAGTTAAGAAAAGAAAAAGGTTAAACAGCTAATTTCAGTCTAAGCGTCTATATAAATACCCTCATTCTACAATTTGACGCATCCTTGACACTTCACTTCCTGAAGTGCACACTTTTTTGGGATTTGATTCTGGTGAACATTTTGGTTTATATTTAATGTAGGTAATGTACTCTTTTTAACTTACTTTAGAGTTAATATGCTTTTAAAATTTTAAGTGAAGCCTTACCCAACAAAGGCTTGTAGAGGTTTGTGAGTTTGGTGAAAGAAGGAAAGATGTGTGACAGGTAGTACTTCTTAAAGAGGGCAAAGAGAAACCTGAAGCCGGAGTCTTGTTTGTCTTTCTTGTGCCATTCAAGGCTGGAAGCCTGAAACAGAGATTCAAATAAGCAAACGTCTAGCAGAAAAAACTTCTCTCAATATCTATCTATCTATCTATCTATCTATCTATCTATCTATCTATCATAGAGCTGCTCTGAGTGGTAGAAAGCATTTTGCATGCATCAATCAAAAGACCACCTGCACTGGCTATATACAGACTATTAAAGTTTTTTTTTACGTAAATATGTTTCAGAATGACACATTCCCTTTCATGTACCATATGAATAACATATTTACATATACATTGTAATTAAAAATATTTAAAAGCTATTCTGCAGTAATTGCCCACTCATTAAAATCTTGGGCTAACAGCGTACAAGTTGTTCATGTTGTACATCTAAATGCTAACTATTTTTAGCTTTATTTACAAGTATGTTTTGAGGGAAAAGTTTATAATTTTCTTTAAAGCTAAAAACACTGAACTAGTGCCCATGGAAACAGACCATTAGATATGCATACTGTATGCATAATTAGGATTACGTATTGTAGAGAAAACATGTAACATAATAAAATACACTGAGGACAATTTAATACTCATAAATTGAAACATGAAGATAAAATTGACACTTTTAATAAACTCATTGACACTAAAAGTATTTATCAACATAACACCAAAAGCAGACAATTACTCAAGGAAACAGGTCATGGAGATCATGAATCTGTACATCTGACTGGGTTCTCACCTGGACCACCATGAACTTCAGCACAGTTTGAAGAATGTAGCAAGTTTGGTCATCTACAGTCTTCTCCCCAGGAACAGCAGGTACCAGTGGGGTAATCTCTTCGGGTACGATCTTGGCTGCACAACCACAGAAATTTAGACAAAACAAATAAATAGGAATGCTAGGAAAAGCCTGCAATTTCATTTTCAGACCTTTGAAATATAAAATATAGTTTAGAATGAAAAGAGTGGTTACAAAGTAGTCATATGAATATCAAGGAAAGTATACTTGAGCACAAACTGTAGTTTTCAGTCCTTGTAGCTATAATCTGATTAGAATAAAGTCTATTCAGATTTCTTGTTGCAACAGCAAAACCACTACATTAAGAAATTTGAGATGCCTTGAAAAAAAATTCCTTTTAGCATCTGGGTCTGGCTTCCTTTTTGCTCCTTTGCATTCTTTCCATCCAATGTGGCATTTGATTACATAATTGCGCCTTTGTGCAAAAACACTAGTATTTAAGAATAAAAAATAAAATAAAAAAACATTTAGAGAAATAAAGTCAAAATGTTAATGTATGACAAAGTCCAGTCACTAAACAATGAGATGAAATGTGTGATCATTATCTTTAGAAGTCTGTTCCACGTCCATGGGGAAAATGGAGAACTATCTGAACATGGTTGCAGAAGTAATGCATTAGTTGAAACTTATATAAATAATCACCACATGCAGCAGAGGAGATGGGTAATGTAGACCAGACAGTGAGAAAATGTATGTGCTCTTACCATCAGGAGGATTGGAGAAGGGGCTGTAGATAATGGTGTCTAGCGTGCAGGGACCTCTGGAAGAGGGAACTGCAGGGAAACCGGGCACCAGGCAAGCAAAGATGAGCAGCTGCTCTTCAGCACAGTTCGTCTGCAGAGCCTGTAGCCACAGTAGGAACAGCCGCATACCCTCACAGCGGATCTGCATAAACAATGACACGAACACACGCACACAATCATGTACTGTATATCTAGTCACATACTACAATACACATTCAGTACATAACACTTTATTAGGAACGTTAAACTAATAATGGATAGGGGCTGTTCTTGCCTACAAAACACTCAATTCTTCATGGCTTTGAATCCACAACATTATGAAAGTACTCCACCGAGATTCTGCTGTTGGAGTCCATCTGCTTCAAGGTTTGTCATGTTGCACATTCTGATTCAGACTCGAGTTTTTCTCCTCATCACAATGGCACAGAATACTTAGCTGAGTTACTGTAGCCTTTTTTGTCAGCTCCGACCAGTCTGGCCATTCTCTATTCACTTCTTCTCAACAAGCTATTTCTGTGTGCACAACTGCCTCTCTCTGAATGTTTTTTGTTTTGTTTCTTCACACCACCCTAAAAGACTGTTGGTGCCAGATGTGCAGACATGAGTATTTCTATAATGGATGATCATCTGGGATTTTCTCACACAACAATCACACTGGTGTCAAAATTTCAACCTTTTCTTCCATTTTGATGGTTGATTAGCTGAAGCTGCTGGCCATGTCTGCATGATCTTATGCACTGCTGCCACAACTGGCTGATTAGATGTTTGCATGAAGGAGCAGAATTACTGTTCAGTGCAGTTGTACTATAGATGCTGTCTCCTTTCAGTTCTTCATATTTTAAAGTCTATAGTAAACATTATGCCACATTTGAAGTAGTTATTCATAGAAAGTGTACTTGATCAAAACGTTTCGGTTTTTCATTTAGGTGTTCCTAATAAAGTGTTCATTGAGTGTACACAGCCTGTATGCATGATACGTTTGATTTGTAACTGTATATCAATCAATATAATAATTACAAATCATCTCACCTTGAAAGAGTTGGCAGTGTGTAAAAGTTTCTTTAGAATGGAACCTGAAAAGATAAAAAGCACACAAGAGTCCTGTAATAGTGCAGAATATGTTTAAATGTGCCATAAAAACACATTTACTGCTACATTTCCTCAATCAGTTGAATGCTGCAATGAAGTGAGATGTTGATGCGACTGCTCATTGTCCTACAGAAGTGGCAAAACTACTCACTATTCATTAACATGATTCTCAAACCTAAAAATGTGAGCACTATTCCAAAAGCTTTACAAACATTAATATTCAATATAACGTACTGTTTTCCAAAACGAATACCATTTTTCATCCATATTTCCATTTCTCTCCAAAGCAGCTGCACCCTAATTCCTGTAACAAAACCACGCTGAGGCAACCTGAGGACAGCAGGCTTAGGAAAGTGATTCACCCATCGGTGTGTTTGTGTGCATCAAACAGAAGGATCAGCACTGAAATGATCTATACTAAGCCCAGAGGGCAAGCGAGTGCATCAATCCTAGCCTCAGTGCTTTAACAGCGACACTGATGCTGATACAGAGACTCGAATCGAGCTTCTGGCCTCCTGCTAGAGAAACTGAAAGCAAGTGACGCATAATTCAATTAGCAACCTGCATTTCAATCCATGCTTCTCATTTGCATTTCTCATTTACTCACCTCTCTTCTACAGCAGTTAATTTTCTCTCCCAAACCAAGTGTTTAGCTTAAGCCCAATTATACAGGTAATAATTTACCTCAACACCCTACAGTAGATATCCAATCAGAAGGAAGAGATGTAAAATTACTGTTTGTATACAATTATCTATAATATAATCAGTGGCCTTTGAATTAAAATTTTTTTGTTTGTCACGCACATGACCATATACAGTATGATATGCAGTAGAATGCTCATATGACTGTCTGTTACCTAAAATGGAAAGATAGGATAGAATAAAATGATTTCACTACAATAAAAGGAAAACTGCACTAGAAGAATACAATTAAACTAAAGAATTTCCAATAAAATAAAATTTTAATCTTTAATGTACAAATCTGAAATGGAATGTTCAAATTGACAATAAAATATAATTAAAATAGAAAAATATAAGAAATATAAATTATATATTATGTGCAAAGTGTAATTGTATATTTAAATAATTTAATTTAATAAAAAAGTGGATATGACGGTGGGTATGATGAATACTATATTTACTTCAGTAATTCAAAACTGTCTTGTGGATACCAGTCATCAACCAAATGACCAAAATGATTAAAAAACTGTTTCCTGACAATAAGTTGTAATTCCAACAGCATGCTCTAACATCTCTCCTAAAAGTGTCCATGTTTTAAATGATATAATGCCCATCTTAATAAACAGTTAAAGAAATAATAATTGAAAACAATACAAATTTGGTTAAATTCACAGCAAGGAAAATCTACTCCCGAGAAAATCTTCATGTTATAGGATCTTGTATCTTCCAGTTCTTGATAAATTCAAGCTGTTTTTTTTTTTTTACTCTTAAAAAAAAAAAAAAAAAGTTTGTTGATGAAATAACAGTTTATGGCTGCTATCATAAATTAATCATTAATTAAGAACTATCTTGCACTATGGGTGTATTTTTTTAGCACTGCTGCGCATATAGGTGAGACTGACGGCGAGCACTGTCGCCTCGCACCTTCATGACTGAGGTTCGACTCTCAGCACCAGTCTTGCGTGTGGAGTTTGCATGTGCTTGGTGAATGTGCTCGTTTCTCAGTTTCTCCCACAGTCCAAAGGCTGTGTAGGCCGATTGCCCCTAACGTATGGCTGACTGCGAGTTCGTGCTTGTGCCCTTTGATGGGTTGTCATCACGTCCACGTTATCGAGTTCCCTGGGATAAACTCCAGGCCTTGAGGATGGCTGTTCTGGAAATAGAAATGCTTTTGGGAAGGTTTCCTGCTGAGCATTTGTTGGAACCACGGTATTCTTTCTCTCTTTTATACCTAAATATTTCTTTATTTTTTTTACTACTTCTATACTTTCTTTCATACATTCTTTCTTTGATACTTTTTTTTTCTTTCCTCCATACTTTTGCTTTCTTCCATATTTTCTTTCCTTCATACTTCCATTCTTTTATATTTTCTTTCTTTTATTTTTTCAGTCTTTTATACTTTTTTATTATTTATTTCATTTCTTTCCTTCATACTTTGTCTTTCATCCAAACTTTTGCTTCCTTAACCTTCTTTTCTTCATTCCTTCTTCCTTCAACTCACTCAGTCACTCAATGCGTTAAACCAATATCACCATTATCGGCGTTAAACCAATGTTGTGTTAAACCACCGTTAAACCAATTTTCTTACTTACTTTCTTTTTTTTCACATCTATTTTTCACACTCCTAAACTCTACTTCAAATAATATATCTCCAATTTTAAAATCATCTTATTTAATTCACATTAAAAACCTGTCTTGTCTTAGTGAACACCCAGTCACAACTGGTGTTCACCAAGCAGTCTGTCTGCTTATGTCATCACGTAATGACATAAGTGACAGCTTGGTTAAGGTGCTGGATACGTACAATAGCAGCACAATAAAATCTGGACCACTTATCATCATTTGTCACCAAAATATGCACACAAAAAAGGCACTACACAATCTGATGTTGAATAGCAAAGATGAGTTCCTCTGGCTCAGGGTAAAAAGAGCCACACGTAGCGACCGGCTTTAGCTGCACTTACCTATACTGTGGAACTGCCATCGGCTGTTGATTTTCTCTGGTAGCAGTTGAAGTATTTTCTGCACGAGAGCACAATTCACACTGTTAGCTCTTTAAAAAAATGCAAACACCAATACCCAAAATATCACAATTTAAAAATTTTCCTCAGTTTAAACCTAGCTGTCACAGACTTGCGCTACACTGCCGTCATCACGTCATCTACTGACTGGATTACAGCATCTTGCCCTTTTGACCCTGCATCATTATGACAAATTTAAAGGGTCTACAGGGAGGATAAAATATTAATGAAAGTATAGGACCCTTTCACTTTTGAGCATTCAGGAGTATTAAACTCTTTCAGACAGGAAACACTGCTACTGCTAGACTCAGTGCATGTTAGTCGTGTCAACTGGAAGCGCATACAAGCCCACACCCACTCGCCCGTCTCCTCAGCCTCAGGCAAGATGTGACAGGCATCAATCAGCACGTCAGCATCACAGTCTCAGTGTGTCAAGCTCATTTACTGCCTGGTCTGATCTGAGGCGTGATGACACATGAGCTGTGGCGCATTGTAGGCCTGTAGTTATTGATCCTCTGTGTGTGCATGTGTGTGTGGAGGACAGCTCAGGATTAGTGTCCGTCCTTGCCTTTAAGAAGCAGACGCGCTATCAGAGGTGATGGCTGTCGAAAAGTTTCGTTTAAAGCCTGTGCACTGACGGTCTGCAACAGAAGACAAAGGTTTCAGTAATGCTTCACTCGCTCTCACAGCGCTAGTGGAAAGCGATTCCCTGCAGAGCCGCACTGGCTGCCGAGAGCGTGGATGCGAGCAGGGTGGGGTAGAGCCCCGGAGTGGCCATGCGGCTCTGGTAACTGGAGTCTGCTCTAATCTGCCACGGCTCTCCAGGCATAAGGCTGGAGCATTACAGCGGGCTGCGCCTCGTCTGCCTCTGCATTTACATGATCCGCACTCGGCTTTCCTGCCACATGGCGTGCATGACTGAGAATACAGCAGCTCTGAAACACTCTCCTAGCAGGGATTTAGAGCAGCACATCCTCAAAGTACTTCTAGAACTTTTGCAGCCCTGGAGAATAAGCAGCACCTCTGGAACATCTGAACATTTAAATTAGGATTAGCTTTCTTGAGAAAGAAAGAGTGAGTGTGTGTGTGTGCGCGTGCAAGAGAAAGAGACAGAAAGAGAGGAAATAGTTTTAAACTTTAACAGAGTCAATAATTTTTGGGTTTTCTCGAAATTTTAGAAGAACAAAGAGAGAGAAAAAAAAAGGTGTAGAGGTCATCTGGAGAACAGCACTTCTTAAAAGTGGTTCACTAATAAACTGCATGCTTTTTAAAAATAAATGTTTTCAGGCAAAAAAAAAAAAAAATAATACATGACTGTCTATCAGATGAAGCAAACAAAAAAACGTCCTGTATTTGGGCAGGATTTAAAAATGCAACTTAAAGTTTGTTACCGAGTATCCGAATAAGGGTTAAGCTATCTAGTTACCGTAATGGAAATACTTACCATAAATCAGCTTTTTATAAAAAAACAAAAAGTGTGTGTGTGTGTGTGTGTGCGCGCAATTTACTTCGGAATTTTAGTTGCTTTTCCCCCAAAATAGCCTTCTTGCTAAAAATGGTGCATGTTCTATTAAACATTTGTGAAATATAAACAGTGTAACTTAAACATCATCTGTTTTTCTGCTGTATTTAGAGAACAAATCATAATCATAAATAGCTAGTCCATAGAATTAGTAAAGACTCTAGTCTTATGTTTTAATTGGCGAGTAACCTAAAAACATATTCTACATATTCATAAACAACAGAGCTTAAGCAAGTGACATAATTTATGGCGTTGCTGTGTTTATTCTGCCATACTGCCAGTTCGGCACAAGTGAAAGATGATCATCAGGGAATAAATTTGTGAATTTCCCCATGGGGATGAATAAAGTATCTATATATCTATCTAAATACTGCCCATGCCAGAGACTTCTTGTGTGGTGTCCTGCAATAGGAAATCTGACACAATATTCTTATCTGATATGATAAATACTCTTTTAATATAATATAAATATATTATAAATATTTATATGAATATAAATATCATCTCATCATCTATACCACTTTATCCTGTATACAGGGTTGCGGGCGGCCTGGAGCCTATCCCAGGAAACTTATGGCATAAGGCGCTAAACACCTTGGACAGGATGCCATTCACTCAGAGGACACACACACTCACATGATCATTCACACACTACGGGCAATTTGGGAACACCAATCAGCCTAATCTGCATGTGTTTGGACTGTGGGAGGAAACCCGGGCACGCGGAGGCAACCCACCCAGCACGAGGAGAAGGTGTGAATTAAACATGGAACCTGTAGGTGCTAGGCAACAGCATTAACCACTAAGCCAGTGCGCCGCCTAAATATAAATATAATAAATATTAATATAAATTTTCTGTACATTTTATAAACTATATGATAAATACTAATATCTGTTTAAAACCAGTTCAGTGGAAACAGTTTCTGAAGTGGGGTCAAAGTTTTCAATCAGAAGTGATAAATATCAAGACCTTCATGAAAAACCTACAAAAAAAAAAATCTGAAAGTCTCTTTAAGAAAGGTACCTCCTGTGTCCATCATGAATGTAAGAGTTTTTATCACCTTGAATAAGACTTAAATTAGCAGGACGTGCAGGACACTGAGCTCTTATGCATTTGTGCCTGTGCTCTGGTTTGACCCTCTCACTTAAGATAAACATGCTTGACTCCTTAACAGCAAGGAAGAGCTACAGTAGAGGTGATCGATAGATCAACACATTTATAGGATGGGTCGGAAGATCTAGAGCGTAACGGTGCACCAAGGCGCATAACCTGAGAAAGATGTCTCGTAAATGCTTTGGATTGAGAAATTAAATCTGAATCTAAAGATGCATTTAAACTATGACTGTCCATCACTGGACATGAGTAGAACGCCGACTAAAAATACATTCGCTTCATATTGCAATGTAACTGTTTGATAAAGGACATGACAGTAAGTCTAAGGTATTAGTTAAGCTAGAGCAGAATTTTTAAAACTTAGTACAAGTAGTAGGCAGGTTGACGAATGTAGAGATGTAAGTACTGTATGTCCAGTAAAGATGGCCGTAGCACCAAAAATCATGTGACGTAGCTCCAAAAGCTCTATAGGCATAAAAAGACAGAAAAGTGGACAGGCAAACCTTTAGCTAGTCGGGTCTACACTCTATATTTTGTATGCAAGTGTGTGTGTCTACTGCATGTACAGTATATGTGTATGAGGGATGAAATTCACCAGGGACCATCCTATACAATAACATATTTGTATTACGATTTTATAAATCCCATTTTTTAAATTTAGATTTTGTTACAATTTTAAACACACTTGGCAATTGATTTACTCTCACCACACAGGATGCTGTGCTGCCTTGTTTTTGTAGAGGAATGGCAACATTTTACCACCTCAATTGCAAACATATAAATGAAAAAATTATTTTGTTAGAAAATCAATTTCGGAGTAAGTACAAAATAATGGCGATACGTACCTGACCTGATTTTGACCCATTTATATATACGCACATGCACTTTTCTAATTTTTCCTTGGTGGCACATATTCTGATAAATTGTACTTCACGCAAAAAAACTTATTGTACGGCTGTATGTGTTGAACACACCTGAGACTGGGAAAAGAAGGCGGGGATTCATAACACATACACAAACCATCAGAGCTCATCTTCATTATTTGAGAGGAAAAAGACCAAGTACTGTTTTTGGTGTATATTTAAGTTTAACTGTTATACCAAAATGCACGAGTGTGGGAGAGAGGTAGAGGTAGCCAAATTTACCCCAAAGTCAAGCTAGATACTTACTCAGGAATATTAATTAAAACATATACATATAATTTTATGGCTATGTGCTGTGGTGTTTTCCAGAATATAAACTTTTACTCTGTATGTTCAAATGTAAGTGTAATTTTTGCATGTTATTTTTAGATGAAGACTTGTGCTGCATTGTACACAGTTGTGCTTACAAACCCAACACATTATTTTACTAACACATCTGATCATTAGAATCACAGTCCCTGGGCAGTGTCCCCCAGGGAAGGGATTGTAAAATATAATGAAAAAATGAAATAAATAAGTAAATAAATAAATCCTTTGGCAATTTGATATCAAGAAACATGGACATGGGAAACACACCTATGCCTTGATTTCTTCAGAGGGTGGGAGAAATTTTTCAAAAGTAGAAGCCATTTGGCAACATTGTCAATTCTGGTATCTTGGATAAATACTAATAAAATCAACAAAAATGTAATTTATAAACATTTTTCACAGCAACTCTGCAGTACTTATTTACTCCAGATGATGGCAGCAGCACATCACAGTTGCTCCTTATCCATCCTTAATCCTCTTAAAAACCTGAGTACTGAATCCAATCTAAGGCCTGGACTCCTAAATTCTATCATGTGACCACAGACCACTGCAAAATAACATGCCCCTTCACAGCCTACAATAAATTATCCATGGGAATGATGCCATGTTGTGTAGCAAGACCATGTACAACGTCAGAGTTCATGTCATTCATGTTTTTTATTATCAGCTGGTTGAAATTTATAGCTGAAAGAGAGTGAGTGAGATATAACATTAGTAAATTACACTTACAAAATTTGTAAAAAAAAGTTAGTTTGTGAAAGATCTCATCTCTAACTCTCTGTAAACATTACATCATCTTATAGGGTGAAAGGCAGGACAAATTTGGCAGGTAAAACAGGAGAACTTGAAATAAGTCAATCAGCAACAAAATGCAAATAACATGTGTGTGTATATATATATATAAAAAAAAAATAAAAAAAAAACACACACAGACAGTAACCAAGACTTCCTCCAAAAGAGCAAGAAATGTCATTAAATTATGACTGTGTGCATCCAGTATGAAAGGTAACTTTTTCTCTTCACAGTCGAAGTATCCCACAGAGAAAAGCTAGCTACTGATGGCAGTCGATCATACAGCTTTGTGTTATTTTATTCATGGCCAATTTGGGCCAGTTACAAAGCGGACTGGTTTTAATGGCCTGCTGAAGTCGAGTCTGAACATCGATCACAGTCAATCTGTCTGTGAACCTGCGCATAAAGAAAATCGCTAAATAATGAGAAATCCATTGCCCATGTCTGTCTGTGAGTTCATTTCCTAATTTAGTACAGTAGCAGGCGCACATTAGCTCATGGGAAAATTAATGACCATACCTAATGCATGCGCATACACTACTGGCCTGTTAGTACTTTATTCGACTGAGCCCCTTAAACTCTGCACATCAGCCACGAAAATAAACGTCATCAGGCATTTTGAAGCCCTGTCAGGGTCATGTGCTGAGAGAGAGATGGCAGCAGGGCACGGGGGAGGGGAGGCTTGAGGAAGTGTGTCCTGTTTTCCTGACTTGGTGTTAATGCTGACTCATCGTCACGCGGGTCAGTAGGTCAAAGAGCAGAGAGCTGAAATAAACAGTGTTCCCCACATAAATTAAATACACCAGGGTGGATCTCTGCTTGGGTTTGGTGGGGTGTGGTTGATCAAGTATGCGTTATATAATAATTTTTACTGCTGTGTCAGTTTCTGCAATTACCTTAATAAGTGCTTAGCTTTTGTTCTCTTGTGGTGTTTCAGTTACTGTTCTTTTAAACCTAAAGTGTTCCCACGCCATTTCTAGATATTTCCTTCATTTAGAAAAAAAGAATGCCTTACAGCCTTCACTTCTCATCCTTCTCTCTGCATCTATTCTTCAGTAGTTATTGTAGCGTTGCGATTGCAAAACAGAATCAGATCTGTCTTGTTAAACACAGCTTGGCTGTCATGAAAAAAGTTTTATATATATATATATATACATATTCCTTTAGCTCAAATACATACAGAACAAGCAAACACTTGTACAACATACAGAACAAGCAAACACTTGAACAAGCAAGCACTTGTATAGTTAAGTTATAACTCAAAGCATCATAACAAAAACTCAGTGTTGTCTCATATCACTCGCTCCAACATTCAACCGCTCTGAACCAACTGTAATATATTCATTTCTCCTTCTCTCGATCTTCCACTCATGATTCCACTACCTCCGCCATACCTTCACTCCCACACACTGATCACCTCTCAAGTTATTTTGTACTGTTTAAAAACATCACTTGGTTTTTAAGTGAGACTAATGTTATAAGGAATGGACTACATTTAATTACTCCTGTTCAATTCCATTGTGAAGCTGTTGAATAAATAAAAGTTTTGACGCAACTTATTTTTTAAGGTTCAAACTCTTAAAATTGTAACAAAAGTAGCAAAAAATGTAATATTAAATTGAGATATTTATAAAATCTTACAACAGAAATCAAATCAGTACCTAGGTATTGTGACGGTACCTAGGTATTGGCGATTCCCAACCCTAGCAAATATTGTATTCGTATATACAGTAGTCTAATGTGTTTTTGCATTCACAAAGCTAAAAAAAAAAATAATCAAAAGATTCAAATATCTGAAATTTTGTGTCCATGTCAAAAGGAAAGGAAAAAAGAAAAAAAAGGAAGGAAGAAAAGGAAAAAAGAAATTCTGCATTCTGCTGCTTGCAAATGTAATGCTCAGTTATTGCAAACTGGCTAAAGAAATGGCTTGTGCAATACTGAGTTATCACTTCTTTATTTAAAAAATACAGGTCTAGCTTAAAAAAAAAGGAAAACTTGCATTTCTACCATTTTAAGCTTACAGTGACTGGGGAACATGTAAAAATGTACTCAGCTGAAAGGAAAGATGTAGAGGCTTCCTGCTGAAGTCAGCTCATATTGGAAAGCTTAAAATACCTACACAAATCCATCCAGTTTCATATATCCCATTTTATCTGGAAGACTGCTTTTTTGGCATATTTTGAGTGATACCTTGTGATACCTAGCTTGTGAAACTACGTGTTTAGGGCTGGCCGATTCATCGGAAATTAATCAAACCAACATTCAGAACCTCTAATCAACTTAATCTTGAACGTGTCAATTACTATTATTATTTTTTTTAATTGTTAATACTTTGGTTAATACTCTCCAATGTGTTCATGTCCTGTCCCCTTAATTACTTAATACTACATGACTCTCATCCATTCTGTGACATGGAATCAACATGGA
This sequence comes from Clarias laeviceps, assembly GCA_030014305.1. Classification (NCBI taxonomy): domain Eukaryota; kingdom Metazoa; phylum Chordata; class Actinopteri; order Siluriformes; family Clariidae; genus Clarias; species Clarias laeviceps. The sequence continues at coordinate 15,153,011 of JAQMYJ010000005.1, forward strand.
ACCAACATGGAACCGGGTGTCAGTGAACTAAAAAGGTTTTATTAATCATAATTGGGGTCAATTTTTAAATTAATTGTGATATTGTTTCGAGGACATATCGGTCAACACTAGTAGAAGGAAAAGCACCGACGTGAAAAGATTGTTCAGTCTAATGTAGTGGTCTTAGAAGGAACTCGAAAAATGCCTCAGAATACAGTAGTTCATGTGTGTCCACCTTAGTCATAAAGCGTCCAGATAATGAGTACAATATAAAGCTTCTGTACCTCACAGTTTCTATGTATTAACAATCTTCATGGGTTTACCTGAAATCACCACCAGCCCTGACCTCCAAAGCCCACCACCACCACACATTCACACACGTCCCCACGTGCCTGATACTATGTGTCATTTTTTTTAAACATGAAATTTATTTGGGAACCCTTCCCAAGAATAATAATTGTGAAGAAATACAGTAAGTGAGTGATACCAAACGGCTCAAAATTAGTCATCTTTATTTATTTCCCTTAATTGAATCAAACTATCACTGCTAAACTAAATATATACTCAGCAAAAAAAGAAACGTCCTCTGACTTTCAACTGTTTTTACTTTCAGTAAACTTAATGTGTAAATA
>JAQMYJ010000005.1:15178074-15188378 GCA_030014305.1 Clarias laeviceps
TCTCGCGCGCGCGCGCACACACACACACACACACACACACACACACACACACACACACACACACACACACACACACAATTTTTTACTGATTTTGCACAAAATCAATCTATCCGTATTAACAATTCTCTCTATTAGTTTTGTGGTAATTGAGGAAAGATTTTCAGTCAAATTAAAAAGGCAGAACTGTCATGAACTCCAACAAAAGCAGTATGGGCGTACAATAAAATTCAAAAACACCGCCCAGCTGTACGGTGGAAGCAAAGTGTTGTCCTGCTCGCTGTTGTCCTTGTCCCCATAACAGGAGGGTGAGGTAAAGACTGTGTGATCAGGTGCTCCAGTAATTACCAAACACAGCCAAGCCCATCCAAGCTTGAAATGCACGCACATACAGTACACACACAACATCTATCCAGCTTAAACTGACTTCCATCAAAGGTGGAGCCAAACACTATCACATGGGTCTGTGTACCCATCTTAATCATTATAACTAGCATTAAATAATCATAACTGCAAAAAAGCTAGACATAATACTCTAATTCAGACTGTAAACATGGGGGAAAAAAACAGCAATACAAAGTTCAAGGAAGTGAATGACATGGAAATGGAGAAAGAAAAGAAAAAGGGAAAGGAGGTCGCAACATCCAACACCCCATCACTGATCCTCACTTCCTATCTGTACAGGAAACAGCCAGTGGGAGGAAATCCTCAGTATTATAAAAGTGCAGCACATTGGTGCAAAAGCGAAATTTAGGCCCTAAAAGGTTAAACAGACCTCCAGCCTTATCTCGCGTGATGCATGTGGACAAAAACAACAGAGAGGGAAATTATGGCTGTGGAGCGATCTGTAAGCGCTGATTACTGGTCTTGACATTGAACCGATAGTGGAGTCAGCAGAACACACACTGAAACGACAGGCACAAAACCTCCAAACAAAACAGCTTCAAAAGTTTGAAAACAATGTAAACACAGTAACTAAAATTTCATGATAAAAGACAAAAATGCATATAAACTGTTGTGACTTACAAGAGCCAGAATATTCATGACTTACAGCACAGTTGTGTCGATTCGCTTGGCAGCAACGATTAATCAACTTTCATGTGAAAACATTACTGAGAAGAAATTTATCTTCAATACACCAATTTAGTGTGGAATAAACACACACTGAAAAACTGAAAAGATTATAATCAAAAAGAGAGGAACAACAATTTGTTGTGGTTCTTTTTCCACTTGTACCTCAACAATCTGACAAGAATTACAATTTACAATTCATTAGCAAATGTCACATTATCCTTTTTAACTGTTTATATTTGATGTTAGATGTGGTTAGCACTTTCAGCTATAAAAATTTCATAATTTCGTAATTTCAGCTATAATAAAGTCATTTGCTCAACAGACTCTCCTTCAATTCCTTCCTGATGTAATGCTGGATTCAATTAACTCATAACCTCTGACTAGGAAAAAACAAAGAAAGCAAAGAAATGCAGAATTCTGTCTCAGGACTCGAGTCCAGCAAGTGACGATGCAAATCAAGATGTCTGCTCAGAGCATCAGCAGCCGAAACAGCAGCGCTCTGTATTTTCAGAGGGACAGTTTGTCTGTTTTAAATCAAAACTGAGGTGCATACATTAAAATAGGTCTTGGTCATTATAAATTTTCTTGCTCTGCATCTCACCTTACAAATTTTCGCCTTAAGAACTAAAATCCTCAGCATACAAAGAATTTTGGCCAACAAGCAAATGAACCGAGTCTAATTGAATGTTGTTCAGTTGAAGTTGTGTGTACGTCTGGGAGCAGTTCAAAACTTGTTTGTGTCAGTGGAAAGCCAAACGATGAAAGATAACCTTTTTTTTTTTTTTTTGCATTTTGTACAAGATTTAGTGAAGACATAGCATCAAGGATCTCAAGAATGTTAGCAAGGATTGTAGCAAGAAGAAATGGGAGTCACTTTCAGTTTCATTTTTAAAGCAGCTGGTACGAGGAGGAATCATAAATTAAAGTTTTGTGAAGTTTAATGTCTATTTAATTTACATGTCTTTTCTAAATGTTTTCATTGTTTTATATGCAAAAATTTGATTACAGTTTTGGAAATTGGTTATATCTTTTGGCTGGAATGATTTATCTGCATTTACATTATATCCTATGGGAATATGGGTACAAAAACTTGCCTCTGGAACAGATTGAATTCATATGCTGAGGTACCACTCACATCCTGTGTGACAAACCTGTATAACAACCAAGACCAACTATAATATACTTGTATGGACCTGAATTTTGTTTTAAGGCAGACTTGAAAAAATCTGAACAGTCCCTTTAAACAAGCTATACTGTATACACAGTGTAAACTGAATCAACATTCAAAAGAAATATGAATTAATTAATTCATTAAAAAACAGACAAATATACATGAGAAGCTGGTTGCTAACAAAAAATGAACATGGGCTTGTCCACGATTTTTTCCCTACTTTAGAGCTGAAACACACAGAAAATGACATAATTCCAAGCGCTGACTTTACATTTCTAATGTAAAAACAAATGCAGCTTGTGTAATGACTGAGAAAGTGGAAAGTGTAAACTCCTCTCTCTTGAAGACTCTTGTGTCAGTAAAACTTAATAATCTATAAAAAGCTCTGCCCCTGAGACTCCTTGCATACATGTTAAGTAAAGATTTCCTTACAGAAAGTTTCACTAGATCAATGATTGTATACAGTTCTTTGTTAAAGAACAAGATCTCGCCTTGGGAAATACAACTGCACTGAAATATTAAATAACAGTTTCTAATAAACGTAATCCGACTGAATATGACTTATAACAAAAAGAAACAAACAAACAAAGAAAATACCCTGGTTGTGTTGGACTGTGTACAAACATAGCAGGCTACCCAAACTGTTCACGTAGAGAAAATACTTCCTCATAAGTCTCTATAACATAAGCCTGACCTGAGACATAAACAATGAATACTTTCTTGAAAAACACATGCAAAAATACCCATGCAAAGCTAGCCAAATCGTTTCAGCTGCTTTGAACCAACGCTCAAAATTCACTGGCTTGCTGTGCAAAAACTGAAAAGTAGAACTATGATTTCTATATTACTGATAAAGAAAATGAGCAAAAAAGGCCTGAAGGTACAATTCTGTGTGCGTCAACCAAACCAAATATATGTTTTGGCTGACAAATACAAAATTGTACCTTCCAGCCCTGTTTGCTTTTATATTATCATTCCAAAGTGAAATCATTATATTATTGAATATTTCAACTCCTTTCACAACACGTATTATTTCTATAGGCGGTATGAGTTAACACCGAAATGCCAGACAGCATGTGGTTTGACGCCACAAAGTTTTTATCAGTAAGAAACTTGCTCATGTTGCAGCTGAAGTTTAGACTGATAAGGCATTCTTTCACTGAAAGCAGTTTTTGGACCACTTTAAAAACCACACAGAAAATGATATCACGAGTAAAGTGCAGAACAATGCATAATCAAACTACTTTCTGACACCAAGACAATCTAGACTGTTTAACATGACCTAATTATACCATGTGCATATCTTTAGTGACATCTAGTTTATTGCATCAGTGTTTATTAGAGGTATGCATGGATTTGACAATATGGGTGAAAATATGCGAGAAAATATTGGGCATGTCGAAAGTAAACAAAATAAGCTGTAAATAAGTGCTCTTGTCAATGACAGACATTGATCCTGCTGAAGCCGTAGGCATCTTCCCTCTCCCGCAAGCAAGCAGCAGAACAGCAAAATAAATAAAGTCGTGTATAGATATGACATTCATCACCTCAAACATCACTTAGATTTAGACCACTGATGCACTCGGGACAATTATTGAAGCATGAAGTGTGGAAATGTGTAAACGACTATCAAATAGCTATTACATTTCCCCAAACAAACCTGGGGTCATTCAGACTGCCCTCTGAAGGTACAGGACGTTAAACGTGTTTGAGGCAGCAATAAAAAGCAGATTCATTTAGCTTGTTATCAGGACAGCTGGTTCGCTGCTGGTCATGTGGCTCCACAGTGTAGCAAAACAGGAAACAAACTGGATGATCCAAGCTGAAAGTTCGAACAAAACCATCACATGGATCACGAGAAACTCACCTTAACATTTTAAGCATTTTAACATTTTAAGCAATTTCCCTCTGGGATTAATAAAGTTCTTTGAATCTTGAATCTTATCAATATATATATAATTTAAGTCATATTTCCGAGTATTTTTGTTTTTATAAAACACCACTTTTGAGTGGGTAGATTTGCATAGATCAGTGTGCTGTCAGTGTTCAGGGTTATGCATTAACAGGTCTGAAGCATTACATTAGCTTAATAGTCAGTTTGGTTCAGTGCATGCCTGGTCCTGGCTCAACTTCCCTTAAATCCCCTGCCTGTTTTATTTATTTATTTTGACAGGTTACCACACAATACTGCAGCAGCTCTCAGTATATGCAGCTCAACCGCACTTACACCAGGACTGAGAACAGGCTGGATGTAAACGAGATAAACCCACATGCCTGTTCTCGGTTTAAAAAAAAAAGAAAGAAGCTTTTTTGTTTCATTAGCAGCAGGGTTATAATAATCACTGTTCGAGTGTGCTAGAAAGCTAGCTACCTAGCTAACATGCTAGCCAGCTACGCCAGAACAATTAAACCCGAATGACACCTGACACTAGCTAGCATCTCCACTTGACCGGCTGTTCACCACAGAGAACGCAGTGCACATTCACATTCACACTCCCCTGAACACGCAGCTATCGCTAGTCAGAGGCTGCGTCATCCTTGTTTGTAGAAAAAACACACAGTTTCATTCAGGGAAACAAAAGGCACCTCGTCTCATGCATATGCTGCTAGCTAGCATGCTAGCTCGCTCACTCGTTTGCTCATTGGTCCACACACCTAGCCATTTAGCAAAGCTGCTAAGCTAACGCACGGTGCTGTCACTGAGTCGCAGCCTCTGTCACAGCACCGAAGCTCACCTAAGAGTGACCGGAGATGCTTCAAGCGGGTTAAAACATCCTTCTTTGGGTCCAGAACTTTCTGTGTAGATTTCTTGACGTCTCCATAACCCCTTCGAGTAAACATTCCGCTGTAAAAGTCAATTTTGGAGCCCTTTTACCATTCAGTCGGTGTCACCGCTCTACCAGCTGCTGAACGCTTGACTTGTGTGTTATTCCAGCAGCCGCCTCTCCGCGGTGTGTAAACACGGAAGCGCTCAGATGTCGCGCTGGCCAGACATGTCCATTGACTCCGCCCATTGACTCCGCCCACTAGTCCCGCCCCCGTAACACGGCAGGTTATGGGGTTTTGAACTGCTTTCTCTATACTGTACACTCCATCTGAGATGTCCTTACATTATTATTATTATCATTATATGATGATGAGATACGTTATTTTATAGTAATTTTATAATAATAATAATGGCAGCATGATGGTTTAGTGGTTAGCACTGTTGCTTCACTCCTCCAGGGTCCGGGTTCGATCCTCGCCTCAGGGTCTGTGTGCATGTTAGTAGGTTTCCTCCTGGTTCTCTTGTTTCCTCCCACAATCCAAAGACATTAAGCATTCCCAAAATTGACCATAGTGTGACTTACATTTTCAATCTCATTACACATCTAAGCAGCTGATGGTTAAGGGCTTTGCTCATGGGCCCAGCAAAGGTAGCGTGGTGGTGGTGCTGGGGTTTGAACCTGGACCATAGTCCAACATCTTAACCAGTGAGCTGTGTCTAAAGCTGTGTGCATCTTCACCCCCACCAAACCCAACAACACTGTCACCAATACTATAATTTTCACAACACTACAAACACCCACAACCCAATCAACATGTCTGTGAAGATTCTTAGTCTTAAAGACAACCAAATCAACAACAAAACCACCAGGACAACCACTACAGTACCACACCACCAAAAACAATAACAACAATCATCATCATCATCACCACCACCAGCTGCAGCAGCATCATAAAGAATCCCACCTCTGTTCTCTGTGCATGAAGTTTGCATGTTCTCTCTGTGCTTGGTGGTCTAAGTTATCTAGGTGTTTCCAAATTGCACAACGAGTGTGTTGTGCAACATATATAAAGTAAAATGTCTGGTACTTACAACAGGGCATGGGGGCATTATAGTTATTAGGATTCATGGCTGGAATACTTGTATGCAACATATTTTTTTCTCCTTTTTTATTATAATAGTGATTCAAAATTAGCAAAATACAACACCAAGCCAAGAAATTTGATTACGAAATGTATTCGCTGTGGTAAAATTGAGAAGTTTATCCATTGTCAGAACATTTACTTCTGTCCAGAGTCATATCAATTTCTCTCCAAGATCTTGTATTGATGATGGGAGATTCGAACCGCTGCATAAAGTCTTCTGCAGCACATTACAAAGATTCTCAATGGAGTTAAGGTTTGGACTTTGAGGTGGCCAATACGTGTATCAAAATAATGTCTCGTGCTCCCTAAACCACTCTTTCACAATTTGAGCCTGATGAATCCTGGCATTGTCACCTTGGAATATATCAGTGCCATCAGGAAAGAAAAATTCATTGATGGGAAAACCTAGTCATTCAGTATATTCAGGACATCAGTTAACCTTATACACACATATTGTTGCTGAACCTAGACTCAATATTTGCTCTTGGGCCAAGCAGAGGTGGTGCCACCAACCATACCCCCAACCTCTCCCCGAAGAGAGGCGATTGCAGTGATGAGAGATCAGACCTAGTCCCTATGTCTGATCTGTCATTATGGCATTCGCCTCTATTCTCATTCTGGAACAGGGACTCATCAGACCACATGACCTTTTTCAATTCTCCACAGTCTATTCTTTATGCTTCCTAGCAAATTATCCTTACATCCTAACTCATTACGCTTAATGATACATGGTTTTCTTAAGACTACACAGCTTTTTAGTCCCATGAGTTCTCTTTGCAGATTTATTTATGTGTGGAAATTCTCTTACCTTCACTATCCTTCAGGTTTTAATAATGCGATTTACAGATTTTAAGCAATCTCATTAGTTGTTTTCTTTGCTTGATGCAGACCAATAATTTGATCCATCTGAGAACAGAGTATAAACTTTGCCACAGGACATGTCTTCTGACCTGGTTGTTTAGAAAATGAGAACCTGCTTACTGAAACATATTAATCATTGCAGTCATTATCCAATGGAAGGCTTTTAACTATTGGCTTAGTTAAATCTAGCAATGAGTTAAACACTCAACAGTGCCATCTGGTGTCTAAAAATTTAATTGAATGACAAAACAATCCATGGCTTTCTGTCCATTTCCAGTGAACAGAGAAATCATTTATTTGGATAACTGGCTAAACTCTCTCTCTCTCTCTCTCTCTCTCTCAGGTTTCTCTCTCTCTCTCTCTCTCTCTCTCTTTGCTTGGCACAAACTCTATACTGCCTTTCACTCTCTCCCTTAAGCTGATGACCGGAAGCTTTTACTCACCAATAAAGAAGCATGATTTACTGTTAGACATGCCTCCTGTGGTGTAAGTGAACTAAAGGTTCGACTGCATTAAGCAAATTCGGCTTCGTGATTTAGCAGATAATTAACACGGCAGTGAATTAACATTCTGAAGAGCATTAGAGGCGGAAATCTTTGAGCTGACAGTGAGAGAGCAATTTAGTGGAGATGAGTAATTTAATTAAATGTGTTAAATTGCAAATGGCATTTTGGACTTGCTTGATTTGCTTATCTTTTAATCCTTCACAGATGCCAAACAACCTCAGGTCATTTCTGATGAAGCAGACAGCAATGGCAAAGCAAATCTCTTTTCTGGCTTTTTGTTTTCTCTCAAAAAGCATTAGCCTACAATTAGTAGGCTATGATACCATTGCACAACTGTGTTATCTATGCAGTCGCTGATGGTAGAGACAATGTTCTTCATTAGTAAACCTATGGGTTTGAAAGGATGTTGTTCTTCAAAATTGGCCCTATAACATTCACAGCAATGTGCAGATGTATTTATCCATCCATTTATTATCGATACCACTTATTCTGTCTGTAGTCACTGGGTGCCTCAAGTATAATCCTCATGCAACACGGTGGGGACATGCTGGATAACCTACACCAGTTAACCTACGCCACATGAAACTGGAGTACGCAGAGAAAACCCACCAAGCACAGGGAGAACATGCAATCTCCATAAACAAAAGATTGACAGGAACTCAACTGTTCCAAGGCAAGTGCTGGACAAGTTCAAATCTCAAAAGTACCCTTTGAAATCTTGAGCAAGTCCCTTAACCTTGTTCTGTACTATTAGACTGTATTCTGCCTTTATCCAAGCCACGTTTTTCTTTCTTCTTCTTCTGTAAGAATGCAATGTTCTTTTGTAAGAATGCAATGAAAAACAAGCACAGGATCCCAAAATTTACAGAAACTTAATGCACTTGAAATGTGGGTACAACTAGGTAGTTAGTTACTAGGTGGTTTTCTATTTAGATATACTTACTAACATTGTGCAATGTAATTCACAGTAAGCATTCAGTCTTGTGTGTGTGTGTGTGTGTGTGTGTGTGTGTGTGTGTGTATACAGTATCTTATAAGCCATCTAAATGTTAGTGTTTATTTTTTATATATACTTTTTTTTTACCACAGAAGATTCTTGATTTCTAATACAGATTTTTTTTCTAAGGTGGTAAACAGATGCAGATGATGACAGATGATCAGGCTGGTGATTAGTAAACTGATGATGTTGAATCTTGAGTGGTTGGAACAGATGAGAGGGGAAATGAGGTTGCTGCTGCAGTTGTTACATAAACAACCAATTTGTTTAGGCACCAATGTATCTTTAGGCACTTTGTGGCCTGTCGCAGTACAACATTTGTTCCTATTTCTTTAATATAATCTACATAATTCAACTTTATTTAATTTAATATGAAGAAATGAAGGGTGGCTCAAGACTTTTTCACAGTACATGAGTGTGATGACTGCATACTATAAGTATTTTCTTCATTCCTGAATCACACAGTTCATGGCCACACATTAGATTTATCTTGTGGCCACAACTTAGGGGAAAGTGGGGTCAGCTGCTCCAATTAGCAACATGCTACAGTAGTCACAATTACTCTGCACATGTTCATTAGCATCCTCTACAGAACAACTTAATCCCAGTTCTAAAGAATTTATCATCAAAAGTCTGACTTTGATGAATTAAAGTAATGTTTCTCATCCTTAAAACATTTTGAAGTATGTGTTTATTTTGCATGCAAATGAAACTAAAAACAAATATGATTCTGAACAATGTTTAGCTGACTATAAAAGTGATAAATAGTTGATGATGCTAAGTGGGTTAACTACTATATCAGAATTATTATGTTGGTAGTTTGGGGTCAGTCGTAACACTGTTACAGTACAAGTATTTAAGATGTATAACAAAATACAAGAGATTCTCTTTATTCTATTTAATGGATTTCTACCTGTAAAACCTTGCACCAGTATGAAGATCAAATGTTATGCATTATAATGTGCCTAAAATGTATGCACCCAGTTTATTCTTTACTAAAGTGCCTTATCTGGTGCCTATATGTGTTACTGTACGATTTTACTGCATTGTAAAATACTTAGCATAAATATACAAATCTTTCATAGATATAATGAGACGTTACGGCTGATCCAACACCATGTTATAACAGACTCCATTCATTGGGTCAGGTGTAACATTTTAGTCCTTTGATTTAAAATAATTCATTCATTCATTGTCTTTACCGCTTTATCCTGTATACAGAGTCGCAGGGGGCCTGGAGTCTATCCCAGGAGACTTAGGGCACGAGGCGCGGTACTCCCTGGATGTGGTGCCGATCCACTGTAGTGATTTCAAATCCTCAGGAATATTTGGAAATATGTAAGCATGGAAATTTGCCACAAACAAACAAACAACAACAATCCCCTCTTTAGTATTCAATATTATACCCAGAAGATTTACAAAAAAGTGCCAAATGTTACAAATGAGTTACCTTGAGATGTTACAGTTTGTAGCCTTGGAATATGTATTCACTTGTGGAAACCAGGTATTAAGCGAGCATGGTGGCTTAGTGGTTAGCACTGTCGCCCTGCACCCTCAGGGTTGAGGATTTGATTCCCGTCTCGGTTCTGTGTGCGTGGAGTTTGCATGTTCTCCCCATGCTTGATGGGTTTCTTCTTTGTACTCTGGTGTCCTTCCACAGCCCAAAAACAGATTTTCTTTCCTGACTCTGATTCTGATTTGATCAATAAATCTTTTCTTGCTAGCTCTTTGATTCCCGATGTAGATTTATTGTCTTTGCAAGCTTCAGCCACGCCGAATGATTCCT
>JAQMYJ010000005.1:15205514-15237310 GCA_030014305.1 Clarias laeviceps
TTCCCAGTGGAAAACCCCCCAAAAGTGAGCTGTACTGAACCGTGCCGTGCCGTACTATGCAGTGGAAAAGCGCCATTTGATTGTCTTGGTGATGAACATGCTCATCAACCTCTGATCAGAGACAGAGGTTCTCCAGCCAGTCAAATTTAAGGTTGTGCTGGAGAGGTCTATAAAGAGCCTGGTGAAGCTCTTCAACTATGAGACACTGTGGCTGTCCAGTCAACTTCTTTGGAGCTAAAACAGTGGCTATTAGCAGGGGATAAGTCAGAACTTCCAGGAAAGTTAAAAGCCTACGTGCTTATCAGCATCATATCCCGCCCTCAGACCCCTGCTGACATACAAAGTTCCAATGACCATCATGGAGAAAACATCAACCAGTTCCTTCACAGATGGCTGGACCTATAAAAGAGCCTAAGCTCTTTATGGGCACAACACCATGCTAATGCCTTCTACCACTTGTCTGACAGAGGTAATTAAGGTCACCATAGCTACAGAGGTATTACTTTCTAAAATCTCAACAAACACGAGAGTATCCTTTGCAGGAAGTCGAACCATCAGAAGCAATGCTGAGACATGGCATCCTGATGACAAAGGCTATGTTGATCAAGGGAGAGACCTGGGCAGAGGTGGAAATTGAATTTAATAAAACGGTAGGTATGCAAAGCAGGGAATTTGGACTAGTGGAGACAATATGGCTGCTGATAAGATCACCTGAACACAGCTTTTGGAGTCAGAATCAGCCAGACACATGTTTTTGATCTAGTTTGTGTGTGATAGCATCACAAGCCCATCTGACCTGCATAGCTGGAGTCTAGCCAATACCTGGCATGCCCACTATGCCAGGGAAGAGGTTCCTTGGAGTACAACTTGAGCTACTCCCAAGACTTGGAAAAGAGGAGATATAGGTGTGGCCACGACCAGGACCAGTTGCAGTTGCTGACGCCATTTGAAAATGCATGAAGGATTTTGAAGCTGCGAGTCTATCAAAGCGATTCCCCTTACTTTGCCAAAAATAATTGATACAAAAATTAACCAGAAGGTCTACTCATTGCCACTCAGTAATAATAATGGTAATGTCTGGCATCTGTAATACTTTTTCCCTATCTATTTTTAATATTAATAATTTAAAAAAATATTTTTTTAAACATACAGTACATTTCTTTATACTTAATAATACCTTTTTCTTTATATGTTTATGCTTAATAGTACCTTTTTATTTATGTCTATTATTAAATAGTCAAAAGATGTGTGCAAATTTAAGTTGATATAGTATGCACTGAAAGTATATTAAAGATTCCAGCAGACACGTGAGAGTGCGTTCCAAGATATGAAACTCAGAGAACTGAAAAAGGCCATGATTATTAACTTACCTATTTTATATATTGTGGGCAAGCACGAACAAAAATGATAACTACACGAGCGAGATTCAAAAAAACCTTCCTACACACATCTTGTTGAGACTAATTATGAACTTGAGTAATGAGTGGTAAAGCTGATATTAATTAAAAACAAAAACAAAAAAAACACTTCTGTTTTATGTCACACGCACTTCAGGTTTTTAATGTGAATACAAATACAGGTACAGCGCTAAATAGATACAGATACAGTATGAATCCACATAATGAAATCACATATTATATATAAACGATACTTAACATACAGTGTATTACCAACAGACTTGTCCAGACTGATTCGAGCTTATTGACCTGTGTGTACGTCAAGAAACACATGTTGTCCACTAGCGCATTAGCTCTAAGCCACCTCCGCTCACATTTTTTGCTTGCAGTGCTGAGTGCTAGTCAGCAGCGCTTGAAAAAAAAAAAAGCCCATGAACAATTAGAGCATGAGGGTCATTTTCTGCAAGAGCTCACCTTCTCCGTCTCCAAGCAGTCTCTCTCCCAGCAGGAGCGCTAAATTAACACTTCACAGCTGTGTCTGAGTGCTGATGAGTCCTACATCCCATGACTATGTGCTGTGTGTGCGTGTGTAGGGTGGCTGACAGGCTTAATGGTGCTGCTAGGCGGAAAAAAAAGGAGTGTGGGAAAACAAACAATCTATCTTTTATGCTTCATTTGGCCCTTAAAAGAAAAGAAAAGAAAAGAAAAGAAAAAAAAGGCTTATTCACCTGCAGGGAGTGTGAGGACCAGACAGGTGACCAGGTGTCCGTGGTTACAGAATGTCACCTTTGGCCTAGGCTAAACTTGATGCTGAGGTTGCTAGGCTACAAGTAAGTTGTTGTGTGCATGTGCAAAAGGGGAGTGGGTAAGCTAAGGACAGCATCTGAATACTGCATGAGAGGTTAACACTTCAGCCGCTGCAGCGAGCACCAGGGTAATGAGCAGCAGGACAAGTGTCACACCTGTTGAGTTCAGTCTAATTACAAAACCGACACATGGAAGATGCAATTTCTCTGTTACAGCATGGAATATGGAAGATACGAGAAAAAAGGAGTAAAACTGTGAGTCTGTACTAAAAAGGTTGAGTGAGAAATATATAGAGAGAGTGCGGATATTTTGTTGTATACTTTTACCATGCTCAGTAAAGCAAAAACATTTTGTGTATTGTCACTTCATCGGAACCGTCCTGCCGAAAAAGCAATTATTCTGAAGAGATGTCCCATAAAAAATCTGGCCACACATGCATTCCTCTCTCTGACTAGAGAGTGAGGGTAATTTCACGGTGTATCCTGAGGAGGTTTCTAAAACATTCATCATCTCGTACCCTCAGTCAATTTCGATGTTGTGTTTATTTTTTTTTTATTTTTTCCCCCATTCCCTTTGTTGTTGCGAGTGTTTATTTGTGTACATAAGAGGGATTTGACGTTTAGTGTCTGAGCAAACAGGAGTGGAAAGTGCTTCAGAGTGGAATTAATTAGCGCGCTCTTAAACGCAGCACGCAAGGCGAGTGGCTTTGTTTGTGGTGTGAGGCTGAGCAGTGGCGTGGTGAGGGGGTGGATCACAGGCGGGTTAAAATCACTTGTCATGCTCGAGATGGTCATGATGGGATCGCAATTGGTCAGCGGAGAGAAACAATCAGCATTGCTATCTAGGCTGCACTCCATTGCGCATGCTTACGTCTGCTTGAGTGTGTGTAAGAGAGTGTGAGAGAGAAAGAGAGAGAAAATGAGTGATGTAGTATGAGTAAAAAAAGAAAGCTATCTCCAGGGACAGGTATGAGCATGTAAGAACAGTATGCACACACAAAGCTTAGTGAAATATTATCCAACTATTGTTTCAATCGCACTGCATATCATCGCAGCTAATTCTTGAGATGATCCTGGAAGTGTCTTTATTGGCATATTATCCTGAGAACAATAAAATCTTTGCATGTGTGTGTCTGAGTCTGTGTGTGTTTTAATTGTACAGCTTATCAGTTATATCTCCATTTCACAGCATTTGAGGATTCCACTCAGAGATTAGCAAGCTGATAACCCTCCCCATCTCAAATGAGCATGACAAACTAAAAGACACAGCTTCTACCCCTTAATTATGAATAGATAATAGACATTTTATTATTGCTACATTAACAGTTAAGCTTAGATCTGCTAAGGTTCAGTGACTGAATTTATTAAGAATCAGAATCCATTTGTGTAAGAGGGAATATAAGAGGTGCTGCCACTCAAAAGGGTTTTCTTGTTGCTACTTAGAGTGCTGCCACTCACCTGCGTTCATTTGCTGCCACTTTATATGCTGGTACTCACCTGTATTTTATTGTTGTCACTTCAGATGCTGCCATTCACATGTATTTTCTTGCTGCCACTTAATGTGCTGCCACTCACCAACACTTTCTTGTTGCCACTTTTGTGTGCTGCCACTCTGAGCATATTCTTTTTTCCCCCCTCTTTGTTTGTTTTGTGAGGTGGATTTGTTTACACCGAAAGCTTGGCACCTATTTGCTTTCCTGTAGTCACAGAAACAGCAACGCTAAACTAAAATCTTTTAAACATTTAATTTGTCTCTTTTACCTTGGAAATGTTGCTGTCTTATTGTAATCTTACAATATTAGCTGTAGACGTAAAAGCTCTAGGTAAAATAGCTCTAGGTAGAATATACTAGTACAACAGCTGTACTTGAGGGGCCACACTACTGACAAAGAATAGTACAGTTTAGTAATCTCTTTTTTTTAATTCAGCCATAGTGGAAATAGTAATATTATAGATTAAATCACTGTACAAAAAAAGTAAAACAAAAAGAAATAAAAAGATTTAAAATAAACGAATGAATAATAATAATAATAATAATAATAAACTTATAAAAATAAATAAATAAATTTAGCTTTAGATCATTCACCGTGGCATTGTTTGAACAACCTTATGCAAGGTTGCATATGGAAACATTTCTATAGAGACTTATTTTTATGCTGAGATCTTGTATTAATAAATGAAGAGTCAAAACACTCTGTAAAGTGTTTTTCACTCTGTAAAAGGGTTGAGAGTGAAAATTGTGAAAAACTGCGAAAATCGTGTGAAAACCTCATGCTCACAGAACCACGCTTTCTCAATTTAAAGGCCTGTGATTTCTAAATCAAATCAAATTCAAATTTTATTTGTCACATACACAGTCATACGAATCACAATGTGTGGAAATGCTCTGACTTGTAAAAATAAATGTGATTTTTAGTGTAATTTTTTTACAATGAATTTTCACTAGCCATTTAAGTGATTGGTCATGATTTTTTCTCCATCCACAAATCTTTTTCAAAATCGATGGTTCGCCTCTCTGCTTCAGTGTTTAAACAAAACATTGGACAGATCTCTTCTGTTGCTTTCTTTGCTTAATGACACACCTCTTTTTCACAACCACAGGATACAGCTTTTGACATGGTTGTTTAAGAAATGAGAAGCTACTCAATATATTAGTTAGGGTTAAAGGAATTTAATTGTTGTCATCTGCAAAAATATTAATCAATTCAGTATTTTTCCAATCAAAAGCTCTTAAGTATTCACTTATTTTAATCCAAACAGCAATGTGGCCAGATGGTGTAGACTTTAGACAGTGAATTATGATGACTATTATTATTATTATTATTATTATTATTAAATTGGCAAGTAGAGTAGAGACTTTGTGACCTTTTTAACACAGACACTCCCACCTACCACTGGTACCATGCTAAGCTCCCATGCTCTGAAGTGGAGACACTTGAGACACTATAAATGACAACAACTTACCATAAGCTGTGAGGGCTCTGCCACCACCCCCTGACCCGACTCTCTGTCTCTCTCCTCTCTTTTTTTACCCCAACCACCAAACAACCCCTGGGAGGAGCAGGGAGCAGCCATGGATCAGGAGCGGCCCTGCATGGAAGTAAAGTGTAACTGTCTCAGGTAGGGATTAAAGGTTGATGGGTCATGCCTCCCCCTGGTAGCACATGGCAGAGTGAAAGAGTGGAAGGTGTCCTGACTAGGGGGCTCTTGTCCTCTCTGCAGCTGTAATTGTTTGTCAGTTTCCAGTTACAGGTGCCACCTAACTGAACTGCAACCATGTAATCCCCCCAAATCCAGGCTCTTCCGAGGAGTGTTAACCAGGAATGTTTCGCCAGGGTCAATGGATTAGGCGGAATTCACAGTGGTGGCTTGGCTTGAGAGGTGGAATTAGAGGAAGAAGAAGCAGAGAGGGAAAGACAAGACTGAGGGAGAGTGGTGTTATATTAAAATGAGCTTACCAGGTGGTCCCCTGAAAAGTGGACAGTGTGTTGAGTAATCTGAAAAGCCCCTGGCTGCTTTGGCTGGGGACTTGCTTTAAAAAGCAGGAGAATGAAGGAAAGGAGATGGGCAGGGAGCTTCAGAGGTGCCACTGATGCGTTCCCATTGAGGCCTCAGTAAAATGTCTGTCAGGCTTGGTTTACCACAATCACAGCAGTGATTAGGCGCCTTTTGATGATAGGTTTAGTTTTCTGGTTGTTGGCGAGAAAGAAGGGAGGAGTAATGCGTGTATGTGTGTGGGTGGGTGTTGGGAAGAGCATAAGGAACAGGGAGGGGTTAGAGGGGTGGTCTGGCATAGCATATTAATGTCCCACACTGGTAGGGACCTCCTACGTAATTTCCCAGCGGGTCGTGGGGGTCAGGTTTGTATTTAGTTAGTGGTAATGATCTCGTTAGGGATCTGAATGGACCACCGTCTAAGCTCTTTCAGGCCGCCGAGCGTGCCTGCGTGCTCCCCCTCCCCCGGCCGCCTCTGTGTGGCCTTACACAGCCCCTGAACTGTGATTAATAGACTTCCAGGGCTTAATAACTTGCAAAACAGCATTAAACAAGGGACGGCCAGGGACAATCAGCCCGGGGGAGCAGCGGGAAAGCCGTGTGGGGGGGTGTTGTACGTGAAACAGCGCCTGCAACAATTGCCAATGGGTAGAATTAACTAAGATGGGGAGCGCAACATACAATGCTACAGCTGGCCACTGGCGAGGAGCCATGAAGGAGGGGGGGAGAGGTGAGGGGAATCTGCTTTTGCTGCTTCCAGGTGGCCCAGGCCCGGCCCAGACTGAGCCCTTTCAGTTTTGTAAGTGTTAAAAGACAGAGGCCGCGAGGGAGAAAGGGAGTGCTGGAGAGGGAGAGGGAGGGGAGGAGGGTAGTGAGAGGAAGCCATTGAGTAGCAACAAGAAAGAGAGTAAAGAGCAGGGAGAGAGTGATAAGCAGATAATGGTGAGCACATTCAATGGAACAAGTAATTCTTGACACGACGAAGCCCAAATATGAGCACTCTTTGTTTCTGCAATTCGTTGCCCCCACAATACTAAAGTGGGAAAAATAGGCATGGTGACCCATACACACAAACACACACAGAAACACACAAACAACCCCTTGGCAACCTCTGTCATGCTCTAGCAGCCCACAAATCTGCCAGCCCCTCACTCTCTTTTTCCCACCCTTGTGTTCACTTGTCTAAATACAAATGTGCTCAGCATGGTGGCTTGTGAAGAGTCGTGTTCAGACCGCCCTCTCTTCTTATAATGTAGCATTTCTTTTCTCTCAAAACGAGGTGTGCATTTTCTGCCTATGAAATATATCACGGATTTGTAAATAACTGCAATCGACTCCCATGAGGGCGCTAAATGTTTTTTGTATCATGTTTTTTTCCTTAACCTTTGCAAATTGCAGTTCCTAAAAGTTGATTTAGTTTTTTTTTTCTTTGGATCATACTGTTCTGCATTTGAAAACAGCAGGAAAAGATTATTCCATACTGTAACAACAGTGTCAGTTCAAAGTATTTTAGATACAAAAAAAGGAATCTATAATTCTGCAACTAAAAAATGCTTTACATTTCTGTAAGATACTCTTCATCCACATTTCCTGATGTAGTTGCTATTTTTATTTTCTTTGATATCTGGATATTTACAGTAGGTTACAATTAAATAATAATAATAATTTATTAATAAATAAATTAATTAATTAATTATTAAAGATCAATCATATTTTATTACATATTGATTTTGCATTGCTATGGTACAGCTTTGATTACAGCATATTCAATTTATTGATGCGTTTCATTGAGAAAAGCCATTGAATGTGCTCCATACTGGGAACATGTGTCCTTTTTGAGCTAGGAAAAGAGATGGGAGGTGGTGCAGCGTTTGTCTCACAGAGAAGCTTATAATCAGAGCATCAATTAAACAGGGCCAGTAAATGGGCACTGGCATGAAACACATAAATTGCACAGTGTGTGTTCAATTATTGACAATCATGAGACAATTTTGAAAGTATTTGTTTAGAACAGGTAAACACCCCCCTCATATCTGCAGTAATCAGTGGCCATTCTTGCCTAAACAAAGCCAACAGCTGGTGGATGACATTCATTGTGAGAAAAAGACAGCATCATAAATCCTTTAAAAACTAAAAACTTTATATTTTTCACATATACGATCTGTAACAGACTTGGCGTACCAAATGTCCAGACATAGCTGTAGCTTATTCTATTCAGTCCATTTTAGACTGTACGGTGGCTATTGTGTGTGTGTTTGAAAGGGGAGTGGTCTAGTGTGGGATAGTTCTGTAATTGGATGCAAATAAAGGCCACTAAATGCCCTGGTTAGGCTCCACAGGGCTGCTGTCAATTTGCACTTGCCCTTAAAAAAGCCAGAAAAACGTGAAAGTTTATTGACCATCTTTATCTCCGCCAACATTACGAGCCGACTCTGCAGAGCTGCGGCGCTGTTTGACATTCTCTTCAGACTGTTTGCTGAGAAGTGAGCTGTGACTAAACTCCAAATGAGTTACCAGAGAGATTTAGGGCACTTCTAATCTGTTTTTCCTGCAGATCAGGAGTTTTTCACCACTATCTTGTAGAACTGACTTCACAATTCCATTATATTTCTCCTAGAATGTTTGCCCAGACCCTCCACATGAGCACAGCTGAGAGCTTGGGTACTGCCAGTGTGGACTTGCACTTGCTCCAATGTGTGTGTCTGTGTGTGTGTGTGATCAGTAGCATGTGAGAGAATTGTATGAGTATGTTTGGGTTGCTCAGCATGTTTTTTCCCTTTTGGAATCTTGCTCCTCTTCAGTCGATTTCACCCCAGTGCTTCACAGGCCCTCCACCGTGGTTTTTTCCTGCATTGTCTCTTCCTCTTTTTTTTTTTTTAAAGCTTTTTCCACCCCCTTTTCTCGCCCACCTCTCTCTCTCACACACACACACATACACACACTCACTCACTCTCGCTCTCTGGCCCTGCCTCAGGGTCGGGTGTATGTGTGTGTGTGCGTGTCAGTGGTGTTACAACCGGTGCGGGTGGGCTGCTACACAGTGCTAAGCCCCCCGACTCCATGCTCAGCCCTGTCATGAATAATGGATTGGGAAAATACATTTATCTTTTAATAGCCACGGCCCCCCTGGCTACTTGTACTCTGTTCAGCTCAGACTGAAAGGATGAGGTTCATGCTTCCTGATTGTCTCCTGTCTTTTTGATGTGCGTTGTGTCTTAGTGTCCTAGAGAAGTGAAATCAAGCTTGATTTGATTGGTCAGTGATGTTTCTGAGACTTTATGATGGTAACTTAGTTGTAGGCTATGTAGGTTTTAAAGGAACATGTAAGCTGTTTAACATTTTGAGTTATATGATGTAACTCTGTCTCGCTCCGCTAAAGCACAAAGGTGGTTACATTACATATACATTGATATATTATTATTATTATTATTATTATTACACGAACAAAAAAACAAAACAAAACAAAAACATGTTTTTTTTAAACATGTCGAATGAAAACCAGGGACAGGGGAAAATTATTTGTCTAGCCAAATGAAGTATTTGCTGCACAAATAAAGGAGAGGTACTTCAGCTGAACATTTCCCCTCACTCATAATAAAGTGCCTTTGAATTTCATCTCAACCACGCTCTCAGGCTGTAATGTAGCCCCACTCTCAACTGCAGCAATAACACATCTTACTTTGCTTAAGCAGGCTGAGGAAGATTTGGGAGAACATCTTACCCGTCTCACCTGCACATCTCAGCACTGGGCACCAGCTCAGGAAATGCAGCGGTATATTTTCATTATTAAACATGCATGTAGCATGTTATCAAACCCTTTGTACTGTGCACACATAGTGAGTAATGTATGATTTATGGACTGACAAAACCAAAATGAATAAATATATGATATTTCCTTACTGAAATCAAAATGCTACTTATGTGTAAATTTTTAGGCATACTATACTGTTTCTAACTACTTACAAATTACTAAAATCAACCAAATGTTTTCATACAACAACGTGTTTAACAGCAATTTTTTTGTTTTTAAATTAAGAACAATTTACCACAGCTTGAGAAAAATACCTGGTGTGGATGACAATTATTGCAATTTGTTAGTCTTTAATGTTGTTTGGGTAAATGTGCATCATTTTGCTGTAGATTTATCTGCGCTAATTACGAGCTCCACATGTTTTCCTGAGAAGAACCTGAGGCACATCCTGTTACCGTCTGTGTGTGATGTGATAGCACTGCAATGAAGACGCGACTTGCATTCGAATAATAATTGTGTTATGGAAAAAACAACAACACACACAAACACAATCAAGTTTGTTATCGAATTGTCCCATTGCATGAAATGATAAAGACAGTCCTGAATGTGTGACATTTATTTATGCATTGTTTATCATAAAAAGAAAAAAAACAAAAACTAACAACAAAAAAAAAAGCTTTTCCAGTATAGGCCTACAGTATGTCACATATTATTTTCATGAATGAAAATTAACTAAACAAGGAAACTAATATTTCTCCATCCAAACACAGCATGCACCCTTCACTGTGTATCACAGCTTCCCATAACCAATCCCATAACCTATCTTCGCTTTCTGTACTTTCCTGCCTTTTCTTTCTCACTGTTCCTCTGTCTAAAGTATTATTCATCAGCTCTTTCTTCCCTCCCATGCACCAGGAGCTGTACACTGGCCAGGGCCTCCTTAGAACTGCTTTATGGGCTTGGAGAGAGGGGGAGAATGACAGAGAGAGAGAGAGAAAGAGGAAACTGAAAGCCCCATTTATCATAACTTGTGTGGGCAGTGTTGCCAAGGCAACACTCAGGCTGGCAAATGCCACTGCGTGGAATACTAATGAGGCACTTGGCAGGCCGGCTGGCGGAGTTGCCGCGAAACCCGTCCACAGGCCACTGCTGCTGTTCCACACTTGCAAAAAGTCAAAAGGGAAATCAATTAAAGGCCTTCCACAGGGTTTGGCAAGGTGGCTAATCTGCAAGGCCACATTTAGAATAACACTGGCAACAACCCATAATACCATCTGACTTAAACAAGCATAGAAAAAGACCAAACAACAACATACTACATGTGCGACAAAACACAAGAGTTTACTGTTATTCAACTCTTTCCAAACTTGAAGTACACAAAGTATTGAAAGAGAAATCAGTGCAGTTGTTTATGGAACCATGGAAGTCTTTCTAGAAAGTAATCCATAATGTTATTAACCCTAATCATAAGAATCCATATGTGCATCATGCAACATTAAATACACATTGAATACCATATGCTGGTCCTATCTGATAATAAATTCAGTGCTAATAATTGAATGCAAACTAAATTTCATGCATTTGTACAACTAATTCCAGAAAAAAAATAAAATAAATAAAACTAGCAGAAAATAAACACAGGTTCCAGGGAAATAATTTGGTGCTTCCACGGCGCTAACTGCGCTGCTTGGCACAGAAGTTAACTCTAGTCATAGCTGTGCAGTCAAACCTCTAATTAACACCTCTGCCTCAGCAAGACTGACAATTTCCACCTGACAGATTAGCGTACTTTTTCGTTTTCTCTCATTCGGTTTCCTGAGAAATCCGAGCTAGGAATAAATTGAGCTGGAGCATGCCTTTTCTCTGTTCATTGGTCTTCTTTATTGATTCAGGCACTTTGATTGAGCAGGTTCTAATCAATTCTTCAGTGGTGAGATGGGGCGAAATCATTTCCGTGACAAACCCCTTCAAATGACTTGTCATTAATTTGCCTCTTTACTGCCACTTGTTTGCTCGGAAAACGAGATGCGTTTGGCTTTCTCTATCTATTAGCAGGGGTTGTGCTCTTCTGGGGATTTTCATGGGCTGCTAAGCGTCAGGGAGGGTGAACAGAGGGATTGGATACACCATGTTTGCTCATCCTTACCAAGTCACTTATTAGTGCTAATTGGGAGGGACAGTTCAAATAAGCACAGCCGAGTGGGGTATCACAAGAGCGTGACATGGGTACAGAGAGGCAGACAGTGGTGTGGATGGTGATGTGTACATGTGTGTATATGTGTGTGCTCAAGAGGGCAGTATTAACACCCTCTCCTAACTACCTCCACACTAGCACTCTGGTCCCTAACCTGGCAGTAGGAGGCGTCCTCAGGACTCTATCCCCAGGCCCTGGTGAATGCGTCTTCTTTGTATCGTACTTGCCATTAGCGGTCCATGATGCTAAGGGTTGATGCTGAGGACAAGCCAGTGGCCAAGGTTATAAACACATGCAGCTGTCTGAGACACTTAGCAAGTCAACAGCAGATGGAAGAGTGCTGACAAATGGCATGATCATCCACTGAGGAATATATGATAGGCAAGAAATTTTCCCCACCCCTTTCTCTCAGGCCAGTTTATTAATTCACACCCGGCGCATGCTCTCAACAACCATGTGATATTATTCAAAATCCCCCTTGGCCTCTGAAACCGTAAGCTAATGAAAAATCATACATTCTCACTGTCAACACCAGGACCTCTTCCCCCTCAAAGCAACCCCATAGCAGGATGCATTTTGGCTGAAAGATGCTAATTTCCGAGAATTATTTACCACCGTAATAGCTGCAATTATTTTCCATGCTAACCGATTTAAGGTATAAGCACCAATTAGTAACTGGTCATTATCCTGAGCACTGGAAACTCACAGTGAAGTAATAGCTTGACATTTGCTAGCCTGTGCAAGAGAACTGTTTAGAGTTTCTATAATTAGAGGCTGTTTACCACCAGCCTTGAGAAGATGATGTAAATTTCAGCTCCACTGTACTGTCTGATACACACTCACTGAAACCGAGAGGCATATGGCATCCTGGCTAATCTTGGCCAAGAGATTTAGCTAAACGAAAGGCTTAGGTTTCTTTCTGAATGTAAAAGAATAGTCATTAGTGCCGTTAAATTTAACTAGCATGAAGTCGACAAAAAGTAGACATCTTACATTTTCACACGCAAGAAACTCATTGCTGAGGAAAGAATTCTTTGTTTTCTGTGGATAAGCATACGGCGTGCATGTTCAAGTGTATAACAGGAATCAGACGTTCATATTTCATATAGTATTGAAGCGTTTAATTCTTCTCTGTGCTTTAAAAATAGTTGCTGAAGATAAATTGTGTGGCAAATAAATAATACGCAGTGTTTAAATAAATTAATTAATTAAATAATAAAAGTACATTGGACTGAATTGTGACTGTGTGTGAGAAGGTTGAGTTTAAATATGGACAGAAACCTTCAACAGGTCAAATGCTCAGTGACGTACTGTATATCGCGTCAAAAGTAAATCTCTGACCAAATGTATTTGCCCAATTGATGAAAAATAAAAATGACACATACAGTACAGTAATGGAGTTCTCACAACTATTTTCCATAAGAACATATTGTGATACAATTTTGAATCCGATCAGCGCAAAACCACTAACACCTCATCAATCAAGTAAACACTTTAGTGCTGGCTAATAGATGTTTAACAAAACCTCTCATTACAAACAGTTTGACCCTGCATCCTAAAACATAATGTGAGAACTCCCCTAGGATTACCAGTGACCCCAGGGGCAAGCAGGCCACACAGGCAATGAAAGAAGCAGCTATTGTGCTGTGTGTGCGCGTGTGCATGTGTGTGCGTGAGTGTGTGTGAACAGTTTGTAATTGAGTTTGCCTGTGTGGTGTAGATGCATGTCAGTGGGTGGAGACAGGTCACTGTAATGACACTTTGATGGATCATCATTTACACCCACTAAAGCTGCACTGCGTCTGGGTGCCTTTTAATTAAACTTTGTCCGCTTGTCTACAGACAAACAGTCATAATCGTGGACATGCTTACAACTTGGCCGCCTCTTCCACTGTCAATCATCTATTGTGTTTTGTATATTTAATTCTGATTATCACTATGCAGAATACACCTGCCTGTCAGTGTCTCGCATATTTTAGTCGCCATTCTCCAGATGACACTCTGAATTTGTAAGCAGGGCAAAGATGCTCTTGTCAGGCTGGAAGAGCCGTTCAAGCTCACAATCCAGCAGTCATCCCCTGCCAGCCGACACTCTCCACATAACTCTCACTCTTAAGAATGAATCTGCTTTTGTATTCCAATACCAAAATAAAAAAAATATATTACAAAAAAAAAAAAACTATTCAAGACAAGACTGTTCGCTCAAAAGTAGCTCCATTGAGAGCGTGATGAATATACTCATTAGACTGGCGGGCTACTTTTGCTAGCAAGCGAAGAGAGGAAAGATAGATGGTGTTGGGAACAGTGAGGAAGCAATGCATATTTTGTTTTCTTAGTACCCGACCTTGATCTGACTATCCACAGGGTCAAAGACTCTCTGAAAGGCTTTGTTGGGTCCAATAGAATCTTAATGAATAGACAAACTGCATATTAAAATTCAGCTGGAGCTTTTCAGTGCTGCCGTCAAAACTGCTGTGGCATTTCGAGTACTTTTGGCTGAGAGGCGAGAGAGATCTGGTTGTAAAACAGGATGGCAGGATGGAGAAAAAAAAAGAAAAAAAGAAAAAGGAGACAGCGGTTGGAGCCAGGCGAGTCTTTTCGTCCCTTTTTCTCGCTCCCACCATCGCTGCCTTGGTGGCGTGTAAATGAAAGAAGTGGTAAATAGACATTTCTCTCAAATGAGGGCCATGTGACATGGTGGTGGTTTGAGGAGTACAATGGGTCCTTTCAGGGCCAAGTGAAAGCTTAGTCGTTTCCGCTGGCCTGGAAGTGTTTGGGGTTTTTATCTGTGGTTTTGTTTTGCGGACAGCTGCAGGCCTTGTTTGTCTTGGGCTGTTTTTGATCGGTTAGCATGCTTGAAGAGGGCACGAGTCACAATTGTTTTAAAACAGAGTCTGGCATTGTGGCATCCGGGGCTGTTTAGTGACTGCTGGCTCCGAAATGCAACCACAAACAGCAAGATTAAATAAGCAGACACTGTTCCCAGAAAGGAAAAAAAGGCATAGTGACCATCAATAGTCAGCACAAATATAATATATGTTTTGTGTATTCAAACCTTTTATTCATGAGCAAAAAAACATTTCCTACAACATTTTCTCTCTAAAACATTTTTAAATGTTTTTATGTCATTAATAAAATAAAAAGCTTAATTTTGCAATCAGGTGCTATGGGTTAGGCTGTGTTTGGTTATGAATAATTAAATTATATTGCCTTACATTATACTTCTGCATATGCCATTTTATTAAAAATTTTATTAATATGATAAAATTATATAAAAAACACAAACAAACAAAAATTGCTATATAAAATATCAATAATTGACAATTATTTATTTTACCTATAAATATTTATTTAGCAGTAAAGAAGACAATAATAATAATAATAATAATAATAATAAAATAATAATAGTTTTATATTCAGCACCTCAGGCACATTATTTGAATACCCAATTTATTTTTTTTGTTTAAACAACTTAACACATAAAATTAAAAAAATCTAACCAAAATATTTTTATGGAATATTTACTGAATCGTGAAAGGTTAGAAGTAATTATTTTATTTGAACGATTTCTTATCACAAGGCCGACATCTGCAGGTTTCACCCTCTCAGTGTGGTGCTTTTAATACATTTTGTCTAATCAAGTCAGTATGTGAAGATATGATTGCTATAATGTATCATTTTATTTGGTCTGTGGCAATTAAAGTAATTAATCTATAATAAAATGTAGCAAAGACCAGGTGGCAGTGTACAAAAAAAACTAAACAAACATTCGCTGCTTACTAAGCTTATTATAGTTCTGCAAAAAAAATGCTAAAAAAGATGCAAAGTATTTCACAAACCTCTACATTCAGGATATCCCCTGTACATGTGTTTGTGTGTGTGTGTGTGTGTGTGTGAGAGAGAGAGAGAGAACAAGAGAGTACGAGAGCTAGCTTGTTGAACCCCTAAAAACATCTCAGAGTAGATAACTGTTCTCTCATGTCTACTCTGCCTTTGTCCCAGATTCTACGTGGTCGCAGCTGGGATGAAAAAAAAAAGAGAGAGAGAGAGAGAGAGAGAGAAATATATCAACACACATCTGCAGATGGTGATTAGCATTAGGAAATTGCCTCCTTGAATGAAATTGAAATGTCGACTGTCAATTTCCTTTCGCGCTCGCGACTCCTTTTCCGGGAAGCTAGAGGGCACTGCTTTGTCCTTCAATCGCTTACGATTTGGACAAAGAGAAAAATAAAATATCCCGTTTCCTCCACCCCCGCCTGCTAAGATGCACTATAAGGAGAAGAAAGAGACACTATTAATTGCGCTGAATGTGAAGAGCTGTATTTGGTTAACGGTTACAAAGCATGGATTTTGTGAAACTTTGTCCGTTATGGAGATGTGTGCCTGTAACGCCGGCTCCTTATCTGTGCTGGAGGAAACGCTGCTTAATTAGGCTTTAGGCTTTAAAGTGTGTAGAGCTCTCCAACAGCACAGAGAGCTGCATTCAACCCTGCTCTGTTCACTGTGCACCGCACCCAGACACATCAATATTATTTACTCACATTTATTTCATTTGCAAATCAATAAGGCACACACTTGCTGGATACACTTTGTTGTCTTTCTTGTCTTTTTCGAGCATACAGAGCCATGATTGCATGCAGCGTGGGTTAAAATAATACATAAGATACATGTTATGATATTGATTTATATCCCTTATTTCAGTTTAAAGGAATTAAACTCTTATAGAATACAATAGAAAAATGTTTTAATAGCTTGCAATGTTAAATGATGGCCCCATAAATAATTCTGTCACTCTTTCGTCCTCTCTAACACATACAGGCAGGATGTTCAAAGTGGTCAGATGCTCTAGATTAAGGTTCTTGCAGAAGCTTTAGATAAGGGCAATGACTATTACTACTACCACAAACACACACACACGCAAATAAAAAATGTACATTCACATTTATTGAATGTATACATATATACATATACACATATATACATACACATACATATATAATATTTATATGAATGTATATGTAAGATATAAGACATATGTAATCATATATGGTATACACACATACATCAAAATACCCAAAAAACTATCCACTTAAGAATGATGTCGTGTATGTAAGATAAAAAAAAATGTCCTGGATATCTGAACTCCCAGTGGCTTCCACTTTCTTTTTAGTGCCACATGTGCTGTTATATAAAGTGTCTCCATGCTGCACCTCTGCTGAGAGAGGCTTCCTCCGAACAGCCTGATGAACTCACGGTGATGTAGTGATATTTCTTCTGCATCGAGGCTGCACAAGCTCTCATTAGTAAGTGTGGCATGGCAATGCTGTGCTCAGGGATAAATGAGCCAGCTATCAGCCACCGCCTCCTCTGTAGTCAGCCTTATCTCATTAGGTTCCACATCAAAGTTAATCAGAGATGGTCATGGTAATTGGTGGAAGAGACGACGCCACAGATTGGGGGTGGGGGGTGGGAAGGGGGCAGGTGTCTTGAAACACTGGCAAGACTGGTGATAGTAGATAGGCAGAGGCAGGAGAGGAGGGGGTAAAAAAAAAGAAGTGAGTGAGAGAGACAGAGAGAGAGAGAGAGAGAGAGAGAGAAGCCAGAGTGGAGGAAAAGGAGTAATGGCAGAGGCATAACAAGCAAGCTGCTCAGAATTAATGAGCTTAGCCAATAAGAAAAGAATAACCAATCAGTGTGTGTTGGGCAAATATAATTTAGGAATAATTGCTTGATTGCTTTTCTATAGTAGGCTGATTTGACCACACACAAGAACTGAGAATTAAGATGTCAAGACAAGAATTAATTTGGCATGCAGGGGCACACAAATTCTCTCTCTCTCTCTCTCTCTCTCTCTCTCTCTCCTCCTGGTGCCGGCACTGCGAGCTGGAGCCGAGTTGTCGTGTTCTAATGATGAAAACACAGAGGTAGATTGCACATTCATTTCCAGACTCCATTATCTATAAAGAGTCGCTTCCCTAATGCCACAGATGCCCCAATATCATGTAAAAGAGTGTGCACGCTAACACATTTAATTGCTGTTTTTGCATATTCCACTCCAGCCTTGATAGCTAGCCTGGCTGATTGTGCAGTTCGTTTCAGTATTGATTTCTGCCTTTCTTTTTTTATTTATTTATTTTTTTGGAGGATGCAGGCTATAATTCTGATGTTTGACTGACAGCTCCTGGCTCCGCCTTCTTTCCAAACAGTGCTTGTTTTAAAGCCCTCTTGCTGGATTGCTAATGTGAGAGGACATTTTATTTCTCGCTGCCTGCGTTGAGAAATGAGGCGTGACCTCTCTTGACGCTCTCCTTAGAGAGGCTCGAGGAAATATTTTTGTTTTCCAGCACAGTCAGTGGTCACAGACTGTCACTTCACCATTGATGATCTTTTTTTCACAATGACCAGACCTCTCAGTAAATAGAATTGCTTTATTTTGACCAGAACTGGACCTACATTTGGTTACTTATTAAATAAGGAAGGAGCTGGTGATAACCACTGGATCTAATTCAAGGCCAGGTCTGACATTAGTATGTGCGTTCGGATTGAGTTCGAGCAGCCCCAGCTCAATTTATATTTAAATAGGTGGTGCGTCCAAATAGGAGTCCGTGCATATGAATATAGGCATGTATTTGCTCCCACATGCGTCTGCTACTTAGTTCCAATTAGGCTGAAAACACTGCCGCTGATTCAGAGCTTGCACACGGTGCCTGACTTATCACTGCTCCACAGGTTCCACTGCTGTGTGTTTATTTTCACATGAGTGAGCGTGAGCTTGTCTGAGTGCTGACATCATTTCAGCAGTGGGAAGAGTAAAGGGGGAGTAAATAAGCAGACAGGGCTTGTCAGGTGGGTGTTATGGCTGCCCTGAGTCTGCCTTCAGCTGCAGCTCCAGCAAGGAGACACACGTGTCGTGCCTCTCTGTCCTCAGTGTGACTATATCTCACATAGCGTGGGGGCACACAGAGCACAAGGTAGATTCGCTTTGATCTGCACTGTGCCTAATTGAGTCACAGGAGATGACTCTATCTCTGTCCATCGCGGAATCGCCAGTGTTCGATTATTTCACCGGGGGGATTAAACCTCATTTTAGGGTGTTCTGCATTAACCTATTAGGCATGCTCATCTGCATTGCTAATGAGGGTGGGGGACAGCTGTCAGGGGTGAGGGGAAAACATGATCACGCAATCCTTGAGTGAGTGATCCCGGCTCCGATTAGCCTCGGCGAAGTTCGCTGAGCCCAAGTGATAAGGCAGGCAGAAATTCCCAAGTTGCCAATAGCCTTGAAAATTATCGCATTGTAGGCAAAGGCAAAATTGTGGCTTACGGCACGCGGGCTTCAATCCAGGGACTGCCCAGATTGACATTATTTAAAGCTATGGAAATGTACCCTGCTTGCCTATCAGACCACAGCTGAAATAAGATTTTCCTCCTCGCCTGCTCCATTTATGAACATGTCTAGGATGTTGGCATTCTCCAAAAAGGGTAATTTGAGTATAATTTTACAATTTTATGATCTAATCTGGGAAATGGAAATAAACAAACATGTAGCACTAGGCAGACTAGCGGGTATAGTGCTTTGGAAGGTCTGAGGTAATCGTACAGAAAACCACCATGAAAGCAAACAAAAGCAAACCATACACACTGTATATTCTTTTACTGTATATCATCTCTATGGCAGCTACCTCTGTGCTTATTTACTATTATGTCTTCAATAGTTTAATGCATTTTCCTACTGAGCGGAGTAATGATGAATTAAATTGAATAACTGTTAATACTGCTGTTGTTTTCATATGTTGTGACTCGTTTGCATCTCCAGAAGATTCAGGCCTCGTTCCATTTTAACAGTACATATAACACAAATGTCCAAAGTTAAGGGAGAATATATACTATCAGTACTTTGGATTCACTTACATCATTAAATAAATTCAGTCACTGCATTATAAAGCAACCAGATTGTTGTGTTTAGGAATGAGCTCTTTGTAAATGAAGTGTTATTGACCTGGGTCAGTACAAACATGACTGGTTGAACATGCACAGGGGATGGGTGTGACTGAGTAACTAGAGTGTGTAACACACACACACACATACACATACACACATCATGTAGTTTGTTAGTCCTCTCCCACACTGTGCATGCTTTCAGTGCTGTTTAAAACAATCTATTACTTTCAAGAGCTCAAATTAAATACTTTCTATAATTTTATTCTCAAATGTGTAGCTGTCTATGTGAATATTACTAACACAAGAAATGCCTGACTGCACCAAACCTAACCAATGTCAAAGGTGCAGGGAGAATCCTCTGGCATAGTCTGTTTGACTTAAGCGCTCTATTTGTGCGCTGCCTGGTCCCACAGTCTTTGTCTACATTGTAATGAATGTTGCGTTAATCCTGGGATTTTCCTGGGGGTCACCTCATGGCAATGCCTTGCCACACCAGGTCTAGAGTTTTAACCCAACCAGGGCCATGGGGAGGGGCTGGAGGGGAGAGCAACAATGACCTGTCTCCCAAGAGATACCTTCATTTACGGCTGGTTTGGAGGTTTCTGATAGACCTGCTAACCCATTTTAATCCTATTAGAGCAAGACCACAAAGAGTGAATCTGCAGCAGGCAGAGTGGAGGGAGTAGACTCCTGATTTCTGCCATGAGGTAAAGAGCGACAACAGTTTTTTCCCATTAAAACTCATCTATTAGATGAGCAGACAGAGGAATGAAAGGGGAAAAAAACAACACAAAAAATCCCAGCAACAAGCAGATCCATTGTCCCTCTGGCAGACTCAAAAGGAAAAAGACCACCAGAGGCTAGGCATCTCGAAAGTCAACTCACTAGATATCCATCTTCAGCCATAACGGATGCATTTCTGATGGGCTGCTTGACAAATTTTCCGTTAGGCAAAGCCACAGGAAGTGGTACTGTAGACCCTTGTAGGGTCACCTCACAAAAGCTTGACAAGGTTGGGAGGCCTCAATGCACTTTTGTTCCATGCTCCAGTTATGGGACACGTGGTGGCCAAGTGTGCTGGTGGTCTGTCCTGTTACCCCATCGCCAATGTCGAAAGCTTAAAGTCTTCCATTGTGATGGACGACAAGGGGGGAGTGACAGGGTCCATACAGACAGAAAGTGTTCTTTAGCCAAGCAAGGCAGGATATGACTCTTTAAGGGCCAGAGGGTGTGAATGGACAATGCCACCATGAAAGAAAAGCAGCTCTGAGAAAGGGCCACTGAGTGATAATGCACTTTTACACTGAGTGCATCCCAGCCAAGCTTCTTCCATAAAGCACACAGATTTTAGTAATAATTTAGCTATTCCAGATTCATATAGTGCTATATTATAGTTAAGGTACACTAAACTGTATGGCAATACTAAACTGTTCTTCATTTACATGCCTGTTAAAAACCTTTTCACATATATACTGTATATCTCCATGTCTGTCATTATATGGATGGCTAACCGATTCATTCATTTGGCTGGCTAATCGTTTCATTGACTCATTTTGCATTTTTGATAAGATCAATACACTTTAAGATCAAGCTACACCATCTCTATTCGTGCACACTACTTAAACATTGAATTAAAACAATTTACAGTTGGTACACTGGTACCGCAGGTATGGAATAAATAGGGCTTTGCTTGATGGACAGCTTCTTTAAAGTGCTGCTGTGTAGAGGTCTAGCCCCTGTCTCTCATGGGGCCACTGTCTTTAAAACAGAACAAACCAGGGATGCTAAACACAGTGTCAAGTCATACATTTATGTATGGGCCTGACCTTTTCCATAATGAGTTCACATCATAACCAACGATCTAAAACAAATTCACAAATATTCTTTGACAGAATCAAGGGAATAACATACTATATGTTGATGTTATTCCTGCATAAATACTAATTACTGTATATATAGATACTTGAAATAAAAAAAAAAGTTAGTTTTAGTTTCGCCCGTGATGGAACATGGTTATAATAAAAATAATAAAACCAAAATAACAGTCATAAAACTTAAAACAGTAAGTATAGTAAATGAACTATTATATAAAAATGCTAACGAAGTGGTTTCTTTTCAGGAATGCATTTTTATTAGCCTTTTGATGAAATAAACAAAACGTTGTCAAGATTTCCAGATTCCCAAATATTGTAATTCTGGATCCAACCAGACCGTGTCAGCAGAATTGACACAGACTTATCTGTTTGTATTGTACAGTGCAACTGTTATTACCCTTCACATTAACATCCTATTATTTAGACAAAATGGGCACAAAGCAGGAGATGAAATCAGTGGCCTGCCTAATGCCTCACCCCTGATCAGTTCATGCATAATTGCCTCCTTTCAGTTTGTTATATCAGGTTGTCACATTTCTGCCACAAAAGAAGTGCTTCATAGTAGGACGACTTATGGCTTTTTCAGCTCACACAGGGTGGAACTAAAGATGCCTATCCTTCTGCCCCACTGGCCGAATCTTTTGAACATTGGCATCTATGGAATGAGGCTGTCACTCATAGATGGTGTATTATTTTGCAGATACAGCGGACGTGAATCGAACAGAAACTATGCATTATAATACGCTGGTTATTTTCCTTAGCAGTTCGCTGGAGAACGCTGCTGCATTAGGTCAGAGAGTGTACTTGACAGAAAACATGCATACTGAGTGGCTACTTGTGCTGCTTTTGATTTGCACTGTGTATTGATTTTTAGGTGGCCTATTTAATCTAATATTATGTGTGGGTCTCGCACTGCTTTCAGGTTGCATGTGTGGGCTGGTTATATAGGGGACTTGATGATAATTGCTCTGGTGGAAGCAAACCCAGGTAGCTGATAAGCTGACTCTGAATATTCCATTCATTCCATGTACAAAAATACAAACTGCCAAATAAACGGACAAGTGTATAATCACTGTAGAAAATATTGGCATTTTAGAAAGGACGCTGCTCTATGAGAACAGGAAAGGTGACGGTTCTAATTCGTGCAAGCTTGTATATGCACCCATTATGCTGTAGGTTAAACCCCTTTGTTGGTATAGACTGTTCTCTTCCTGGTCCATATGGGATGTTATACTGAAATGTCAGCGCCTAAATAAGACATCAAATCCTCTCAAATAATCTCGACAAATGTCATTATTGTAATTCGTTCACTCACGGTGTTGTTTAAAAAGGCAAATACGTCCTCTATATAATAAAGCGATGGTTATCACTGAACATGCATAAGAAATACATGAGCCATGCCTACAAACATGCCAAATCATATTACCGTCACACTTTCTTGTCTCCTGATACAGCAAGATTAAGCTGTCAGAGACAGAGAAACGATAAGATGCTGTTTGGTTTACAAATGAAGAGTAATTAGGGGCACTACCAGCTGAATACAGTCCCACACATCTCCATTCGTGCAGGACAGCATCTCAATTCAAATCTGGATTTAGCTTTAGCAATCTTGCCAGCAGAGAGCTCAGGTGTTTGGAGTTTAGTCATTTATAATATATATACGACTCTCTCTTTCTCATATTATTTAATTTCACTCCCTCTCTTTCATAAGTTGTTTATGCTTTAGAGAAAGAAATAATGGTGATGGCTGTGAGCCTAAAGGGGCTTAAATATTAGAGACATATGCAAACATTAATGAGCTTACCAAAGAGACGGCGAGCAATAATTATTAGACATGACAAGCAGCTCTGGTCTTAGTAGGTTTGTGGTAAGCATGGGAAAAATTTATGGAAAAAAAAAAAAAAGGCAGAAAATGGCAATCACCCTACAAAAACAGTAATTACACACATATTAATTAATGAATTAATGAATTAATGAATTATTATTATTATCATTATATACTAATTCTTAGTGTCAGATACAATTTGTGCAGTTTTATAAGAAAAGTACTGTACTTACTAAGTTTTACTGAGCATCCTGCAAAGCCACCCACAGTTCCTATGAGAACTGTAACTATTGCAGTTGTGTCCTTTTTGCTTGCAAAACTCAGGAGCTCCAATAAAAAGAATTTGTCTAAGAAAAAAAAGTGGCTGTTTATTTCATATGCTGCCATACAATTATTTTTCTGTAACTTTTAACTTTGTGGGAGAATATGCAGAAATGTTTTTGCATTGACTTTATAATTAAATTAGAAAATAATAATAAAAATAATAATAGAAAAAAACCTATAACATATTCAAGTACAAAAACCTAGGTACCTAAGACTTTTGCACTGTATCTATATCTTAAGAATCATCTGGAGGCATACTTATAAAAACAATAATTTCTGTGTACTAATTAAAAATAACTATGTTGGGGGACAACCATGGATTCATGCATGGTTTGTGAAGCCTTTCTTCACATTTATTCTTTGCATTTGCCCAGTTATTCCAACTTCCAAAAATTCAAATAGCAGCACTTGTTTTGATCATCAACGAGAACCTCTCGGTCGTGTGTTTTAACCTCTATTAGGCAGGATTACGGGGCCGCCAGCACGCTGGCATTTGGTAAGTGTCACAGTGACTGCACTTGGTGGTGGAATGCTGGGTTGTCAGTGGTGTGCTTTATCACCAGGCATTTCTCCTTTGCAGAGTGTAGACTAATAAGCCTAGAAATTACAATTGCCTCCCTGCTGAATCCCCGATAGCTGCAAATAATGATATCAGTGCCCTGCTAATCTCCTCAGCTCGCCGCTTGGCATCAGCCTATTGAGTCACCTGTCATACTCATTTCTGATGAGGTGAACTTAATCGCACTGTCTGTAATGACAATGGGGGCCATTTGAATGTTGAGAATGATATTTGTCAAAGTTCCCTCTTTCTTTTCTCTTTGTCTTTTTCCGACAAAAGAATCCTGTCAAAATGTTTGAAACTCAAGATTAAACAAAGACAGTATAGATTAATCATATGTGCTTGCTTTTTTCATCATTTCAAAAGATTGGTTTAAAAGTATTTCAAGGCTGGGGATAATTGTAAGAATCAATTTCATTCAGTATGATTACACATCTATTCATGATTTAAATGCCTTTCAGAGGCGGCATTGTTCTAGGTAGATTGTACAATGCCTGACAGATGTACAATCCTGTACAATCCTTTACAAAGGATATTGTAATTTACTATATGCTTTATACTGTACATATGTCTGAAAGCATATTGTAAATATTTACTATACACTATACAACTCTGCATGTATAGCATGTATAGAGCTGGTTAATAAATTCTCAATAACAGGTTCATTAATATTATGGGTACAACATAACAGCATTACTAAGTTATTAGTTAAGTAATGTCCGATAATTTGCTGGATGGATAATGCCTCTATATGATTTAAATGATTATATTCTAACATTTAGCTTAACTAGTCTCTGATGCTGTAAATAACACATGCAAGGGTAAATACTCGAAAAACATTTCCAAAAATACAAAAGATAGGGGGAAATAGTTTTAAAAGCAACACTTAAGTTTAAAAAGCAATTCAAGGTCACTGGAAGAAAAGTAGGCACCTATTTGTCCTTTCTGTTGTATCCTTCATCTATAACGAGTGGTGGGCAGAGATAAATTGACCTACCAAGTACTCACAGATGTACAGAGAGCATAAAATTAAATGGTCTGGAGAGTGGCATGACAGATGACAAAACAATCTTTTTATTCACGGTCAAGCACTAAAATGCCTGAGCTATCTCTATTTTTCCAAAAAAAAAAAAAAAAACAGTCCTGTACAACATCTGAAATAGTTTAAACAGTTGAAGAGATACATGAAATAGATTAAAGAGAGTTGAAACATTAGACAAACCTGACTGAACAATGAAGCCTCTGGAGATCTAAAAAAAAACTGAACAATTGAAATCTGTTCAATATTGCACTAGCATCCACAACCATAGACGTCCTGTTGATTATCACAATGAAATTATTTTGACCTTCAAGTAATTATTTTAGGATGGACAATATGGCAAATAGGGATGGTTATCAGTAGGGTTACAGTGAAGCAGTCACGCAGTAGAACCTAAAATGTACAAATTTATATGTAGTTTTAGTTATACTATTCACTGCGTTTCATGACTTCTCATTGGTATCCGAGTGATTATTAAATATCCTGTTAGATGTAGAAAACCCCCACTAATCATTGTGCTATTTTCTGAAGAAACCGTGTTCCTTGCCACATCCTATCCTCCACCCCCACCCCATTCCATCACTCATCGATCAGTCTTACAGAAAACTGTCATTAGATAAGTGACTGCTTCCTTCCGCTGTCAGATTACCATTGACAGGACAATCAGTGCTGCCTTACTAATGTCAGCACTGACAAAGAATCATTTAGGTCCAGTATGTACTGCACCGTGCCATCCTCCGCTTCACCCTGTCACTAAGTCGACACATGGGGGCTGTTAGGACGTGCCATAAGAGGAAAAAAATATAATCCTTCCAACCAAACACCTAAGAGGATGGACATAACCCTATATACTAAAGCTAGACTCATAATTAGCTTCCAACAGTTAGGATGAGCACATTTGTTGTTATTAAGCATTCGCTGTCAATATAATATGACAACTTAGAGAATAAAGAGACGCACTTATCATCGGGTGCAGGTGATATCTCCTGAGGTAACACAAGCAGTTTATCTTTAACGCACATTAACGTTTGTGTTAAATCTTACAATAATGTGAAGAGGCAGCAGATCCAGCACATAATGGGATTTCGTGTTGATGTTTTGGCTGTGAGACTGGCCATGCTAATGAATCCTGCTCTGTATGCACATAGAGGTAAACTGGTATTAAAAAAAAAAAGAAAGAAAAAAAAAGATGTCATGGGGAAATGCAGGCTGTGCACGTTTCCACTCCAGCATGAATTAGCTAAAGGACAGGAAGGTCAAAGTGTTGCCATTATCAACACAAATCCTTCAGCTGACTGCCTGTTTAAATGTCTGGCTGTGGGCACTCGGTGTGTTTTTAAAAAATAATAGTAATATCTTTCCCTTGCAGAGAACGTAGAGATGTGAATTATATATTTAGCGTCAGTAAATATATAATTGTTTAAATAACAACAATGAAGAGCATATCCAATATAAGGATATGCAAGTTAAAAACGAGAAAAAAATGCCCTTACCCTTGAAACACATTAAATGTAAGGGAATATGTTGAATATAGGCTCACGCTACAGAACAACAACTGCTATGGAGACGCATTAGATTTAAACTGCACACAGAGCCTCCCAAACCATGCATAACAATTAGGACTAAACAGAGCGCCTGTTCTCTGTGTTCAATATTTCCCCAAAATGACTGTCTGACATTTTTTTATGCTGTAATTTGAAATCTGTTTGGCTTGCCTGAAGAGGAATATTATTTCTGTGTGAGAGACACAGTCGCACTAATGAGCGTGGTTAAGAACATCATTATATTTTAAGTATCATTCTGCTGTTCACAGCAAGGACTGTAAGAAATCGCTGTAATATGTAATATGTTTCTGTATATCACATTCAAAGGGACATCTGAGGCTGATGCCGTAACGCCGGGGGAATAATTAGCATGACATTTTCGCTCGGCATTCCAGAAAAGGGAGAAATTGTAATAAACTATATTAATTAGGAGTAATTCAGTTGTACTTCAGTTGAAGTTTCTGCCATGCTGATATTTGGTTTATTTGCATTGATGTCTTGGCAGAAGTATTTTGCTGCTTGAACAAAAGAAGCAATGGTGTATGTTAAGTGCTTTTGAAATGGCAAGCTTTCCATGCAGAAAAACTATGTCTGATGAAAGGGTGTGAAATACAATGTGGAAATCGATTTCGCAATCCGCTCTTTTTTTCGCTGCACCGATAGAGTGGCACTATGTCAATGCAGCTCTGTGCATGTCTGTACATTTAATACACTCTCAATGAAGGACTTAGCAATGCCTGCTCCTGTTGTTAAGTCCGGCAAATTAATGCATGTTTGTGCTCGGATGAGTGGCACAGGCACAGGAATATTCAATTGCTTCGAAATTGATTGGACTGTTGATATAATGTAGTGGCACTACAGTTGCATATCTGGAGAGTGGGCTTGAATTTGCCTCATGGCTACAGCTTAGACAATGGCTCCCAATATTCCCAGATGAAAAAAAGGAAAAAAAAAAAAAAAAAGCAAAGCATGACATTTTGGGTTGTATACGCCATATAATTAGCATGCTAAGCGGCGCTAATGACAAATAAAGAGATGAAGCCCCGAGCTCTTCTTGCTGTGATTGTCATCTGAAGCACTCTTGTTAGGGCTCGTGATGTATTTGTTTGTGTCTTTCTTCCGTCAATTACAGTTTGCACTTTGTCACCCGATTTCATTGTTGTTATGAGCTGGTGCATCTCTCGCTCTGTACATGTGTCTATTGAATATAAATGGAAGCTCACTGTCTGCTTATGACAAAAGGGGCCACAGAATAGGAAGTGACAGAACAAGAGAGAGAGCCAGAGAAAGGAAAAGCTGCTGCGTGGAGCGCTGTCTCTACCATCTGCAAGGACAGGCAAAACAGGATGCAAACATGGGGGGAAATTAAAAGGCTTTTTCCTGTGATTAATGGTGGTGATACGTGTCAAGCCGTTTAACCATATTTAACAAAACTACAGCAGTATGCAGCTGTTGCATTCTCTCGACTAAAAACGTCCAGAGGAGAAGAGGGGGAGAGAGTGCAGCAGGCTGTGAGGAACAGGAAAGAGAGAACACAGCATGGCTATCATCAAAATCTGCACTACTACTACTATAATTCTGTGACATGAAAACAAAGGATCGAGGGATTGTTAGATTAAATTTATATATGAAACAGTAAGGTGTGCGATTATTCTTTTATTTTTCTCTCATCATTAGCACCTGTTTACCTTGTTACTGCATTAAAACAAAAACATCTCAGCTGTTTATCATGTCAAAAAGTGCAGAACAATAAAAAAAAAAGACCAATGCAGTCAATTAAAAAGCTTTACTTAATAGAGCTTTGAAACTGAGCCACAACAGTACTATCTTAGTCATCGCATAGCAGGGAGTTTCTTTTTTTCTTTTCTTTTTTTTGAGACTTGCGCCAAGTAAATAAGCAAAAAATATGGGGGAGGCACAAAGCATGGCCTATCCCAAGATCCCTAGACACCTATTATGTGATATGCAAAATTATGCCCTAGCAAATATCTAACGATGAGCCAGTGATGTCTTGTTAAGCGGGATTGTTTGGCTTCAGATCCCGCTATGTCTGCCTTGTATTCCTTGCTTAATGAAAGACAAGAAAGAACAGAGTACTGCGTTTCTTCCCTTTTTCTCCTCCTCTGCATTGTCATTGTCTCGGGTGCAGTTAACTCATGCCTGTGTTTTCGCTAGGCTCTGTCCCCTGGCATGAGCAGGCCTGATTTGGCAGAGGAGAGCACTGAAAGTGTGCCTGCCCAGCAGGGGAGGGCCTTTTGATGCAGACCCCTGGGAGCTCGCCACTGAGCCAGAACTGTGTCACAGATGTGACAGCTTTCATCTAACAGTTAACTTTTTTCTAATTAAGTCACCCAGCTAATTACTGCAGATCAATCCGATTGAAATGGAACAGGATAAGGAAAGAATAAAAAACCTCCAAAACAAACAAACGTTGGACCATTTTGGAAAAGATCCTATCGTAAGATTTTTGGGAGAGGATGATAAGGGTGGGGTGAGGAACAAACAAGACTCACCTGGGTGCAAAACCGCATCACACACCAAATGCGGCAAGGCCCATCTCATTTGCGCAAACACCTTCCTTGAATGCTGAGGCGTAATTATGAAATAACAGGGGGAAGAAAAAAATGACAAAAGGAAAAAAAAATTCCATAATTAGCAAGGCAACTCCCGGCACAAGAAATGGAAATTAGTCACAGTGTAATAAATTAGCCTATGCATACATTATGTGAGATGAATACCCTTGGGGCTACGAATTAGCGCTTTTGGACTTGCACCCTCATGTATCTAAATAAACCATTCAGTCCTTGCTTATTATAGGCTCACAAAGAGACAGCTCTGAAACCGTCCTTCCTTTCAAATCACACACACACACACACACACACACACACACACCATCATTTATAGGAAGGCTATATGCTGCAGTGGGAGGGGGATGATTGAAAGGAATAAGTCTGTCATATTCTGGTGTGCTTTCATGCTACCTTCACTTATGCATTTGTAAACTATCACGTATTTCTTCCCTATTTTAGTTTGATTAGTGCTGGCACTTTCTAGGACTATCACATTTTTTTCCCCCTAGACGACAGTAAACAAACACAAAATTAAGCTGAGCTGAGTTGAGCTGGGGATGAAAATTTGCATCAAAATAATACAGCAAGCTACAAACCAGCAGAATCAGATAGTAGCAACAAAGCCAGGCAAATTACAAATTAAAAGGAATGATGTGAATTGTGTTTTGTCACCAAGCTTCACAGGCCATTTGGAGGATAGAGGAAAGAAAGGAGAGAGAAAAAAAAAAACATGGCAAGCGGCAGCGCTGTGTTTTGATGAGTCTTATCTAGAGCGATTATTCATACTTGTCCTTCTGCTTGAATTAAAGCAAGAGTGCTGGAGCCCGTTAAAGCCAAATACTTGAATGGCTAGTGAACTCTCACCTTTGCGCGCATCCATTTAGCTTGCAAATGAAAGCCAAGTACAGTCGGCGAGATCCATAATGGGCCTTTCTTCTTGCAGAGTGCGGTCATTACATACTAATTTCTCCTGGAAGCTCTTCAGGAATTGAAATACTTGGCTGTGGCAGCCCTGCCTCGTGCTGAAACGCACAGGCCTACAATGCCAGCACACAAGGTGTTTGTTCAAGACCTACTCACAGCAGCTGACCACAATCAGGCTCGATTGAAGAGGGCTGATTGCAACTTGATGCAGCACTGCTTTCAGATAGAGGGAAAAAAAATGAATAAAATACTGGCGGCGTGATTTTCATCATGATTAAATAGATTCTTGATTCTACAAAAAAAAAAAATCCTCTTCAATTTCTCATATTTTAGAGGGACAGCAAGTAATATGTAAATGACACACATAGTGAGGAAAGGTTTTAGTGAAGGAATTTAAACCTTAGTCTGTAGAAAATATTGAACCTCCATTTAAATAAGCAGTATTACAATTGTGAGCAATGGCAGGACATTATAAATTACTCAAATCTAAAAGATTATTATAATCTGTATAATCTGTAAATATGATTGCATGTAAATTGCTTTTACTGTACTTACCTAATATGGAATACTGTAAGTTTGAACTGTACTATAGTTGCACATATGCTTATATTAGATACCAAAGGGAAATAAAAATATTTAAAAGGTTATTTAGTAACAATTAATTAATTAGTTTTGTTCCATGTATAGTTCATAAAGACTTAAATATGCCCATTTGGCTTGATCCACTGAGTTCATGAGCTGGCAAAGTTCCCCTTAGTGTGGGAAAAACATTTGGAACCTGTACAGCAGATTGTTAAGCACACATGAGTTGTTTGGAGGGGCCGGTGATTTAATTAAGCAATTAGGCAGGTGGCTGATTGAAAAGGTTAACTAATACATTGAATGATTGGCATGACTGGTGCAGCAGCTTACAGTACAGTGTGCACATGATTAATGTAACATTTCATTACATCTCAAGTGGTTTTATATATACATACATACATAGTCCTAATGGGTTGTACAAGCCGTATCCAGTAAAATGGCCATATTAATCAAATAATACAAAAAATTACTAAAATTAAATTATAAATTCAACATTCAATAAGCATTAAATATATATTATTAAAACGTGCAAAAATTTGCTCAACATTAGATGAATAAATAGCAACATCATTGGAATAAATACATAACTTAATATTTTATCCATTTAATGGCTTGTTTAAAGCAATGCTATTCCAATTTACCTCTTATTCCAAAAATGTTCTCTCTCTGAGACTTGCAAAAATATTTTTTCAGGAAGTGAGCCGACAGCATGTCATGCCAGCCTGCCACACTGTGATTGAGACATCACACTAATCCAT
Source organism: Clarias laeviceps (assembly GCA_030014305.1). Lineage (NCBI taxonomy): Eukaryota > Metazoa > Chordata > Actinopteri > Siluriformes > Clariidae > Clarias > Clarias laeviceps. The sequence goes on from JAQMYJ010000005.1 coordinate 15,237,101, forward strand.
GTTTAACCTGCTGTCGGTCTGTGTTTGTGTGTGGTTTTGGCATGCTGCACAGAATAGGGTCTCAGAGGACCATGAGGTTTTCACACCAGTGGGGACGAGAATGAAATCAAAATACAACAAATTATCTATACAGTATATATATATATATATATATATATATATATATATATATAGAGAGAGAGAGAGAGAGAGAGAGAGAGAGAGAGAGAG
>JAQMYJ010000005.1:15237410-15258980 GCA_030014305.1 Clarias laeviceps
TATATATATATATATATATATATATATATATATATATATAGAGAGAGAGAGAGAGAGAGAGAGAGAGAGAGAGAGACACACACACACACAAGCCATAACATTAAAACCACCTGCCTTATATTGTGTAGGACCCCCTTGTGCAACGAAGACAACTCTGGCCTGCTTGGCCATGGACTCCACAAGACTTCTTGAAGTGTGCTTTGGTATCTGGCATGAAGACATTAGCAGTAGATCCTTAAAGTTATTGTTCCATGGTCCAGTTTTTCAGTTCTCCTCACATACCTATTCTAGGCAAGACCTAGACCTAGTCATCTAGCCATCACAATTTGTCCATTGTCAAAGTCTCTTAAATTCTTAAGCTTTCCTTATTCATTTCACTTTTAACACATCACCTTAGAAACCTGACTGTTCACTTGCTGCCTAATACAGTATATCCCACCCCTTGACAGGTGCCACTGTAAGAAGATAATCAATGTTATTCACTTTACCTGTCATTGGTTTTAATGTTATGGTTGATTGGTATGTGTGTGTGTGTGTGTGTGTGTGTGTGTGTGTGTGTGTGTGTTTTAGACTGTAAAATATATATTGCATTTCTTTGCCCTTCTTCATTTGCGTTGTTTGTTTGTACGACTCTCTCTACGAGGTCAACTTTGACCTACCACAATCCTGACTCCTCTCGTGCTCTGCCTCTCACTGCCTCTCTCCAAAGCTCTCAGTCTTTCTAGCATTCTCACTTTCCCTCTCTCCCACTCTCCTCCCTTTCCTTTCTTCCCCTTTCTCTATCTCCCTCTGCCTCCCTCTCTCCGTTGCTTGCTCAGAGAAGCAGCCAGTGTTTACTTGCCCTTATCCGACTGGCTAATCCCTGCAGCAGTGAAAGACTCCACTAAATAGGTGCTGGAGAAAAAAAAATGAGGCGAGAGGGACAGGCAGAGCCATTAGAGGAGAGTTTATCAGAGTCGCTCAATCTGTTATCACCCCTGTCCCTCTGTCCCCCCCCCCTACCAACTCACCTCCCCCCACTGTCACAGAGCCACTGATTACAGCCCACCACGAGCCCTGGCTTCTGGTCTGTGTGTCTGAGGGAGAACGACAGGGAAAGAAAGTGAGTGAGAATGAAGAGACTCTCATGAAACGTTTGTGTGCTTCTCAGGGATGCTCGTCTATCTTTGCGTATGGGTAAATTAATATGAAATTTGTTTTTATTATCTTAAAATATAAATATTTCCTATAATTTGAGATCATTTTTTTAATAAAACGTCTTTGTAATTTTAGTAATTTTTGTTTCAGATATATTTTATCTATATAAATTAACTTAAATGCTCTCGGATATTTCAAAATTTATTGTCTTTATTGTCTTCTATATTTTTTGATAAAAAAAATAAAATAGAACAACAATAGTAATTATATTTCTCATTCACTCTGTAATACACCATATTATTGAAAGTGGTAATTATCTTATATTTTCATGTCACAACAAGCTTTTAGCACCTCTGTTAGCACCTAGCACTGCATTATTGGTTAAAATATAACCAACAAACACCACTGAATCCTCACAGTGTGATCCAGCACTAGAGACTCATGCGTGTGGTTTTTAGAGGGTCAGTGATCCAATGCCACAGCCATCAGGGCTACTGAGAGAAAAACACATCAGTGCGAATGAAGAGGCCCAGGGTGTTAGCTCCACTTTAGGTCTCAGGCTTTACTGTACTTGACTGCTCCTCTCCACTAAGACTAGGACACAATAAGTATCGTTAAGGGGCATCAACTTAGCATGGCTGTGAGAGCAGAAGCTGAGACCATTTCACTCTCTGTGAGTGCGTAAAGACCTTGAGCTAGCCATTAATAGCATGGTATTATAGTGTACATTGTTTTACTTAAGGATAAACACATAATGTTCAATCAGCTAACACACCATACAAGCGATGCTATTTAAGGGGGACGGTATCTGTTTTTTTTTTTGTATTTGTTTTTTATATTATTAAAGATTCAACAGTATGATTTTGAAGCATTTATCTGAAGTATTCACTGCAAAATATTCTGGTACAGTGTTCGTCTGTGTTTTGTGTTGAGCATTGGCACAAAATGTCCTGTTTCCACTATTCAGAGTAATATCCAAAATGTGGCTTATTTGGAACAGCTTTCCCAAGCAGAGCAACAGAGAAATGCCCTGGTCCCTGGCAGCAGCGGGGAGACGGCTTCCAAACGCAGTATACATGGCCATACGCGCCGGCTGCTGTTTAGCCTCTAATGGCTGGTAATGTGGGCTCTATGTTTACCAAGCAGTGGGTCTCCAGCACACAGGCTGTGACAAATTATGAAAGGCGGGCCTGTGTAGCCAGGCTGAATTTCATTAAACTTTAACTGGCCTTATCTGCGGCGAGACAGAGGACAGCATAATAAATGCTGACAGGTATCTAAAGACCTGTGTTTGGCCTGGGGAGAGCGAACAGCGGGAAAGGCGCTGCCAGCTTTGTTACCAAAGAAGGGACATATGTTGTTGGCTATAAAATCCTAAAGCAGATGTCGCCTTTTTTGTGTTTAAGCAACTGCTGCCATGTTTAACACATTTCATTTATTGTTGTTTTCCACAGTGTCCTGAGCTTTCTATAATAATAATACAAAAAAAAGATTTTAATAAATACAGTATACTTATATAACTTACTATATATATATATATATATATATATATATATATATATATATATATATTGTTATTTATATATTTAAACACACTGTGGAAAATAACAATAGAATATACACATACACAGTATATATGTATATATTTATAAAGAGACAGACAGCAGATTTAATTGCAGGTAGCAGGTTAAAGAAATCATTAAAACCTTATGTTGGCAAGACTCTCTTTCAGGCTACATGCACTTTATAGGAGCACTTTAAAATCTCACAATGCTTGAAGAATTTATCATGGCACTACATCATGTATTACAACATGCAGATGTACCAACAAGGTTAGCAGTTATCTGCCAAATGTTACTCATCACCTGATCTTACCCTCTGGTTCTGCAAAGCCTTAGCCAAGCTTACATATGTGTGAATAACAACTAACATGAGCATAATTTCAAATTGCCCCTCTGTTGTAGGGTACACTTATGTTCACCGAAATTCCTTCATTATAACAGATTGCTTAAAATAAGTAAAACAGGAAATTCTCATTTTCCATAATAAGTTAAATGTAGTCCATGTTAGACATTACAATGTTATATGTATAATGTGGTCATAAATTATTTTAGGTCTAATCTTGTAAAACCTGTTGATGTAAAACTTGATGTTTTAACATTAATACATTTTCTTAACTATTTTTAAAAAGATGTCTACTAACATGCTGTGTGAATTAAAATAATATTTTCCATATTTCAGGATATTCGTCTTTTTTTGTGTGTGTGTGTCAAAATCCATAGTAAGTTCTTGGTTTCAAGGGAGACTGAAAAGATGTTGCTCTATCATCAGCAACATCGGTAAAAGAAGTGTCACCCAGATGAGAGGTCACTCAGGGTGGACAAGACCCTCGAGCCAAGCCTAACCCAATACACACACATACAAACATGTGCTGCCACTCAAGTGTCCCTGAGTTAATCCAGTTGGTTGTGTAGTTTTCCAGTTTGCACAGGCACCTAAGACCTTCCACAAACAGTCTGAGTGAGGACTTCTGTCCTGCTAAAGGAATATTTGCCTTCCTCTGTCCACTCGGTCCACTCTGACACTTAAAGGGTTGTGTGTAACGGGGAGTGGGGGGGCTTTCAAGGATTGGATGGGGGGTGGGTTTTAAAGATGGACTGCCTTCATATTTTAATGGTTGCCTTAGAATATAAGTGCAAAAATAACCTAGTCTGAGTATGCTTCAAATTCCATGGCCACTCTGGCTTGTTGTCATGGCTTGTGTGCAAGAGAAAAGACGATGTAATCAATAACGCACAGCCTTGAAAATGTCTCCAAACAGATGGCCCATTGAGAAAAGAATTCCAGCGCCTGTGTGCCTTAAGCTTTAGCCTTTATGGGCTTTAATTCATTGACAGGCAACAAATTCTTCCCTATCTCAGGTCCGAAGAAGCTTTAAAAAATGTATTGCTTTAAAGATACCAGCTTTGTTGTCTCACTTGCTCTGAAATCTGTGCACTTACAGAACAAAAATGTATCATCACAAACTTCATCAGACAAGTAGCATTTGCTAAACAAGCAGCTAGACCCTGTACAATGAGGCCAATTAAAACATTGTGGGAAACGACACAGTGCTGTTATCCTTTCATGTCAGACTGTTTCCTAGTCTGGGCCAACACTTAATTTGCTCTTTTCTAGCACTGCCACTCAAGCTTTAGCTCTAGCGTCCAGTGTGACGAGTCAGCGGCAGACCAAATCCATGCTCTCCATAAACATCTGCTTGCTTCTGGAGAAGCGTGAGATATTGACCTTCAATTCAGCCCGATATTTAGTAGTGATGAAAGAAGATAAGCTCTCTAATCGGCCCTCCATCTCCGGCACCTCTTTATTGACTAACTGACACACACTAACGCTGGTGCAAGCGCCACTGCTGAAACAACCTGGCAGATGCCACACACTCAATCCAAATAGATATTTGAAAGGGGCTAATGTGAAAATTGCCACTAAAGAAATACAAATCAATTTGCTCCATCAAAAGGGAATTTTATAAAAATCTGTGCTTATTTATTGGGAGACAAAGCAGATCTCCTTTCCAGATAGGTAAATATTTTTTTAAATCGTTGCCTCCCTTTCATAGCACATGCTTTTATGGTTCTTTCTTTTACATGAACACTGCTTCATCAGTTGGTTGACAAAAGGAAGCTGTCTTGAATAAATGACAGAGACTATTAAAGACATGGCAAAGGATTCATGTTGCATTTAACCTGGGATCGTGTTGTAGTGTTTCTCCTAGCACTCTGGGTTTTGGGGGCTTAAGATACTTGAGTATGAGTAGCGGAGTGAGAAAAGGCATGATGAGTGCTCTAGTCTGAGATGGAAGACTGCATGCCCACTCACTCTCAGTTACAGAGACCCAGTAGGAGCTGCTAACTAACACTGGATGCTATTCGCTGTGGATACACGCACACACTATATACACTCACACATTTCAATCGACCCCTATATTACTCTATATTAAAGACCCTGGCATTTATATATTTATACTGTATATATATAAAATTATGCTTATGAATCACCATCTATTACAATACAAAGCATGGTATTTAAATTCCAGCCCAAATCTGTATTAATACTTTCCTGGCCAGATGCAGTGGTGTATTTATTTGATTGACATTGTCTAAATTGAAGTTTGACACTCTTTACTACTCTAACCTTTATGCAAATGCAAAATCATCCAAATATGATGGACAGAATTCAATTAACTGAGATGACAGAGAATAATCTACTGAACTGAATACATCAGGCAGTTGAAAGGTAACATAATCATCATGCTGGTTTGGTGGTGGCAGGAGCGAGAGAGCACAGAAGGGGGGAGGGAGAGAGGGGGGCCTGAGGAAGTAGATATAGCCCATTTCCCTCATCTTATCTAATGGTGCAAGCTCTATTTCTCCAAAGCGGAGTCTTCAGTCCAGTAAACTCTTGATCTCAAATTAGAGGTCTGAAACACTGTTGCTAAGCAATTAGGGGCCTTTATTGAGCAGCTGATTCCTGGCACTCAGTGTCCATCAGTGTGATTTCGCCTCACCTAATAGACTTCTATACTCATGAACAGAATAGGCCTGCGCTCAAAGAAAATGGCTCAGGATCAGGACTGCAAATGAAAGTGATGTAAGCAGTTTCCCCTCTTCGCATCAGCACTGTCCTGTCTAAAACAACTGTTGATCTCTACGTTAGGTGTTTAATTACAATCTGTGTGAAATCTATATGGATACGCGTGGCGACAGGAAGGAAAGCTGTACAAATCATGAAGAGGGAAAGGAAAACTATGCCATGCTGTTTTATAATTTATCGCTCTGCCCAACAAAAAGGGATTAAACGCTGTTAAAAATAAAATAAGTCAGGTTTGTCTTTGCTCCTGAGTCTTTTAAAACTGTTGCATACCATTGCATTACTGACATGCGCCAACTACTCTCATTAAAAAAAAAAAAGTGTTCAAAAGTGTGTGTGTGTGTGTGTGTGTGTATATATATATATATATATATATATATATATATATATATACACATACACACACATACACACACACATGAATGGTTGTCTGATTATGATTAGCTAGGTGAAGCCGGCCATTCTGCATCAGACACACACTGGACTTGTTACCAGCTGGGGGCAGCCTTAGCCAAGTTTTAAAATCCCTCACTGCATTTGCTCAGCAAAGCTATGACAAAGATTTTAACTAAATTAACAATTTATAATGCAATTAATTATACATATTTATTTAAAAAAAACATAAATATTCCCATTTTAATCAGGAATAATCCTTGATATCTTCTAATTTTCAAAATAAAATAAAATAATATATATGTAAAATTCTACAAGACTTGGAAAAAAAAAAACCCAAAAAACATACTACTAGTTTTCCAAACGAAATACAAATATGATTTGCAATTTTGGGAACTTTCTCTTACATTAGTGGTTCTCAACCCTGGTCCTGAAGGACCTCCTGTCCTGCACATATTTGTGTTTTTTCCTGCTCTCTTACACCCACCTCTATTCAGAAAGACTGTTAATTAGCTGATTAGTTAAATCAGATATGCTGGGAGCTGGAAAAACCCCCCACTAAAATGTGAAGGGCGGGTTGGGAGGGGGGTCTTCCAGGACCAGGGTGGAGAATCACTGTTTTTTTTAATACAGTATCAGTATCGAGGTTCAGTACCAGTACCTTTTCACAGACACTAGATGTCTCTGTTGTGATGCATAAATATTATTAGCTGCTCATTGTTTATGTGATTTTTCATAGACGGTGTGTCCTGAGCTGTGATAAATTAAATGCTCCATGTCTTTATTTGGAAGTCCATTGAAATCCACTGACATGAAAATCACAATATCTGTAACCTCTCCGATGGAAATACCATGTATTTTTTGTAAAGTATGTTGTTTTTCTTTTCTGGCATGGTAAGATTGATTTGATCTGCTATGTCAATTTTTGCAAAGAGTTTGTTGACGTGTTAATTTCTTCCACTTGCAACCTTAACCTCCTGATTCAATTAAAGCATGGTTCACATGTCTTTCTCCTCACACAGCATTGTTTTTAATTCTTAAAATGAACCAGCAAAGAAATGCTGCAAGGCCAAACTGCATCCATTAACGATGGGTAAGTGATTCCCCACCATATCTGTTGCACGTAATGTAGATTCCATTTGCCCTCTAACCGGCTGCAATATGCCATTTAATTAAAGACAGCGCTTGAAAAACCCATGCAAGCAATTTAGAGAGCAACACATTGGAAGCTTGCAGGAGGTTACTAGTGTTTTTAACAACTGGTATGAATGCATTAACTGTTAATTAACAAATTTAGAGTTAAGTAGATTTGTAATGTACTGATCAGTTCATAATTGTGTAAGAACTATACACTGGACAGCAATTACAATCGCAAGTACCTGAACATTACATAATTGTTATGAATGTTACATAAATTCTAGAGTAAACTGTTAAAATAAAATAATTAAAAAAATAAAATAAAAAGAGACAGGCCAACCCTTTTTATTTTGAATGAATTTCTGAGATTATGGCAAGTAGACAGATGAAAAACAAAGACAAATCTATGGCATCTGCTTAGATTGAAATTCATAGTCTAAAGTTGAAAATCCTTACTGACAAAGACACACACACACACACACACACACACACACACACACACACACACAGAGGTTGACAATATGTATCTATCTATCCATCTATCCACATCAGTATGTATGTGTTTTTGTGTGTATGTGTGTGTGTGTGTGTGTGTGTGTGTCTGTGTATATATGTGTGTATATAAGTGAATGCTTTTATCTAGAGCCAAGTGCAGGTTCTTATGTTCAATTGTTCTTGCCAACCGATTTCCACAGATCATAACCTGAGTAAACCACATTTGTTGCATGATCGTAAAGGTGTGACAACCTCTTTTCAAAGATGGTGATATACTCAGATCCCTGAGCTGGTAAAGAAAGAACACATCCTTCCCAGCCCTCTCTTTTCCAATCATATTTCTCTTTATTTCCAATAGGCTGTCTAACATTCTCTGCAACTGAGCTGAACTTCTTTTTAACAGAGTGGCCCTGGCTTTCAGTTTAAAAGGGCAGTTCTTCATTTACTGCCAAGTCAGCCTTGACCCCTCTGATCTCAGTAACATGGACCAGTATTGACGTGCAGCTGCCCATTGAGTGCTGCAGTCTGCTGAACGGGCCTTACACTAAAACCCTGCTTTTTCTTTTTCCAGGTGAGCTCGAGAGACTCCAAGACCCATGCAGGGTACTCCTACTATCAAAGCTTTCTTTTTAAAACCACACTCTGTGTAAAAGAGAGAAAATACACCCACTTTGATTGTAAAAGCAACCGTGAAGAATCAGCCTTAAAGGTAAAATAAAATTCAAAATATACTTAAAAGCCAGAGAGGATGTGATGCTGGTGAAGATGAATCATCATCATCATAATCATCATCACAAACGTATATGCATGCGTGTATGTATGTTACTTCAAAAAAAGAAAGCAGTCCAAGCAGTCCACAGTGAGTGATAGGATACAATCCCCTCAGCCGCAATGCTGATTATACAGCAAGGCAAGTGAAGCTATTAATAATGCCTGTGCTGTATTACAAGCACATACTTCAGTGAGATTTACTGAGTATCCTGCTGGGTTGGATCACGTGCCATAGAATGAATCTGAAACAATGTCAACACACATATGAGCACAGCAGGAGTACGCTTCACTGCAGACCACACACACACACACACACCAGCATTTCAACTGAGCTGTGCAGTTTAGTTCCTCTGTAGCTTTGAAAAAGATTCTAATTGAAATGCACCGTATCAGAGTACAGATATACACGTACAGTATATTTTAATTAGAAACTATCAGTCTAATGACCTGAACAGACAAAAAAATAAGATCATATAGATTAGATAGAATAGAAGAGACTTAGGTATGCCATAAAAATGTACAGATCATAAGAGAAAATTTAAAACACTGCACTACATGAAAAGCATTTAATAAAACTTATTAAATCATGTTTGTCACTAATTGTGACTTCTGTTAAACATATACAATTAACAATGAAATATGTTAATATTATTAATAATTAACATATTGTTAATATCTTTCATATGAATAATAGTGTTATAGGAAATATTATTTATATGAAATATATTGAAAGACATTATTAATATGTCCAATAGGTCAGTGTCCCTGCCCAAGGAGAAACCCCTTAATAATAATAATAATAATAATAATAATAATAATAATAATAATAATGCATGAATAAATAAATAAATTAATTAATTTACTTACAGTTTGAGACATTCGACCTGTGATCCCAAGTTTAAAAAAATGTTTATACAATTGCACATCAAGGCTGCACTGCAATTAACTTTATTTCACTTATTTGTTTTTAAACTTGTGATTTAAATGATTTATTTATATGTTTCTTATATATCTTGTAGTTCTTTGTTCTTAGCATTGCACTAGTAATTTCAGGTCAGTTTTCACATTACCCTGTGTCTATTGACTATATGTAAGACATACAGTGTGCAATCACATCGACAAATCTGTCTTTGTGTTACTGTCTCTATTGGTGCTGGATATCTGGAATTTCCTTCAGGATCAATAACGTATCATCATAACAATCATATATAAAGTAATGATTAAGACTGAAGCTTTAAGCATTAAAGATTTAATCAACCTCAGCCAATCAGAAATCAGATTAGTCTTTTTTAATAACATAACATGTCAGCAACTTACACTCAAGTTTCAAGGCAAACCCATTTGCTCAAAATCTTGACAAAGGGAGATGTACACTCTCAGCTCATGTGCCAAGTTGGATTTATGTTAGCAGATGTGAAGTAGGTTGTGGAGGCTGGGGTTTGCTTTTACAAATTCTCCCTGTTGCTGCTAGAGCACAGTCTGCTTAACACCACTAAGTGCTGAAGGAACATGAGAGCTAGTTTGTTTGACTTCCTCTCCGTCTCCGAGACACCAGCTGCGTCTGGCAATGAGTCTGCAAACAGAACTTGCAAGGAACATCATGCCACTCATGCTAACTTAACTTCCTCGATTTCCTAAAGAGCAATGAAGTGGTGCAGGTTGCTAGTTCTGACACTCTTTTAGTGAAAGATGCTTAACATAATGCACCTGCACCACGGTTGCGAAAAGAAGTGTGAGGTAAATCTATTTCCTTATTCAAACCTCTAATAATGAGTTAGACTTACAGCTGGGTGACAAATTAAAGGAAAAATGTAGTTTTCTTAGTTTAGGTGTCGTGCTCCTGTGAACTGGAATGACTACTTTGATTCATCTTGTCAGAGGTTCTCTGAAACTGTTATAGAGGAATTAAATTATTCCTTTAAAAGATGGAACTGGTATTTTGATGGTGGTGCAATAAACCATTGTCTTATACATCAATCTAAAATCTCTCATAGGTGTTCAACTGGTTTGAGATTGGGGCGAAGACCACAGAACACAATGGCTCTCTGACTGAAAGATTTTCACCATAGTATAAAAGGTGAGTAGTCTGAATAACTTGCTCTGATGCTTTCATCACTAAACAAGTGGTATGGCTGTCTTTGTTTTATCGTTAGAACATTTGTGTTAATTTAACAAGAGAGAGTATAGTATGGCGCTATCTATGTTAAACACAACTGTGAAGCACATTTAATCCATGAAATGTACAATTTTCTTAGTGCCTTTGATGTAAAAGAAAATCTCTTTTAACACATGGAAAGAGATTTCAAAACAAAATGGTTATGGCAAATAACAGGTCCAGAAGGAGCTTGTTAAAAATCCTCCCTGTTGGAAGAAGGAGCGTTATTGCTCTACCCAAGTACACCAAAACAGATCAAATAGGACTTGATGCTGTGTGTTAGATGCTTCAGAAAGCTGGTAAGCTGCTGCTTTATTCATGTGCATGAAGGCTCTGCTAGCCGAGAAAACCCCTGCTGTCTCTTCCAGCACATCAAGGTTTCACGCCTGCACATGCCTAGGCCCAGGTTGCCGCTCTGACAAACCATATTAAAAAGCAACAGGGATTAATGCGCCCCAAGTCACTTTGAGAACTGATTGATGGGTCCTCTGCCTCAGCACAGTTACAGCCTAAAAACTGAGTCCGGCCCACTGGAGTAATCAGAACACACTCATTCTGCTCATGGAGGTGGAATTCAAAAGGAATGAGTACTAATCTTTTTTTGGGGGACGCAGAGTAGGATTTTAGGAAAAGACAGAAATGTAGGCAGAGGATGTAGGGGATACAGGGAGCTTATCATCTGCCAATTGTGAGCACTGATAAAGATAGGCCACATCTTCAGAAGCAGCTTTGGATATTCAAGACAATGTGAGTTTCAGAGTTTCTCCACTCATAGCATAACAACGTGAGGAAATAAAGCTTTATTCTTCATAAGCGCCATATGCTGCATAAGCTGTTCTTTCTTCTTTGTGGATGAATAAACTGTGCTTGGGTAATTGCCTCTTTTTAAAACATTTATTACGACCCTGAAATCTGTGCAGTGTTACACAACAGGTGTAAACAATAAGTGTGGACTCATGCTGGCACACTAACACCCCCTCACACGCACACACACACACACACACACACACACACAGATATACGACCTGGACTAACACTTAACCAAAGAAATAAACACAAATGAGTCACTTTGCCAGTGAGAGGAAAAATAATTGGTTCACTTCCCATTATGTTACTAAGCAATAATAACGGTAAACATGCTTCTAAGACTGGTACAAAAAAAGAAAGAAATTCCTGAGCAGGTGGACTATACCAACATCTCCTCCCTTTTAAAAGCAATTATGTGTATCTCACAAGGTGAAACAACAATCTAAAGATTTTTTTTCTCCCATCAGCATTTACAGTTTAGAGGACATCCCTTAATTGCCCTCTCTGAATTTACCATCCCAAGGCCCCCTGTCATTATGGCTGCACTGAAGTCCTAATGAGTGGAATTGTCATCCACAAAGACGCCCCCCCCTTTTCCCCTGCTGTGTGAGCACATTAGGTCCAGACAGCTCATTTCCATTCCCCTGCCATCTCTCCAGAAATGACGTGCGATGCTCGAAACTGTTTATTTCCAAATTCAGACCTCCTCCGCGGCAGCCATCGGCTTCAATTACCAGTTTTCCTGAGCGCAGCCATCAGGCAGCCTGACACTGAGGTCCAACCTAATTCCCACCTTCTCCAGAGTCAAGAGCATAATGTGCAGATAAAAAAGGTGGAAAATAGCCTGCGCCTCATTAGCATGCAGCGGCTGCCTGTTCATTTGCTCGCTCGCGAATGAAAGTTCTAACACTCGGCTGCCTTCCCCAATATGAGAATGATCCTCTTCAGACAGTGTGCTGTCCTTACTGCAATGGGAGTTCACTGAGGGAGGGGGGTTATACTGACCCCTGCTAGCTGTTCCCTGCTACAAAGGGGCTGATCAGGAGAGAACTGGAAAGGGGGGGTGGTATTGATTCTGGGAGCAGCTCATTAACTGCTGAATCAACACATTACAGCTGTATTTGTAGCGCGTGCAGCCGAATTGTTTACAAGTGTCTTTAGCACAGGCCAAAAGCTAGCACTGGCAGGGCATGATCGCACTCATTAGCTTGTGACCCGTGCGATTAGATGTTATCCGATACAGTGCAATCTGCAGCGTCTGTTTGACCAGGTCTCATGCCCTGCATTGGCCTCAGCCTATTACTGCCCCTCACTCTCTATCCCTCTCTGCCTCGCTCTCTTCTTCCCTTCACTCACCGCTATCCATGAATGTATCCATTAGTCCACCCATGTGTAAATTGTTTTCACCTGCACCGCGAGCAGACAGCGAAGCACAGGCACTGGACGTGTGATTTGCTATGCATGAGCTTTCTAATCAGCTGCAGAGTAACACAATTCTTCTGCTCCTCATGGATATAGTGGGGGAAAGGGTCTCTCAAATGCACAATCTGGAATCACTATGCATGCGACGTTTTGGGGACACAGGAAGACCGGTGACTGAGTTCATCATATAAACTTGCCTTGTATAATGTAGATGGCTTAATGCAAGAGATACAGTGCTCATTCACTAGAGCTGGGGGATTGGGTGGTAATTTGACCTAGCAGACACAGCCCACATGAGCACATTTTCCAGTGACAGTGTCAGCAGAAGGTGAGCCACAATGAGTGAGAACGTGTACACACCCTTACACACATAAATAAATGCTGCATGCTGTCAATCCTCCTTATAGCCGCACAGTGTTTTTAGAGCAGGTTGTGGTGTCAAATAGGCCTTTGGGGTGGAAATGATTGACCAGGAAAGGTCAACAGATACGGCATGGAGGCATGAAAAAAGCACATCTTATTAGTTCCCTAAGTAGAGTATTGTAACAGGGGGCTATATACAGAATCAGCGACTTTAAATCAAAAGCATGCAAAAGTTAAATCAATAGTCACCTGGAGTAAATTAATTGCATTCAGTGTCATGTACACAGCTGCTTAAATATTCTTGTTAATATTCCTGCTTAAATATTAATTTTCTTGTTTCTTGAATAATTTCATTCCTCTATATATGCAGTTTTTTTTTCAGGTCAAGGGTTGTTCAATCTTGAGCCTCCTTTTAAAACATACACATGTCTTTAAGCTAAGGAAAAAAATTAATGAGAAACAGGTTATGTATATGTATAGCAAATACAGTATAGAGGCTAATAATTCAGAAAAGTAATAGTCATAATAATAATAGTAATTTCCTATCGCTGAAAATTTTGTCAAAATTTAATAGGCCACCAGTATATAAAATAACACAAAAAATGTCAAAGTATTATACAAGTTTTAATACATTAGAGAAAGAAAAGCAAACAAGTCAGATCTCCAATTTTTTTGTACCCTCAGGTGAATAGGACTAGCTGTTTCAGTATGTTTCAGCTATAGTATATTCTATACTGCCATAAAATATTTTTTAGGATATTGGATATAATACGTATTGCCACTTGAGCTGATATTGTGCAAGGAAATGTAACAAGATCAAGGTTATACAAATGTATAATTGAGACACAATAATGCTAAACATATCTTTCATGTACACTTATGAATAATGTAGGCGTTTGAACCTTTTACACAATATAAACACAAACACAAGCATGGGGACAGAAACAAATGTACTAACAAATGTTTTTAACACACAATGCACATGATGTTCTAAACTTAAAAATGATCTTGTAATTTCATACAGACATTATGGTAGAATCAATAAAATTACAAGGACTGGAAATGTTCATCTTAAGCTTTTGAAATATTTGGCAGAAAATTGTGGACCTCTCTAGTGTAGATTGCTATCAGTGAGCACAGCAGCAAGCTGTATTCGGTAGGTTAACCTTTATCTTATTCACTGATGTCTGGAAAAGCAACTTTTAATTTTCATGTGTACAGATAATCCTGACTCCCCTTAAACACTTGACTGCATACAACACAGCTTCAATGTCCAGCACTGCTGCAGATCATCCCTGACATGCTGCGTCAGAGGATAGCCACTAGTTCACAGGGAACCTGTCACTGGTTAGTTTAATCAGGGAAATCATGTAAATAATTCATGCAGGCTAATGGCTAACCATTTAACCATTATTTTTAAGTATTATTATTTGGCTTGTAAGCTTCAACTGGTCCCATATTGAAAGAACTCCCATGCTTAACTATTTTACACTTTTCAAACCATAAGTAAAGGGTCTGACACCCCACTAAGTCATACTGGTTATGTCTAGCTAGGTAACAAAATGAACCATTCATTTGGAAACTTTGAAGTCTCAGAACAAATTTATATACTGTACATATATTGCCAAGTTGTTGTGTGGACTGGATATTCCGCTGTGGCGACCCCTTGCTGCGAGCAGCCGAAAGACCAACAACAACATATTTGTACTGTAATGTCAAAGTTTCCATATGAAAGGTTAATTTTTTTGCCTTAGCATTGCTTTATAATGTAGAAAGAAATAAAAATGGAGACAATGGAGTTAGAAAGTGATCTCTAACTTTTAAGTGATAGTATATATACACACTAGCAACAAAAGCATTTCTGTTTAACTGTACAACACTACCCAGAGACGTTGAAGCACAAGCTACTCTTTGGTACATGGTGCATAAAACTAATCAGTCTGTTCACTTAATTCTGCAGGAAATAATCCTACTTCTTATTACCACTGCATGGCGGATGGAAAAAAGGCTTTATTTTAGAAAATGAAAATTGTTTTTTGAACACTTGCGTACACTCACTGCAAACTAGTATTTTTTTTACTGAAATAATTCTGCACCTTTATGGATGGTAATTAGCTTAAAAAGAAACAATTGTTAATGGTTTAATGCTTCAGACTGTGTTCCTCAAGTTAAAAGAGTAATTAATACTTATTCAGTAACTGCTTTATCCTATCCAGGGTCAAAGTAAATCCTTGCAAGACTTGCCTGACGTGGGAATACATTGAGGATGGAATGCCATTTCATTAGAGTGCACACAATATTCACACTCTCTTTTCACCTATTGGCATGTTGTTAAAAGCTAGGAGAAAATTGGAGAACCATGAGGAAACCCATAAGCGCATAAAGGGAACATGCTCAGAAACTGCATAGTTTCTGAACCCATCGTTTCAGGACCATGGAGAGCAACTGTTTACAGAAACATCATTGATTCAAGACTGGATGTGGGCCAGGTAGAAAGAGACCAATACACACAGCTGGTTGCTTCTTGCTGTCCTTTTCCGTTCCAGTTACATCAAACCAAATCAGCTTGTCTGAAACTAGGCATTGGGAGAACTCCAAAGTTAGACACTTCTTATAGACTGTAACTGAAACCCACTTTCAGGACTTAAAACTGTGAGATGTTTTGGGTTGCTGTTCACGCACTGTGGACACTGTGGTCCTGTCATTTGGGTAAAAATGCAGGCATGGAAGAACTGTTCCACTCTTTTGCTAACACAGTATACTATAACTATGAAGTCCAAATATTACTGAACAACTGGCGGTTCTAAACAGTGAGACTACATGTATACAGTTTTAATAACTCCTGCTGGACACCCCAGTTATTGACAAAATTTTAGCCAGAATTCAGGACCAATCAATGACTCTCATCCATCGAGCCGTTGCCGTTCCAAAATGTCAGGAAGGTCATGTGGTGTAAAACTTGTGCCAAGTTATGAACATATCACATAGTCCACTGTGGCAACCCCATGATGGGAGTAGCCGAAAGACCAACAACAATTAGTCTCAAGAGTGTCAAGATGTCATGTGATGGTCTATGTAGCTGCCAATTACTACATTGTTCAATCCCATTGTCACTTTAGTGCTTATGTTTTTACAATCACATTTAGAAACTTAACAAGGTCTAGGAGTTTGAGAATGGCCCTGCCCTTATGTTTCATGCGACATAATCACTGCCATTTTGACAATAAAAGGAGATACTGGCTGTATCAGTATTACTGTGTCTGTGTTTTATTAAGACAATTAATTTTCATGTATACTGATAATTACTGACTGGTCCTAAAAAACTTGACTGCATACAACACAGCTTCAATGTCCAGCACTGCTGCAGATCATCCCTGTCATGCTGCCTCACCGTAGCTAGCTAGCTAAGTTATGGGACTGCTCTGATGTTTTACTTTATAGCAAGTATTGTTACCTTTAGCAATAGTTGATTAAATAACCAATATCCCTATAATGACAAATATTTTTTTCTCTTATCCTGAGCAAAAAAAAAACAGTTGTCGTTTACACGTTCCACAATAATAATAAAGGTTGTGTATGAGATAATAATATATCAGGAAAACACAAATTTGGTAACTTTCCAGTCAATTTAAGTGGAATAGGCAGTTCTGGGTAAGGTACATAAGGATCACATCAGTTTTATTATTTGACAATGTACCATTTATTTTCTCTTGAATAAGCTGAGCTTTTTCCTAAAATTTGTTAATCTCTATAGCTATGTTCTTAATATGCAGTGAACACATAACACATTTTAAACTTAGATGGAAAAATTACTGAATAAGAGCAATATAAGCAACATGCCCTTTTGTGAAATGTATCCTAAATGAATCAGATGTAATTGACAGATTTAGAATATTTGCTTCAAATAAATGACATTTGTCCACATGTTAGTCAGTTTATTTTTTTCACATTTCTCCAGTAATGGACAGCTTTCACACCTAGGGGTTACTGGACAGATTCTATGTTACCTTATTATGACATTGCCTGCTTTTAGCAGAGTCCTCTCCATTCTAATCAATTTGGCCTAATTAAAATGCTTTACATTCACAAGTGCATGTTTTTCAGCAGCATTTTAAATTATCTTTCATAATTAGACACAATGACTTTTCCAATCTACATAAGCCTTTGTTTAGCTTCATACCGCTGCAATTCAAAATGAGAGAGTTTCTATTTTACAAGTCTATTCTACATGAATTCTTCTATTGCCAATTGTCCAAGTACAATTACTGTCACTGGCATTGGTGTCATAATGTCTTGACATTTTTTCAGGAGAACGGCTATGACCAATTCCTTCTTAATCTTGGGTTTTGAAGAAAAGCTTTCGGAGAATCAAGCGTCTTCCCATGAAGCACCATTCCATTTTAATTCATTGATGTTTCAACCATTAATTTAAAAGGAGGCTTTTGCACCTTTTTATCCACTTGACTGTACCTCACTAATTGCTTTTGGACCTCTTTTCCTCTCACTCATTAACACACAGATGGAAATTGTTACATGAGTATATGAGATGTACAATTGCACACAACTTCATATATAACCTATGAAAAATATGTGCTGTACAGAATTGTATGTACAATGCACTTTATGTTTATGCTTTTAAAGTGTATTAAATGTTTTGTGCTTTTAGATTTCAGAGGATATTTTATTGCAAATGTTAAATATCAATCCACTGATATTTCACTAGGATACCTTATTATATGGAAAATAAATTAAGCTTAATACAAAAGAAGAAGAAGAGCAATGTTTAGTTACATTAGGGTCCTGCAGATGAATGAATGAATGAATGAATGAACGAACAAGTATATTAGATTTATCTGTTATACCAGGAACTCAAATCATTACTTGCTAATTACATATTCAACCTTTTTGATATAGCTATGTCAAAATGATACCTCGATGGTGCTAACCAGAAGTGTCCATTTACTGGAACAATGATAAAAGCCTGGTCAAATTCACTTTCCTGATGGCATAAACCTATTATGAAACAAGTGACCATTGAATTAACACAGAGAACTTGAAAGCTTTTATACTCGGATGTAGAATACATTCAGAGCAAAAATTAATTCACCTTATTTGCAATGGCTCTGGGACTCTCTTGAGCCTCATGGAGACAATTTACTCAGAGACAGAATGAAAGAGAAATCTTCATTGTGTGCTTACAAAAAAAATGTGTCGTAACACACATGGAAGTACACCCATTTATATGCAGTATGGGCTGTTTATCACTGAAGAAATATTTCTACTGCAAAGAATATTTCATTTTAAAGGCCATTAATAAACTGTATGATGGGACCCATTTTGTATTATTTAACAATAGCACATAGGAATTTTTTTCCTCATATACATTTTTTTCAATGAAATCTAGTTTGCATTCAGTCCTGGACTCCTTCAGGGACGGTGATAGTTGTGTGAAAAGTGACCAAGGCTGAATCAACATGGAATAACACTGGATATTCAGATGAAACATGGAATAATAGTGAATATTCAGATGAACCTAAGGTATTCAACTGAGCTTCAAATAGTGAAGACTGATTGTACATCAACAGACTGATGTTTCTGACTCCTTCATTCCTGAAGAAACAAAGGTGTCAAGGAATAATTTTTTATGTGCCTGGAACTTGAACTCAGTTCCCATTATATTCAGTAATCAGAAAAAAGTGTAAATGAAAAAAGTAATAAGGAATATAAAAAGTACTGTAGACAAACTGCAATGAAATACAGGATATTATTGTTTAGTATTTAATTAATTCACAATTTATATCAGACATAAATACTATTAAAATATAAAGTCCTCAAATAAAAAACTTTTCCTAAAAACTACAACTGTTGTTAGTCTTTTGGCTGCTCCCATTAAAGGGTCACCACAGCAGACCAGCACAACAACTTGGCACAGGTTTTACACAGGATGCAAAACCAGACCCTCCCATTTTATCCGGACTTGGGACCGGCTCTACATTCGGCAGCTGAGGTTTGGGCGCTGGCTGGGAATCAAACCCAGGCCTTCAGCATGGTAGGCAAGAAACCTACCACTGAGCCACCAATGCCCTAACTGTCTCATCTCTGGTACAATGTACATATTGAGAGAACAGTTAGCTTACAACTACATGAGGTAAAAAACAACAACAATGTGATTTCTGCATTTCAATTTTCATATATTTTTTAATTATCAGTATTTTACCTTACTCAGCTCTAATGTTCAATTTTGTTTTATTGGCTCATTCTATAAGCAAAAAATAAATGTCTATCACTCAAAAGAGCTTCCTTAGGGAGCTATGCATTTGTCAATGATTGGTTGTTTTGAATCTCACTTGAAGCTGTGCCTGCTCTCAGAGAAGGAGCAGCTCTCAAATCTCACGGCTGTCATCTCCAAAATAACGCCTTTCAGCCTTTCCTTGTGCAAACAAAGAGCCATGCAATGATATCAATTATACATGCAGGAAGTAAACAAGAGGATTTATTATGCTCAGAGTGACCATGAATAGGACAGATTAGCATGTAAAAAGCACAACAAACCTCTAAAGAGCAATTAGATGGGGTGGGAATCATAGAAACTGCTTGGGTGGAGCCCACATTGGAAGGAGACAAGAATAGCTTGCCTATTCAAATAACTGTTTGAGAAAATAAATCACATTAAATTAAATTACTAAATTATCTAAAATAATTATAGTCAATTATATTTGTTTGTTTTTTGGTCTTTTTGTTTGCATATTTTAGAGCACATCCTATAGACCCTGGCCAGAAATGTGACCCTTAATTTGGGAAGTGTGAAGTACAGATGAACAATACTCTAACAAGCTGATATAAACGGATATGATAATTTAATCTGCAAACATGCATCTGAATCTAAAGTATAATTCATAACACCTTGGTTACTCCACCACTGTGTTAATGCTACCTTCACTGTTGTCTGTGTTAGGATTTACATTATACAATACAAAGTTGGCTCTGTAATAACTTTCTGCAATAACAATCATCATCAAACTTGCTATATACAGTATATAATAAATAGAGTTATTTTATATAGGAGAACAATATGCTTTAACACTTTTGTGCCACGATGTTCTTACAATTCTACCACCATGACTACTACACTCAAGTAACATGCAACCATAACCTAAGTGGTTTCAGTGTAGCTTTTCTGATGAGAAATCTATTACAGTAACACATCCTAGAAGAGAAATGGAAAAAGCCACAGCCATGTATTATTAGATACCAGAATAGCAGAGCAATTTATAGTAAGTGGGTTCAAATATCTCTCTATCTCGTTTTGGTGAAACTGAAAAGTCCAGATGATTACTATCTAAACTGAATCATGACATGGAGTCCATAGAGTCACCTTCCTATCAGCGCTCCTCAATCACTTCTATTGACTTGAGAGACACTTACTTTCATACCGCCCAGTTGCTTGTCCCTGCTCTGGTAGACATGTACCCCTGGTAGACATGATCTGGTAGACATACACCCCTTCTTCCTCTACACTATGAATATGTGAGGAAAAACATTGCAACATTACATTTATTAATAACGGTCAGTACACTTTTCAGTTAGTTATTTGTGTGTATCTGTGTAAAGACATTAGGGAAATTGGTATTTTTTCCACTGCCTGGACACAGGTCCACAAAGGTGCAAGCGTAGATGGGCTTTTAGAGTGGCTTCCAGGGTACATGATTGAAGAGAATACGCTGAAATGGAGAACAGGAAGTAGAACTTTATACATCACTAGCTGACATACTATCCCTTTCTGTACAACTCCAGTCCAGAACTAGGACGAAAAGGACAAAGGTCACCAGGGCAAATCAATGTTGACCACTGTAGATGACAAGGATGACTGTATGTTATACTCCTCATATACTAATACTTGTTCCAATACTGATACTAACAATACTCCAATAATACTTGATGATTTAATCCACAGGACTGCCAAGCTAGCACTGCTGGACCCTTGAGAAAGCCCCCGAACTTTACCTGACCCTACTTCCTAACAAGTAAGATTATACAAAAATGTTTCTGTACTGTAACGTATGTGTGAAAAATAAAGGCTTCTTTTTTTATAATAATAATAATAATAATAATAATAATAATAATACAGTTACAAATAGGGCTGCTGATATGGAAAAAATCATAATTACGATTATTTTGGTCATGATTGAAATCACGATTATTTTACACGATTACTCATTGACTTTGGAAATATGTTGCATTTA
>JAQMYJ010000005.1:15277791-15290343 GCA_030014305.1 Clarias laeviceps
TATATAAAGCTTTTTAATTTTTTTTTTTTTTTTGTAATGTTATGCACTAAAATGTCTCCCTGCCACGGATTGACACCACCCCCCCCCCCCCACACACACACACACCCATAAAAAAGGCAGTTGTGGAATGATGAACTAGGTGAATGTTCCATCTGAAGAGCAGAGCAGGTCCTCTAATTATCACAAGAGAAAACAAGCTCATCTCCACCTTCTTCTGTCATTGCTACACGTGAAACTGAGATTCTCTGGCAGAATAATATAGCCGGTTAATTGTCCTCTGCCTGGCTGGGGGGTGCCATACAAGATCTGGCATTGGTTCTCATTATCTTTTACAGCTAGAGGCAGACTTGAAAAGATTGGATATGAAGGCATGTCTTTAAGAGTTCAGAGTAGCAAACCACCAGCACCAGGCTCAGAAATGTAAAACTGTCCATTATTCCACTTGGCTATCTGATTTCATACTGTGCCTTTTATCTGCTGGCTTCCCGAAAGAAAGAAGTCCAGCATCTTACTGCCACTAATCAAAGGCACAGCAGAACAAAACACATACACACACACACACACACACACACACTGTGTCAGGGATATTTACAGGCAGACAGTAGGTTCTTTCTTTTGCAGTCATCACAGAAAACATCAAAATCATCTGAATAAATCTTTTTTTTAAATGTGCATTTATTTCACATGTGCACAACAATGTTTTGTTGACTTTGCAGAACACAAAAACATCCTTTAGATTTTTTTGTACATTTATCTTTTTTAGCCAGTCAAATGACGGAAAGACACTTTTCTTCGGTTGCATGTCAACAACTCTAGGAAAGTCAGTAAGATAATGAGGCAATGCAGAGTATTAGGTCCATTTTGTACGTTTTAGAGACATGTTGTGAGCTGGTCAATGGAAACCATTTTGGGATTTACAATTAGTGACTAATTTATATTGATTTTAAAAAATATATTTGTTCTCCTTTAGTGACCAATTGTGGGTCACTGGGTCAGATCAGAAATATACTCTGGATTTTAGTCAAGTCCATGAACGTTTTTGTATGAATAAAATTTAGCTTATTGTTATTTGGTTATCATTATTTCCCCATCATATTATCCCTATTATTATTAGTAATAGTAATACTTGGAGAAGGAGGAAAGTGAGAGAAGAAAAAAAAACTTTGAAGGGCACAGCATTTGTATTGTTCATAGTTTCATGTGATACTTGAGCTGTGCTGTGCTTATTATAAACTATTAAAGACATTAAATAAGTATCACTGGTAAATGAGTGAACAGAAGTACTGTAACTAATTAGTGAACTGACTTTCTATAGTTGCCAATAGATTTTTTTTAAGTAACAGTAGGACATAAACTTAATTAAGCAGTATCACTGTTTTTTGTGCTGTTTTACTGAATATCAGCATGGCTCACAGACACAAGGGTGCAGCCCGAGTGCAAAAGAAATCATAGTCGTGCTGATATTTAATATGACAGCACGACCTATGATATTGCCTTTATAAAACAGTTCTACAAACAGCAATTATAACCAAAGGATTATGATTTGTTTGTCTATTTAAAGTAGTTGTTAAAGTAGTCTAGTAGTTATAGTTTTACAATCTTACCAGCTGTATGTAGACCAATGGTGAGGGAAATAAATTATGGAGGTGGTGGACAGGGATGTAAGTCTTGCAAGTTTCTCTTTATTTTTCCACTTATTCTGCTTTAAAATATCAGCTAACTTCCAGGTTTCCGAGGTTAAATACCAAATAGTGTTAAATGGAAAGCAAGTGCTCTAGGGTGTACAATCCCTTTTTTTACAAACCAAGTTGTGCCATTGTTTAGGGGGCCAACTGGGATTTGGGATTCAGCCTTGTGTTAGTGGTTAGTTAGTTATCTTTGTAGTTCGCGTTGGCCATGAACAAAACCGTATGGACAGTTCAGAGGCATTTCGGAAAGACTTTACAAGGGAGACAAAGTTTAAGATGACAACATTAGCAGATGTATTTTCTTGCTGGAGTGTTTCCTGACTGGTTTTACATGCGGGTTTTGGAAAGCAGCTGATTACCCCTGTTTTCGTTATTGTGGACTGTGGACTGTACCAACTAACTGCTGGCAACCGACAGTTGGTGTAATGAATGCTTGCTAGAACACCTGCAAAGCAGAGTGATACATATACAGTAGTTAAACATCCCAGTGGCATTGTTCTCTGTTAAAACCATTTGTGGAATGCCACTCGTCCAATCAGTTTACTCAGTTTGAACTAACTTGTGTGTAATTCTGTATAATTAACTCAACATTATTGTGAACAAAATGGGCACGTTATATAATTACACCAATATAAATTATAATTGAAAGAATACCTAAAAGGAAATCTGTAGTAGTCTTAGAATTGTTACATTCAAATGGTATAGAGACTAAAGTAAGGCTTGACTGAACTGAGGTCTGTTAGATAAGCGATAACACAAAAGGATGGTGCACTTCTTGTTGCATGGTGACAGCCGGCTGCCTGCGTGTCTGAACTAAATCAATAGTTTAGTCTTCGTCTTCTGTTCCTCCACCTCCACTCTTTCCTCATCAGAGTCCTCAAAGGCTCCTGTTGGTTTATCAAACACAGAGGCTCTGCAAAGTTGGAAAAACGGGTCTTGGGCAAATATTTGATCAGCCTGTTTTGTGTTTATCTTTTTTTTTTTTTGGTAGAGACAAAGGCATATCAGCTGCTTAAACAATCGGTCACACAAGAGAACCAGTGGCAGAACGCACAGAAGGAGAAGGAGGAGGAGGATGGTTCTGACTTGGAGCCATCAGGTAACTGATCTAACAGAAGCCCACAGAAATCATTTACACAATCCCAAGCAGTGATTTCCCACACATTTGGTGATGTGTAGATTTCCCAGGTGCTGAATTAAACAGTATGACACCTAAAACTATAAAACGAGAACTAGAACCTACGTACCAGTTCTTCCTTCTAACCTAAAAAGTATATTTCTGATATGTGGGAAACACTGCTAAGAATATTTGTTTGTACATTATTTATTCTATGTATGATTGCATACCAAGTAGGACTGGACAAAAATTAGACTTTTCTGACATGTTGTTTTTGTGGCTATTGCGATTTAGTTATTTATTTATATATTTTTTTGTCATTACAAACTAAGTGGAAGCAGCTATTGTTATGTAAAAATTAATTTATTTTCATTAAAAATTATATAATCTAAAATTTAATCTGTAAGTTTTGGATTTTTTTTTTTTTTTAAAGAGTTTCCGTCCCCCCCCAAGTAGAATTTTATTTTAAACAAAAATGTTATGTTTTTGTGTAAAAATCTAACTTTTTATGCTAGGACTACCTTCTTTGTAACATTAATAGTTACAAGTTTGCTTGTAATGCACATTATTTTCCTTTTTACATTCTAAGGTTTATCAGATAATGAAAAAAGCAGGAGCAGCAAGAGGCTTATTCAAGACATGCGGTAAGAAACTGTGTGGGCAGCGGTACAATTACATGGTATTGTATGTGTTTTTATAAAAAGGGTGACTGTTTGCATCACACATCCTCACACAGCAAGTAGTTTATTTGATTATGTTTCGGAATCAGAGCTTTAAATTACAGAAAAGGCTGAGTGTAGAATATTTTAACAAATCAATAAATCTAAGTACAATCAGCTATATATTGCTGAGGAGCAGGCTCTCCATGCTGATGCACCTCTTCACTATAGATATATTAAGACGGGTAATGGGTGGGCAAACATTATGAGGAGTAATCGTCTTTGATTTCATGTAATTACTGAACGCTGTGCTGACACAGGGGCCAGGAGTCTACTGGCCTGGGCTCTCCTTCTGTATGTTTTTTATTTTTTATTTTTTTTTTTTTTAGTTTTTTTCTTTCCACTTCCAATCTCTTTCTCTCTCTCTCTCTCCCTCCCTCCCTGGGTAGCATACACTATTAGCCAGGGGAAGGGCATAATGGCCACACTCGATCACAGCTCTCTGATGGATGCCATGGCCTGCCCAGTGAATGGCTGCATTAATAAACATGAGTCTTCTCCAGGGTGAGATGCTTTCAGATCATAACCCCTCCTCTTCCTCATCCCACATACCCCCCTACAGCTCCAAGTTATAGCACATACCTCAGAATCTGTTGGGCAAGACACCCATACACGCACACAGAGAACTCATGATGGCTGTTTCTGTGATGAGGTTATAGTGTTTTTGCTTGCTTGGTCTAGTTGTAAATCAATACGATATGAAGTTGCACTTTAAATGTAGAAGATTTTCAGTGTTGTGTACTTTTCCAGTGAATGCTTTCATATTTTTTCCTATTTAAGAATGCCTCTCACCATAGCAATTTCTTGCGCTTTATTGCTTCCACAAGTGCCCTACACTTGAACACTACAAAACATGTGCTCATCTCTCTCTCTCGCTTTCTCCCTCTCTCCCTCTCTCCCTCTCTCTCTTTCACCCCCCTCCCCCCACATACACACACTTATTGCTGTTATTTTGTTACTGAGATGATGAGCAACATCAAAAGACATGCTGGCTGGGCCCAAAGTTGAAAAAAAAATTATGCCTGCCTCTCTGTTGTCTTAACCATAATTACGATGTGGCAGTTAAGCCGACGCTACAGCTGAGGGATTGGAGTTTAAAGCAGGGCTTTGGTGCAAAAAATGCATTTATGGGCCTTTGTGCTGCTCCTCATTATGTGTGGAGCTGATTCATTAAGTAATTGGTTTGCAGTTGTTTACATGAGTATTAAGGCCCCCTATTCAGTAGCCTTTGAGAGATACATTGTGCAAATGTTGCATGTTATGAATGCCCAATGGGAGGCGGGGGGCCAGGCCTATTGGCCAAACATTGCACTCGGCTGAAAGGAGCAGAGAAAAGCGTCAAGCGCTTCTTTGCATAGCAATGACTCGGCCTTAATAAGCTTTCCAGATTAAATGCATGCAGTCCATACAAGATGCAAGAGATACTCTTAACACATTTATATCTGCTCATTTCACTATTATGTCACTTGGGATCTTTCTTATTTATCCCTGCACACTCTCTCTCCCTCTCTCTCTCTCGCTCACTCGCTTAACCTTTGCTGTAAGATACTTTTATACACATAACCAGTGCCATATTAATGACATGGAAAGCAAACAGATCAGCTCCAGTTTATTAAAGATGAGTCATCCTAAATCTTTTACTGGCATTGCTTTGCTCTCCAACAAGGATGAAACGCAAAATACAGGATGGTAAAGTAGCCGTACTCCATGTAAAGACACCTCTTGTTCCCTTTCTTTGTTTAGGGGTGCATGCCACAGCTTCCTCTTCTCTTGCAGCTATTGTGTCCTCTTCTGCTGCAGGCATGTGCTGTGACTGTGAGCCACATCATGGATTATTTAGCCACGATATTATTTAGCAGCAAACTCCACATGAATGTGTAACAGTGAATGCAGATAGAGGTAATGTCTTGAAGTTTCTGAGTTGTTAATTTTCCTTGTTACAAAGCATGAGACACGTGCACTTGCTCGATAATACATTGTCTGTTGCCAACAAAGCAGGAGGTAATTCCTACAAACACTTACAATAGTCTGCCTGGTGTGTGTGTGTGTGTGTGAGAGAGAGAGAAAGAGAGTGATTTGAGAGAGCGAGCAAGCTGTTTGTTGCAGCATTTAACTCTGGCAGCCACTGGGGGTCACTCTGCTTTTTTGTGACTCAAATTGAGTCATAGTAAAAGTCAAATCCATGCCCTTGCTTTAGTTCACATAATTTTATGTTGTTTTAAAATACATTAATTCCTTTTTTATTCTCTAACCTACTACTCATTGTGCCTTTTTAATTTAATTTTAACAATTTCCTTTTTTCATTTTGTGTTTGCACTTGCCTTACCACATTCACCATTTTTTTTAAAGTTAATTACAGACATTACCTCATATATCTCTGCATAACTTAGGAATTTCACATTTCTAACGCCAGGTGATCCCGTGAGCAAATAAAAGGATTTGCAAATTGGCTGCCTCAGTTTTTATTCATTAAAAATGAAGTCATGCAGTTCTCATGCTTAGCCAATAGAGAGCAGTCTTATTTAGCCTTATCGAATAAACATGTCTTATATAGACAATTGCCTGTAGAGGTCGCTCCTGCTACTCTTCACTGAGTCATTACCTCATTGTGACACTCCCCATTCCCCCACCCACCTCCTCTGGCCGCAGTGCAGTGCAGAGGTCTAATCAATCCTAAATCAGCCGTGCTGCAGGTCATTGCTGCGATGAGTGTAGGAGGAGGTGAGAATGGCGGCACTGCCTCATTTTTGCACCCTTACACAAACATTGTTTCAGAGTGCAGGTGCTATTAGCATTTCAGTGTGGGTGGTAGATTTTTTTTAAACCAGGTAAATAAGCGGAATTTTCCTTAACCACATGGGACTGATTACTGTAGCTACATAATAAATGTCAGTTTAGAATGATTCTTGACATGTATATAATATTACACAAATTGTTCAGTTCAAGAAATTAATTTGATTAGATCCCCCCCATTTCTTCTCCTTTTCCTATCCTTCTTTCTTTTCTATCTGCATGTCTTCCTTCATGCATTTTGCTTAATCTCTTAGGAGAGATATTGTTAAGCGACATGAATGATGGATAATAATAAACACAGTAGTTCAGGGACTTTGACCGCATGTTTGTTTCTTTTCAAAAACAATTTCAGAGCAGAAATTCAGAGCTCGTCTCTCAGACCCTTTTATTATGTTTAATCACACAACTATAATGATGTGAGATCACTGTTATTATGAAAATGACTGCCCAGATGCCAAGCATGGAACAGTAGCAGTCTGTTTACCTGTAGCACAGTGAATACTGCGAGTCGTCTGCCTTTTTATTCTCGGTTCAAATTCATAACACCAACCCACACATATATTATGTCCCATATATTAATGTATCAAATGCTTACATGGAAATGAACTGGGGCACTCTGCATCCAACATTGCAAATATGTCCTAATGCCCAAAACAATGCAAAACCGAGAGGATGAAAAATATAACGCACACACAAAAGCACAAACACAAGCAGTGTAGCAGAGGTAAAACAGAGGTTTCCCGTCAAAGTGGTAATTTGCATCATTTTACACATTACATTCACCTCCGTGTATGAGACACAGCCAAACAGTTGCCGGTCCAGTCTTACATATTCAGATTCGTTGCCTCAATTAAGTGAACCTCAGCACAAGATGAACTGGCATAAATGTTTATGGAAATGGAATATTAGATTGGAGGGGTCAGTGTCATCCGCAGCTCTCTATGGTAATCATGTCTTGAAATCAGCCTCGTCCCTGTCTGAAGAGGAGCATTTGATGGAGCATTCCCATGCCATGCAAGTCATATAAGAAGAATAGCCCGATTTTTATATACTAAAACGTTGAGTTAATATTTTGCTTGTTCTAGTTTAAGACAAAAACATTTGCTGATGTTGTAACAGTTAAAAACAACAAAATACTGCTACATATTTTTCATCATACTTGCAGTCCCCCCGCCCCCCCTTCTTTGTTAGTGTTCTTCACCAGTATATGACATATAATAAAAGAGTAAATTAATTTACATTTCATTTTATTCTATATAGGCTTGCATACAGATATTTGAGTCGTGATACTTAATTTATCAAATATACATAGCAGTCTTTTTCAGGGCTATAAGAAACAATATTTCACAATTTCTAATTTTCTAATTTCTGCCTGACATATGGTTAAATCAGTGCAGTTATGTGATTACATGATTAATGAGAACATTCAGTATACCATTGTGCTCATCAAGGCTCCAGTGAGCATCTGTATGTAAAAAGTAATTTTCTTCTTTTTGTTTGCTATTTCTTTTGAGTTTACTAAATTGTAAAAGCAGGATATATTACATAATAAAGCAGGATACATCTCAACTAGTTCATAATCACCATACAGAACATTTCTGATTGAATCTATGTCGTTCTTCATTTATGAAATTCATTGCAGCATGTGGTGGAAAAAAGGATTTAGTTTGTGTTCTGTTAATTTAATGTTGGATGGTTGCATAGAAATGTGTGATTTAAGCTGTTTAGTAAACCAGGTTTATTACTTTTGTAATAGTAACCAGGTACTATAAAGTGTGTTTGAATATACACATTTAAACAACAACAAAAACAAGACCAACAGTGCCAAGAATGAGTGCAGATAATGAAAGGTGTTTGAGTAATATGACCGAAACATGAATGCGGATGGAGGCAAATCACACCTCTATTGACCTGGATAGTTCAGCGAATAACCCAGTGTTTCTTTTTTTTTTTTTCCCCTTATGAAACAAAAAGAGAAAGGATCCGAGTAAACAATATGGGTATATGATAACGCTGAGGACACTGATAAAGATGAAGACGAAGAAGACATTGTTAGGCCTTGAATAGGCCCTGTGCTGATGGAAATTGAAGAGGAAGCCTGTATGAAAAGTAGCTCGGGCTCTTGCATATGCATTGCTACAGATCAAAGGCTTGCCAGGGGTCAGTCATTTACATAGAGATATCACTGATGCTATGGGAACCCAGCAACCCTCTGCTCAGAACACTTATGAATAAAGAGGGCCTTGACTGGGTCCTTCAGCACAATTAGAAAAGGAGTCAAGGAAGTTTATTTGGCCACTCGGCTCGTTTGAGAACAGCCTTAGCAGGGAAATGGCAACTCTCTGGATTTGGTCTAGTTTACAAAAATAATATTAATATTATTTCATTGTTTTGTATCAAATATTTATTCCTATTGTGTTTTGGTGTGTATTTTTTGGTCCATTTGTGTGATTTAAAAAAAAACCCTGATGAGTTGTTTTATCCCCATTTCGTCAGACACCTGCTAACATTGCCAAGGTGAATTATTAAAAAGTGCCTGCTTTTACAAGTTTTTCCTCTTATTTTTATATTCTGTATAAAAGAAAATAGTCATGTTATTTTTTCAGTAGTGCTTGGGACATGATGCCTTTCCTGGCGTACAGTTAAAAGATATATTAGTAATTTTTTATGGCTGCTGTCAAACAGTAATTTATGGTGGTCATAATAAACTGAATATTAAATGATTACATGGTGATTCAAGTGGACTATGACTATTGACAGGGTTTTGAGGTTGTGGTCCATACTTAATGTTTGTGTCATGAAAATCAAATATATGGCCCAAGTATTGCCTTTTTGACTTATTGCAGCAGAAAGACTGTAGGCTTAATTAATTACTGGTTTACTGATTAACAGGACCAAGGCAGATAGGTAATAAATAAAAATGATATCAGCTAGACACTTGTGAACATGTAAACATTAACGGCCTCAATTGCTATGATGTATGACTGATGACAACAGGCTTAGGATTTTTGCTATTAAGACGTGACTTTCTGTTGTTGTTTCTGTTGTTGTTTCATGATGTGAGGGGCCGGATTTTGTACTTGGGATGCTTAGCTTTGAAATTATTAAAGTTCCTAGTTATGACAGTTTGGGATGGATCTTAGGTTTTCCCTAGTTTTATTAACTTTTTTTTTATTATTGTTTATAGATTTGATTCAAAGGAGAAAACCCAGGCTTTCTCTGCTGTTCAGTCTAAAGGTAAGACCAAAATGTAGTAGCTACTCTGTGAGGGGGTGGAGTATCTAAATTACAGCATCATGCAGTTACAGTGGAAAAACCATAAGTGTTCTTGCAGATGATCATTCAAGTGTATCACCCCTTAGTTATTATTCCACAGCTCTGTGTAATTCACAAATCTGACTAGTCAGATGGTGTTAAGTTTATATAGCAGCATGGCTATGACATTGGTGCTGGGTTTTTATTAATGCATTAGAACAGCACATAAATTTTTCTGTATTAACATTTTTCCCCAGGGACTTTAACAGCACGTCATATAATCATACTACTAATAAACAAATTAAAGCCATGTTATTAAAATGTGAAATGAGACTTATGAAAAATATTTTTTATATAAAAGTTACTAACTATTTACAGAAGGAGTCACTAGTATCAGTGGTTTGATAGTCAGCATGTTTCCCACCATGGAGTGTCTTCAGAATGGAGGATTTTGTGCGTTGTCATTATTTAAAAACATAAAGTAAACTAAACTGTCTGCACATTGAAAACAATCTATATTATATCGCAGGTATTCGTGTGTAAAGGCATACACACTGAGTAGTCAGATTTTCTCTGTTTTGTTTAGCAACACTAGAGGAAATCCAGTCAATAAGAGTCTATAAGCACATATTAAATTAACACAGTGCTATGCAAAAAAAATTTTTCCTATTAAATTCAATGTAATTTTAAATTAAAGAATTGGGAACAAATGTTTTACTTCAACAGACTATAAAGTACATAAAGATACAATAAAAAAATTGGTTGTTTTCGTAACAACCTCAGCAGCTACCTCATTTCCCCTTTCGTCTGTTTCAACCACCCAGCATTCAGCATCACCAATATACTAATCATTGGCCTGATTATCTCTCATCATCTTCACCTGTTGCTCACTGGTTCATGCCTTTCATTAGATTTTTTTTATGCTTGAATGATTCATCGGTCACTATGTGGCTTAATGGGGAAAAAATAAAAACAACATTCCTCTGAAAATGGTCAGGTGCAGGGACTGAGCTGAAAAAATAGCCAAAAAAGAGAGCAACAAAAATCATCCAGGAAGCCTTGAGAACTATTCTTCAAGAGCCTGTGAAAAAATAAAAGAATGTCTGGTCCTTAGGAAGCAGAATTTGAAAAAATGAGAGCAGTGGCTCAAAACTTTGCACGGTACCGCACATTCCATATGTTATTTGTATCGAAATATTATTTACCTATATATTTATTTATCAGTTACTTGCCTGAACCAGACACTATCATCATTACCACAGTCACTAGTATATAAGATATAAAATTCTTATTTCATACATTTATATTTTTTCATACATACTAAGTTATTCTAAGGCACTAGACACTAATAAAAGTTTTGTGTTAAACCTGCATGTGCATGCTTTAATATTTTGAGAAAATATGGAAATGATTACAGTACATGATAATTATTACACTTTTTTTTTCTTTTTTTTTTTTCTTTTTTTTTCCAGCTTTTTGGGGCGATTCAGATGACACCAACTCTGACATTGAAATGGCCTTGCGTCCTTGTTCCCACAACACTAATAACAGTGACTTTGATGACTTTTATGACTAGATTTTATTTGTACCCAAAATCCATTCTATCACATTAGTTTGTTTTTCACCAGACACTATGCTGTAACTGCCTTTTTTTTTTTGATAAATAAAAATGAGTCTTTCAATGTGGAGCATTAGCAGTTCATGAAAACAAGGAAGGGAGACCCACTTTATTGTGGGCAAAGAATGTGGAGAGTGTTCAAAACAGACTGGTATTAACCCTGCTTGAGTCTCTTTAACTGAACAACACTTGGGTCTGGTTAAAATACATTAAACTTGGTTTTTAAAGTGATTCCTTTGCTCGGTGGTGAATATTATGCATTTCAGATCTCAACACGTTGCAAGCATCTCAACAAATTTCAGCATCAGAGCTGGAGTGGAATGTTGTGAGTCAACTCCTGTGAAAAGCTGGTACACAATGGCCTCTCTGGATGCTGCTGAAATACCTTTGAACTCACTCAAGTACCTATGGCCCATTTAGAAGGACAAAATGTGCTGCACTCATCTGAATATAGTAACAAATGCTCTCTATATTTGCACTGCTACAAGAACAAAATCAGATGGTTTAATGTGACGTGGTATTCCTGTCTGCACTGCATACTTTACCTTGAACTAAAGATGAACTTGCATATGTTTTGAAAGCTTTACAAACAATATTTTACATGCTTTAACAATTCAGTTCATAATCTATTCATGATTCTCTCTCCAGGGTTGAAAACCAGCCTTAATTTTAAAAAGTAGTCAACTAAAGAATATATATTTTTCAGTATATATATTCAGTAATATCATATATTGTTTATTTAGGCTTTTACATAGTAACAAAAATGTATATGCTGTGCAGAGGTGGAAAGAGTAATACATTTTTGCACTGTTACTTCTGTGAAGTTTTACTGAAGTACAAGAAAAGTTACCATTATAAAAATCTACTCAAGTAAAAGTAAAAAGTAGCTCATTAAAAGTTATCAAGTTACATTTTTTAACAGCGGGGGTGGGATGGGGGATTCTAGTGTAATTCAAAAAAGACAATCAGATATAAATCTCAAACTAGTTGTTTTTAATTGAAGGAGTACCTTTGCATCATAAAGCTGTTGCCTTTCTTGTGCTTGAAATCAAAGTGGTCGTTTAAATATGATGTGACACTTTGCGCCGGATAGCTGAGGGAAAAAAGAGCTCAGAGCCAAGAATAACATTCAGCACAAAACTTTTATCGGCCTCTTTTGGCGTCACAAAATTATAATACAAAACCCAAAGTAAAAGTAAAGAAAAGGGTAAAGGAATAGAGCATTTCGGGGGGTGAGCAGCACACCTGAGCTCCTACTCGTTCTCTCCTTCTCTCACACACACACGGGGGGAGGGGCGGCAACTCTTAAAAGGGCAACATACATACATACTGTAATGTGGTATACAACCTAGTAGTGGCCGT
>JAQMYJ010000005.1:15290443-15302717 GCA_030014305.1 Clarias laeviceps
CTTTAAAAAGTAGAAGTACACAAAAAAACTACTCAATTACAGTAACGCGAGTAAATGTAATTTGTTACTTTCCACCTTTGATGCTATGTGTGATGATTTCTAAACTGTCCCTTATATCTTGAGCTTTCTTCATTTGTGGATGTGCCTCTTTTTTAAGTGGTGTACCCCTGACTAATCGGATTTAGAAATATACATTTAAAATACACTAGAAATGTTAACACTAATTCAACACAACAGTGTCATATTTGTATAATAGGTGTTTTTTTTCTCAACCAGATAATCAGTGATAATAACTGCAGCCATTTTAATGGACCTAAAATAACAGTACAGACTAAAATTGCCACATATTGATATCCGGAACTGTTTTCGCTACCATCAATATTCCTCATCACCTGTGACTTGCATCTGCATGAGTAGGACTATGTTGCCTGCATCGCAATACGTTTCTGCCTCCAAGTTAATTTGGTCTTGTGTTAATATAATTAGCATACACAAAGGCTTAGAATCCTGTAATAATATAAAAGCACCAGCATTCAGTCCATCAGTAGGATTCCATTAGTCAGTTTTTAGATGACCTTATGATGCTGAACCTGCTAAAGTAGGACTCCACACTCATTAGCAGTAATGGCTGTAGGTAGCCTTGACCCTCGAGTGCTGCACATACCAAAACCTGCATGCATCATTTGGAGTTTGACAAAAAGCTTCCGTCACATAATATCTGAGTTAAGGATCATGTCAACAGATACTTGTGTGCTGAAAGATAGCACTGGGTGAGAGCAACATTGTGCTGATCTCTAAAAACAATCTTTACAATAACAATCAGCACATTTTAATGGACATTTCCCTCCAAGCAGTTTTGTCTTCATTTGCTATAACCTTCCTCAACAGAACAGCCAGACACAATAATGAATTATGGTTGCACCAGTTAAATCAAGTTGCTTTTATTATCATAGATGCACATTTGCATATTGTGAGCCCTTAAAGATCCTAAAACCTAGGGTGCACTATGCACCTATTTCCTAATGCATGTTTGTGAAACAAGTTACTAGATTTGTTTTTATTTGATAATGGCCCAAAAAAAATAAATTCCTACCCTAGCTTCTTCACATATTTTGGGGTCATGGGCACTAAAGATTGAAAGAAAAGAGGACATCTATTTATCATAAGCATCATTAACAGGAATGTTAAATGGCATGCTAGAACATGCTTCCTTCAGGACCTATACTAATCAGCAACTTCATAAAGTACGCTCAAATATGTGTAACTCAAATATCTAATCAGCCAATCACATGGCAGCAACTCAATGCATGTAGACAACCTGGTGTTGCATCATAATAGAGATGATGGGTGACTTTGAACATAAAATGGTTTTTGGTACCAGACAGGCTCGTGCAAGTATTTCTGAAACTGCTGATCCTCACAACCATCTCTGGGGTTTATAGACCATGGTCTGAATAAGATAAAATATCCAGTGATCAGTGTTCTTGTGAAAATTCCTTGTTGATCCCAGAGGTCAGGTTTGAACTGCTTGAAAGGCAACAGTAACTCAACATCGGGGTACAACCGGGAACATCTCTGAAAACACAACACGTCAAACCTTGAAGCAGACAAAATATAGCAGCAGAAGACCACACCGGCTGCCACTCCTAGAAGCTAAGGACAGGAAACTGGATACTATTCGCATTGTCTCACCAAATTTGCACAATAGAAGTTTGGAAAAACATCACCTGGTCCTATTTTTGATTTCTGCTTTGACTTTTGGATGGTAGGTTCAGAATTTGGGGTAAACAATATGAAAGCAGGGAGACCTCCTGCATTGTATCAATGGTTCAGGTATCTGGTGGTAGTGCAATGGTGTGGAGGATATTTTCTTATTTATTTCCAATTTATTATCAGTTGAACATTTCGATTCCACAGCTTACCTGAGTATCATTGTTGACTAGTGCTGCACAATTAATCGCATAGAAATCAAAATCACAATATGAACCTGTGCAGCTCAGAAACTAATAAAAAAAGAGGCTGGAAAGTTGCCTTCATGCAGCGACTTCTAGTACCATTATTTGCTTTGTTGTCTATGTAAATAAGCTTGAAAACTAAACAATACATTTAATAATTTAATATGCCTGCGATGGATTGGCACCCTGTCCAGTGTGTACCCTGCCTCGTGCGCCAAGCCTCCTGGGATAGGCTCCAGGTCCCCGCGATCCTGAAAACAGGAGAAAGCGGTATAGAAGAAGAGTTAGTGAGTGAGTGAGTGAGTTTAATATGCAGTATGTGTCAAAATAATCACATTGTGAATTTTTTATCAAGCCACATGCAGCCTTATTGCTGACCATGTCCATCTCTTCACGACCACAGGATGATGTACAATGAGCTAAAACATCTCAGACTGGTTTCTTGAACATGAGAATGAAGAATGAGTTCACTGTACTCAAATGACCTCCACAGTCACCAGATCTAAATCCGGTAGAGTACCTTTGGAATTTGGTGTAAGAAATCCCAAATCCAAGAGATTCACCTCATGGATGTGCTGCTGACAAATCTGCAACTGCACAATCATATCAATATGGACCAAAATCTCTAAGGAATTTTCCAGCACCTTGCTGAATCTATGCCATGAGGAATTAAGGCAGTTCTGAAGGCAAAAGGGACCAACCCAGTCCTAGCAAGATGTACTTAATGAAGTGTAGAAGTGTTTTCCCCTAGAGCAACAATAAACACAACACTTACATTATGTCTGAAATGTGACTTATTTGATATAAATTTCTTGCTTTGTTTAAAGATCTGTTG
The DNA here is from genome assembly GCA_030014305.1 of Clarias laeviceps. Taxonomy (NCBI): domain Eukaryota; kingdom Metazoa; phylum Chordata; class Actinopteri; order Siluriformes; family Clariidae; genus Clarias; species Clarias laeviceps. Next base: position 15,293,234 of record JAQMYJ010000005.1, read on the forward strand.
AATAAATGTAATAATGCACTTGTTATTTATATCCTTAACATTAGCATCGGCACATCACAGCCCTGCCCATATGATTGTGCAGTTGCAGATTTGTCAGCAGCACATCCATGAGGTGAATATCTTGGATAACTGCACTCTTGCTTGTAAAATATTGATTAATTGTATCATAAATGCAGCTTACCTAATGTCACCTGTCTCTATCCCTAATGTTTCACTGACCATGGTTTGTTTTTTAATATAAATTAAAGATTGGAACAGATGGAATGCAACATGGCAGGTGTGTAGTCTAGGTAACTTAACTTGATATGTTAGTTATTTCTTTTTCAATTCAAACCTGATAATCCTCATAACATTTCACCTCATGTTTTAGCAGTGTCATGTATATGGTAAGATTGTAGAAATAACTTTTTCAAGGGTTTATTGCATAATTAATGGTTTCCATTTCCATTAACGAAAAGAGATAAACCTTATAGTGTTGTATGTAGAATTTTTTTTTAGTTTAAACAGAAGGACAACTGATGGACTAATCATTAGATGTTTTCTAACAGCATGGACTGTTTAGCTTGGATTGTTCTTTTCCTTGTGGCTGAAGTAGTACATGTAAGCTTGCATCTTTTGTATGTGTATTTTACTTGGGAAGTAAAAGATGTATGTGGTGTATGGTATACCTTTAATTAGAATTAAGAGCATTGGATCTCAAACTTGGTCCTGGAGGACTCCCTATTCTACACATGTTAGTATTTTCCCTGCTCTATCATACCCACTTCAATTAAGGAAATGCTGTTAATTATATGATTAGTTAGACCATTTCTGCTGAGTGCTGAAAAAAACATAAAATGTTCATAGACGGTGGTCCTCCAAGACCAGAGTTGGGAACCACTGGTTTAGGGTAAAGTTTTTAAGATATATTAGTGAAAAGTACAATCTATGTACCTTCCATATTACACAGTTTTGTACCCCAATTTCTGAGAATTTATTGACAAATAGCTTGTGTTTGTTTATAGAAGCTCCATAAAAAAAAAAAATAATAAAAACACTTTGTTTGGGTCTATAGTGGAGTGTAAGCATGTGCTCAAGTTCTGCAAAATGATCAAATATTTAGTCCAGCGTTTATGTTTGTAAAAAATATACACTGAGGCCAATGAGCTTTAGCTGGGACAAAAATTTAATTCAAATTTGATAGCATCTCTGTTGCATGCACTCCTTTGTGTCCCTTTGCAATGAAAACCAAGCATTTCAGTCTTTAGCAGCAGCAATTTGTACAATGAAAGAAAGGAAGACCCAGATGAAAGCAAGTAGGGAAGTTAAACACTCTCATTAACAATGATATGCTAGCATTGTGCCATTTGCATATTGCATGTTTATGTAATTTATTCTCGCTTGTTGGGCAAGTTGAAGTTTGAAGTGTGTACCTTCCATTCTTCCTCTCTCCACTTTTATTTTTTACTAAGGAATAATGATTTAAAACAAGGTCATTTGATCTTCTGTTTCAATGGGCCTTAATTAAATATTCATTCATGCAACTATGGTTTCTCTGACAGTGTTTCTGGTGGAGTGTAGTGAAGACACAAAAGCACAGCTTTTTGTTATTCAAGCCCTTATGAGGTTTTGGAAGACTCAGACCTATAGACAGTAAAATAGTTCTCTTTGCAAACGTAGTTCAGACTGAAAAGTTTGATACATCTGATGATTAGATATGGTGAAGGAATGAATGATTTTGGTTACTCACAGGTATTTTGTATCCTCAATGTAAGTTTTTTTTTTTTTTTTTTTTAAGTTTTTAATGTTTACAAGGAAACATATACTCAAATTACTCTTGAACTGCATGTTGTATAATGACATACCTGTATTGTTAAAACTCTGGTTTTAAAGAATTAGCACTCAGGCATAGGGTGAAACTGGTGCATAAAGATAGAAGAGTGAAAGGGTGAAGCAAAATAATGAGAATATTTTGGAGAATATTTTAGCCAGTGTAAGTTGTGCACCAACTGAGATTCATCCAAATATTCACCATCTTAGGTCCAGCCAAATAATACAGTAAAATGTTGAGGAATATTTCTTGATTGAGGAAGAATCTGAACAAACCAGTGGACAATAGGCGCATTTGCACATGAATGTTTACATGTGAAAGCAGAGTGAGGGTGGAGGAAGGATGCATGTTCCTGTGAGCAAAGCAGTCTACTCTGTACTGTGTCCAGATGGGACTCAAAGGACATGCTGTGAGCATAGATTAAATACACATGCTGATTATGGACATGATTGGGACTTTCTGACCTAGAGAAAATACACAACCACCTGTAGTTCTATATTCTAATGTAATCATGTTTAGCATATAGTTTCATTTATTGTTTCATTCATATATCAGGTATGCAGTTCACTTTATTAGGTGGTTATCAAATCAGCCAATCATTCGGCAGTTGCATAATGCATCATACAGATAAAGGTTAAAAGCATTTAATGTTCACATCAAAAAAGAATGATAGGAAAATGTAATATCAGTGACTTAGACTGTGGCATTATTGTTGGTACCAAAGTCAAAAAATGTTTTCCAGAACCTGCTTTTAAACAAAACGGTTACACACTAGTGCTAAAAATAGACAAAAAATATAATGAGACGCAGTTCTTCAGGCAGAAAAGTCTTGTTAATGGGGACTTAACAAGAAGAGATGACACAGGGCAACAGGAAGTTTATATGGTTACCACTCTATACAACCGTGGTGAACATAAAATCATCTCAGAATGCACAACACACCAAATCTTGAATCAAATGGGATTTGGTTCCATTCCTACTGTATCAGCCAAAGATAGGACTCTGGCGTGGGTTGCAATGGACACAGGTTGACGAAAAATGGCCAACTGAAGATTGTCAGTAATATAATATTTGAGAGATTGTCATTATACAATATCACCCAAAAATATGTCTGAATAAGAGCTTTCACTGTTGAACATGTTCTAATGTGCAGTAAGTAAGATAAACTGTGGGTCCAAACAAACTTCATGATTCTTCACTTCACATTGCATAGAGCATGTAAGGCAGCTCCTCTCGACACCTCTGGGCCCCAGTGTCTAATGCACAAAATCAAATTATAATTAACCACATTTAAGTTGGAGCAGCAAGTCCCTCCTTATAGGTTTTCCTGTGATCTCTCCATGTTTTTCCCTCTCATGCCCATGGAGTAATTAATATGGGGAGGCATCATGCTCAGCAAATTCCTATGAGATGGGTTTGCTAAAGCTGTTAAGGCCAAGAGGCTGAATTAGTATTCATGCAGGTTTTCCTGCTACAAGTCTCCTCTCCCACTGGGACTGTGGGCTAGATTGGGTAGACAGACAGCGTTCATCCTTGATTATGTGAGCAGAATGCCACTGAGCAGCATGAACATAGGAAAGGAAAAACATTCCTTGGGCAGTAAATCAATTTCTGTGATATGCTAAATGGAACAACAGTGTGATTCTTTAACCCCACGGATATCAAGGGAAAATGAGAGGCAGATTTAGACGTGAATTACCTGTAGTAAAGTTTCTATATCATTTAATATATACACTATGCTTCTTGTGTAATAAACAGTAGCTTAAATGTACTATATCCTTATTTGGATATGCATGGAAACCATGTAATCATATAATGTTGCAAATACAAAATGCAATAGTACGAAAACTTTTGTTTACTGAGTGCCAAATGTACTTAACAATAACAGTGTGTTTTTCTAATGATGAATTTTACCTTATCTATGTGAAACTAGAGCATACATGTTATGTTTTAATGTATACTAGATGTGTGTGAAATGTGTAGCTTTTAAATTCCATGTCTTTTATAGTCTGCATTATTCATGCATCTATATATAATTCATATACATTAGATGTTCAAATTGCTTGTTTTCTAGAAAAAATGGCTAGTTGTACCCTTCCACTTATTATAAGTATGCAATGCACTGAGAAAATATGAAAATGACCAAAATGCCTAACTACTGTATTTATCTGTGCCATTTCGAATTATAGCTTCACCTGTAACTAATCGTGCAATGTGGTATAATTTCAGCATATAGGTGTGGTTTTAATAAGTTGAATGATTATATATAAGAAAGTAATGCAATTGAAGAAAGACCATAGGCAGAATTACATTTCTGTAACTTTTCAAATTCTTCTTTTGCTGGCATTGTTTTTCATTTGACCCTAACTGCTCTCCTGTCATGAAACCCAGCCCCAGATCATGAGTTCTGACTTGTCATCAAGTAATTAAGCCAGTGCAGTCCCTTATTAGAGCCTGTTCAACAATCTGTCAGAAACTAATTCACTACTCACTGCACGCAGAGCTACAGCACTGGCACCTTATGCTCTATGATTGAAGGCAATCTCGGGGGATGGACAGAATTATTCATCATCTCATCCTGCGGATAGAGGCAAAATCATCTGTCTTGTTTCTCTCTATCCACTACAGATACACTGACTTGCTGCTTAAACAGTATTAAAATGATCTGAAGAGGTCAGATTTCTCACCCAGACGGTGAAGCACAAACTCTTTCCTGCCACTGCCTATGTCTGTCGATCTCCTCATTCCTCCCAGTACCTGTGTGTCTACAGTATCTGTCTTCCTAATCTACATGTTCACATAGTCAAACCCAGTTCATAACCTGCTGTTACTGCTATAACTTTTCACTTCATCCCACTTTGTCTGTCTTACCTCAGGGAATACAAATGTTTATAGACTGTTGGCTGTAGGCTCCATCTGGGCCAGCAGAAGTCACATTACGGTAATCTCTGCCTGGATTAAATGTGTTGTTCATGGAGATGTTAACAAAGGTGATAAAACAAGATTAGTCAAGACACACAGTGTGGGAATTGTAGAGTGTGTTCTTATTAGCATGCACTATGCTCTGAAGAGGAGAGCAGGCACACAGCTCCTCATGGGGGAACAGGGTTCAGCCATTAGCATGAATGGGAAATGCTAATGCAGAGCCTCAGACACCTGCTCCCCAACAGCAGTCCTGTTTAGATACTGATGAGGCAAGGAAAGACATTCTAAGTCAAATCAAAACTGGTATGTAAACAAGAATGATATCCAAAGTGGCAGATGATATTTTGGTGACTTAAAAATGCTGTTCTTAATTATTGACCTCTAAAACCTTTAGTCAAGATTTTTTGTTGATTCAATCATGGGAATTTAGCAACACTACAATAAGGTTCATTTGCAACCCAGCATCAATGCAAGATAAAATAATGAATACTGTACATGCATTCATTTACATGTATTAATTTTGGCAGGCACTTTTATCCAACTTAAAATTGAACTGAACAGAAGAGGGCCTTACTCACTTACCTTACAGGGCCCAACAGTGTTACATTGACAATATTAGAATTCAAACTCACATATTTGTATATGAAATGAATAACTCTTTATGCTTTATTATTAAAAATAACAGAGGATTGTTTCTACTTACCACATTTTAGGAGATGAATACATTGTTAAATAGAGCACAGGGTTAATGTTAATTATTGCTGAGGATTCTGCAGTAGGTGGAATAATAATAATAATAATAATAATAATATAATTAAACATTATTATTATTATTATTATTATTATTAATTTTTATGTATGGGCAGCTTTCAATGCACTTAAAAACACCTTACAAAAAATGCTAAATGCAGAACTATACTTTTATATAACTTATAATAATATATAATTTATATATTTATAATAATATATAAATATAAAAAGATAGATGGAGGTGTAGAGATGTCTTCAGAATTGATTTATTGATTGATTATGTGATGAACAGCTGAAAAATTCACACATAATTTGTTTGATTGTCTTTACCTATGATTATAGTTCCAATATGGTGCCTGATTCATGGAAAATGATTCCTCAAGCTCACAGAACCACTCTTTCAAAATTTAAATATGCCTCAGGAAAGAAAAAACATATTGCTAGGATATTCTTGGCATTCAGTGCATTTAGGTTTAGGTTGTCAGCTGATATCCTTTTATTGCAACATAATGTTGCAATACACCTAGCCTAGACCTGATAAACTGAAGTCACCTCAGACCATAACACTACCCCTAGACGCTTGTACAGTGGGCATGCATGAGCAGTGCATCGCCTCCAGTTTTTTCCTTCTTCTCCTTTGTGATTCAACACTTCTTGATGGTATGGTATGGTAAATGTAGACTCATCAGGCACATGACCTTTTCCATTGCTCTAAGGGCCAATTTTTATCCTCTCTAGCAAACAAAAGTCTTTTTGCTGTTTAGTCCCAATCCAGTGAGTTTTTTTGCACACAATGAAGCATGTGGATATAGTGGATGCTTTTCTTTAGCAGGGGTCAAGGTTAGGTGGGTAGAGCCAAGCACAAGAAGAAAACCCTTGCAGTGTGACCCTTATGCAACTGAAATATTTGCAAATTAACTAATTCATTTATTAACTCTGACAGGACAAAAAATCACTTACAAATGTCAGATATATTGTGCAAATTAAATGGCAAATATTACTTACCATTTTATTCCTAATAGGTGATATATTAGTATGGTTGTTTAGAGTTGTTAGAATAAATGCATTTCATAAATGTACTTTATTTAATATTAAATTCTTAGAAACACATTCCCTTTCATTTATTGGAAAAAAAAGTCCCAAGACCCAGCCATTATTTATTATAAATGAGTTACTACATTTGTTTATGATTTGCCTCTCAAATTTTTTTAATTAGTTACTGATTTTTCAGGAAACATTTTGCATTAAATTATCAAAATCTTAAAAAGCAGTTATCCATTATTATTTAATAGCAATTATTTCACAGGTCATTAGCCCTCTATCTTATATGTCTTGATGTGCCATGTGTTAATATTGTATACTGTTAATAATTGTATACCTTTGCTTTACTGCTTTAAATGTTAGAGAGCATATATCTAGCCAGACATCATGACAACCATAGCTACTAAGCCATATCACTCAGGTTATGGAGGTTTTGTTGTTGATCTTTAAGAGCTACTCTCCTATCCCACCTCTTGTGTTGCATTATAAAGCAATGTAGTCATTGACCCTGCTCCCTGTTGACTTAGAGACTTTGTTCATCAAAAGGGGAAAACTCACTCATAAAGGTCTGTGAAGAGCATGTGACCACTCCAGAGCCTGCCATGCTGGTTTGCTGTATTGTACTTTCAAAAAGAGGAACAAGTGCTCTCAAGTTTTATAGCAGTCTGAATGTATGGTACATAAACTGTTTGGATAATTACTGTTTTGTCAATTTCTCATACGCCACATACGATGGAAAAGCCATCAATTTTCTCCAGAGGAGTCTTATTGCCTCTCTTAAGGAAATGATATCTACATCTCCAACTGTGTACTGAGGACAAGAAGAAAAGTGTAGCAGCATGTACAAGGATAGAAAAAGAGAAGAAGCTAGAAAAAACTGTCAGACTTTATTGATTGATTGATTGATTGATTGATTGGTCATAATCTCATACAAGTTACTAACATTCTCATGTTTTAAAAAAGCTCCTTATTACATACAGAATGTATATACAATATCGTTTTTCTTCCTAATTTGGGCTAAAAATAAAGCTTTCATTTGTCTTGTTAATCTCCTTACTTAATAGCCGAATAGAATGTAAGTATGTAAACAAAGATGTCGTTGTACACTAATGACACTGAAAAGTGAGAATTTTGTATGATGTTGAAAAGTCACAGAATTTGTGCTAATAAAAGTTACAAATTGTTAATGTAAAGTTTAATTTATAACATGTTTTAACCATGGAAATAGACTTGCAACAGGTAATAAACATAAATCAGGTCTTGCTGATACAGCCTTATACAGCAGCTGCCAACCATAGGGTATGCTTCCTCCAAGACATGTGAAGCTAGCCAATCTCATCTTCACTTATGCATGCATATGTATGAGACACCTTTGATTTGTTATTCTATTTCCACCCAGAGAACATGGTCAATAAGCCATTTGCTTACATTTATGTACATGTTTTCTCCTGTTACATTTTGCTTCCATGTGCATTTGTGTACATGTGTCCACTTGGTAAGTCCAAACAGAAACATGAATCTGACTCTGTATAAAAGTAACAGATATTGGTCATAAAAAATTTCAATTAGTCACATAATCTGTGCTAGTTGAAATGACATGAACCAAAGTCTGATATTTTGTTCATAAAGTAAAACAATTAATTTAGATTTTTAATTTTAAAGCCTAGTGATTGTACTTTTCATATAAGATATTGCAGTGGTTGTTGATCAATGTTTACCTGGTGAAAAAAAGACTCATTTGATATCGGACCACCTGAGAGAACTAATTTTTCAAAAATCAAAACAAAACCCAAGCCTATGGATTTGTTTTAATAACTTAATGATTAAGACATTGGACTATTAATCAGAAAGTTCCAGGTACAAAAGCAAGCTGCCCCTGTTGGGCCCTTGAGGAAGGCCCTTAACCCTCACCTGCTCAGATGTGTAATAAGATAAATGTAAGTTGCTCTAGATAATGCCGTAAATGTACTGCTGTTGTTTACTCTTGAGCCACTGTTATGCAATGATGAACATACAGTAATAGTGGAGACACAAATCTAGTTGCATTTGTTTAAAATAAAAAAGATCAAGGACACAAAGTAAGATGGTAAGCATATTCTGTTAGCTTTGAGTGTTGTTAAGATTAATCAAATATTTCTTTAAATTCAAATTTAGGGAAATCATATGATATATTTTTTTTATCTCACCAAATTGTATTATTGTTTGCTTGGCTGAATTTTATATTCAGTTAATTCCGTCAGTGCTGCAGGTGACTGCAAGGAAAAAGTGGAAAGAGACCAAAAATCACTTTAATTTGAGACAAATTGCTTCATCTTCATCTTAAACGCCATCTACATAAAACTGCTTCAAGGCCACTCATTCTGATCTGTGATGCATGTATATATTATGCTGGGTGTCCTAGAGAGCAGTGTTTTGAAGCGTTTCCTTTATGACCGGTGCTGAATAGGGACTTGTATGGTTTGTTTTACTTGGCAGTGAGAAAAAAAATTGGGAATAGCTTGGTCCTCGAGTGTGAATGTCTGTCTGTTCATGCAAGAATCTCCACCTTTTATTAATGTAGGACACATTTACAAGTGCAGCAATATGTGCTATTCAGCTGATTCAAAAGACCATCAAGCAGTGTTGAAGCAAAGGAAGGCCAAACCACATTCATTTAGTTGCTGCTCTGACAACCTGCTGTTCAAATCTCTACATATTATAGGATTTATCCCTTTCAGTGTTGTGTGTGCATGTGTGTGTTGGGGTAAAAAACAGAACATTTTCTCTATCTTTTCTTTTATCTTTTTTTTTGTGAAATTCTAACCCACTGCCCTTACACTTTTAAACTTAGCAAAATACATTTTCCCATCCACCCTTGATGAGCTTAATCAGTGTTAACAGAGACTCTCGTATTACCTCAGATGCCTTAACTGAGGAAACAACCTCTAAGAGAGAGAGGGGGGGGGGGGGGGGGCGGCG
>JAQMYJ010000005.1:15311375-15330927 GCA_030014305.1 Clarias laeviceps
ACACACACACACACACACACACACACACACACACACACACACACACACACACACACACACACACACACACAGTGTAAGGAGGTTTGAACTGCCTTTACAATATTGCAGAATTATATAGGTAGAGCTCCAGAAATGTGTTTGCTTGAATGTATGTGGATAACTATTGTGTTCTGCAATGACATGTCTTCATTTATCTATTCATGGAAAACTATTAGAGTGAAGATTGTTTTTTGAGTCCTCTGACATTTTTCAAATGTTTTTCATTCTGCTGGAGGATGATTATTTACTGCCTATTTTGCCTCTTTTAAATAACTAGAATTAGGAAAGTTTGTGTTTTACATAGCACACAATATCATCTAATGGTTTCTCATAATCACCAGAAAAAAATGTCTTCACATACAATTTGCAGAAACAAAGCCAAAGGACCAACAATATTATACACGGCTCGTGGTTTAGCATTAAACTGCCTAATTTTTTTATACCTTTCTGTGCCAATTTTGGCTGCGCTGTTCATAAAATCTATTGATGCGATGGCATTGTAGTACAATTACCATTGTCAAAGGATCTGAAGTAATAAGATGACAATAGGATCTCTTTTGGTTAAAAATTTAAAGAAGTTTCACTTTAAAGCAACTTCCAAAACAATTAAATATTTTAACAATATTAATAGATATTTATAAATTATAAAAGCATTTTTATAGTTCATATGTTGCCTATGCTTATACAGGAAGTTGAGAATTTTAATATAATTTAACTATAAATATCTTCAGACATTCTCAATTGGTGGTAACAGAAGTGGCTCTTATGTTTGGTGATGTACAGCCTCCAGCCTACCTCAATGAGTTGGTGGGGGTGGGGAGCTTTATGCTCGCTCATTCTTGCTTAGAAAAAAATTCTAATTATGACAAAGGATTCCAGTCAGTGATTTTATAAAAAAAAAAAAAAAGTAATTGCTGACATGTCAACAAAATGGCTCAGATGTATTTAATTATATAATACACCTGGTAAGAAATTATTTAGTACTTTAGTTTGATTAATTCACTTCTAACAGAAAAAGAACATTATCCGTTTGAAAACATAATAAATAATTTTGATAATGTAAAATTAATGCCCATTTCTGCCACTCATCTTTTTACATTCTTATCAGAATATATTATAGTTCATATATGAAATATATTATAGTTCATGCTCCAAAGAAACCTACAGCATTAATTATCCACAAACTATATTTAATAGATGGATACAAATCCTTCTTAATTCTTTAGATCATTTTGTTGTTGTGCCTATAAAGAATCTGGAGTCATTGTTTCTATAATTTTGAAAATTATTTTATGAACTCTGCATTTGTTCCCACAAAAACTGTAATGCTGACATCAGGCAGTCTACTCCAATTAGTGCTGGCCAGGTTGCTAGGTCACCATGGTCAATTGAAAGACACATCAATAGAACTTGAAAAGGTTTCTCTGCGATCAGACCTTCTGACATATTAAGTAGAATAATGGCAGGAAAAAATACAGACAAGGCCTCCAGGCTGGATTCAAATTACTTGCTGTTAAGAATTCGTTTGGGTCCTGCAATTAGCAGCAAAGAATGGTGCTCCAAAAAAAATCTAGGCCAGAATAGAAATAGAGAGTAGAAATACTCTCTTTGAACCTTTATATTCTTTGTATTGTGCAAGTGTTGAATAAATAGTTTAAAAACTAGCAATTATTAAGTATGCATCTTCACTGTGTGATAGTAAAACTGTGGTATGTAATTTTTACACTCCTTCTATAAGGTGTCAATTCTGCAGGTTATAAACATGACCGTTAGAACCAGGACCAGAGAATGCAGTCTTCAGCTGTTACTGTGAACTTATATTGAAATACTGAGCTTAATTAAATAGAATTAATGTTTATCATGTATAGGATTTATTTATATGTCTTTATATAGAATATACGTAGCAGTTTAAAGACTGTATTACATAGTTGCAAATTCAGAAATAATTACAACAGAAATAAAACTTAATTTCTTATAATAATGTTATTATCCTTGCCATAATTTCCCAGTAGCAATCACAATAGTGTGATTTGTAAAACAAAAATGACAATGCTATGAAAATGGGCCAGAGAAATCAGTGGTTTGGTACAAATATCACAATAGTGGTGTTATATGTTGATGTTGAAAGGTTTGTCACTATTTAGAGATTTTTAAAAGTCCTTATAGTATACCACTAAAGATTCAGATTAATGAGGCCAAAACAAGGTCATAATCTGTCATTTAAATCCAGCCACTGTCCTCAGCACCATATTATTTGGATGTAATTTGCACATGCATTCAATCTTCCAAAGCCCACTTAAAGCAATATCATAATCAGGTGGCAACAGGTTAAAGCATGCTTTTCAGATATGCTGGACAACAGAACCATTATCACAAAGTAGCCATCTAACACTGCCCATATAACCTTTGCTAACCTGTTACTGATAATGACTACATAACCTTGTGACAGCAATAGTTTTTTATCCAGATAAAGATGGATGTCCTATAACAATTTCCTAATGGGTGATAATCATTCTACAAAAGCATTCTCAACAACAACTGAGCTTCAGTGAAGCTTTCTCTTCATAATACACCTTAAAAGTCATTAGATTTCTGTTCATTATTTGTTGGATCTTTTTATCACTCTGGTGAGAGGCTTCAGAAGACAAAAAAAAACTGAAAAGTGACCTACCAGAGCTGTTCATAATTTTTGAAAATTATTAAAAACAAACAAAACCAAGTAGTAGTATTAGTAATATTATTATTATTATTATTATTATTAATAATAATAATAATAATAATAATAATAATAATAATAATAATAATGAACAGAAGTGTTATTTGACTTCTCTATCAATATTATTTATAATTATGTTCTATTATAATTTATAATAAGTAAGAACACATTTATGAGTCCCGATAGAGTAGCTGTAAATGGTTTAAAACATTACAATACAGTAAAGGTGATGTGAGTTGAATAAACACTTGAACTGCTAAAATTAACTCCTACAGTGTTTATAAAAATCCAGCTGGACGGGAACACTATTATTATAAATAATATCTGTCTTTTTTTTAAATAGTGTGGGCCCTTCGACTTATTTCTACTATTCGTTCACAATATCAGTTCAGCAGTTATAGTAGTGACCATGCAAGTTCGATAGTCTAAATTAAAGACAGTTTGGTATTCATAAAAAACCGTTATAGCATTGCCAGCGTGCAAACAGTTTTCTATATTAATTCATCAATAACTGTAAATTAGCTCTTGCTTCGCTCCATATGCAAAATAATTTTATCATTAGCGAGAACAGATAATGAAAATAGGGGAGATGAAGTAGCTGAGATGGTGGGATAAAACATAAAAAATAGACTAAGCAAAGAATTTTTCTCAATCCTGTTCATAAAGCTCTATAACATCACAGTAAAACAATGAACAACAGCATGGACTATCTTTTCGTAGGTAAAAAGAAAAAATGCTGTAGAATATTTTTGTTATTAACAAAAGTATAATGAGCCTACCATATTGTGTGTTTTTGCTAGCCAAAAAAGTGAAATGATTGTCTCGATTGTGGTTCCTGAGAATTCATTTGTTTCTAAAAATAAAAACACGCAACAATCTCTCTCTCTCTCTCTGTGCACACACACACACACACACACATATATATATTTTTTTAACAGCCTAAGCAATAGTAAGATTTGAACTTATAAAAAATGCACTCTTTCAAAAAAAAAAAATGTATGACGCATAAATGTATGAATAACTTTACAACTTATTAATTTTAATTTTATAAATTAATAATTTTAGAAACGGTTTAATTTGCAACCGGTTTGTAAAAACGATATTTCGATGTACATGATGACTTATCGTGTTTAAAATTTTAATGCTTAGAAGGTATTTTGCAGCCTAACTTCTACCATAAAATATTATTGTCATTTATTTGACACAGTTAATTTTACGTCCTTCCATTTTACATTCCAATTTTCCTGATGCTTAGTTTTAACACGAATCTAATGAAAACTCACTCCAAATTAATTCCCGGAAAAAGACTTTTACTTCAATCGATTTATTGTCAACGTTCAATTGGTTTGAAACATATACAGCAGCCATAGTGTATGTGTTTGTCTTAACTTACAAAAAGAAAAGAAAATAAACAACCAAAAATGTCATTTATATTACATGTAAAACAGAGAATTAATCGTTAGCCAAATATACAGTCCCTACTTTTTATTAATCTAAAAGGATACATTAGCTTACAATAGTCATATCAGAATAAATTCACTTGTTCATCGCGTGAGGTTTGTTGTAAGATCAGGTCAGTCGCGGAACTTCTGTGGATCTTAAGTTCGTACCTGACGCCCTAGCATCCCGTGTTCTGCATGTATACCACAAGGCGAACAAGGCGACCTTGTTCAACAACGGGTACCCTTCTACTACCATAATAAAGGGGAGTCCAAACACACAGAATAGGGCTAGAATTGACATCTTGTCCTTCATTGGTAGAAGTGTTAAAAGTAGAAAAAATCATGCCCTGGGTAAAAGAAATTGTGGCTTGACCCAGCGCCTTGTTTTATCCGTACACACTCCTTATTCTCACACCGGTGTCTAATTATGGCCTCCTTTTCATTTCAAAGTTAAAGTTTGTATTTAAAAAAAAGTTCAAATGATGAATCTGTCCTACCACGTCCTGCCATAAAGCAGGTTTGATGTGACCATGTTGCTAGTGTAATCTACAGACGTGTCTATCTGTCCCATGTTGTTTAGTGAGGAGTGGAGAGATGGAGGACTGGGTGACATTTCCTCCAGGTCTTGGGCCTGTACCAGGGCTCCCACCTGCTGGCTCTGGTGTTGATTTATAGAGTTACTCGTGGCTGGAAGCACGACTCCAGAGCTGTTTTGTTGTTGATGTTGCTGCTGTATTTGCTGTTGACTGGGTGTCGGAGTGTTGGAGCCGTTCTGGCACGGCTTGCCATCCTTGACCAGCACGGGCACAGCCACCCGCCTGGGCGATTGCTGCTGCTGGCACAGGTTGCTCTCCTGCTGCATCTGCTGCGCTGCCTTGTCCTTGGCCTGTCGCTTCATCTTGTACCGGTGGTTTTGAAACCAGATCTTCACTTGAGTGGGAGTCAGGTGGATCATACTGGCCAGGTGCTCCCGTTCGGGTGCCGATAGGTACTTCTGCTGCTTAAACCTTCGCTCGAGCTCGAAAACCTGGGCTTGGGAGAAGAGGACACGTCGCTTTCGCCTGGGTGCTGCGTGCAGCGGGGTCATGGCTTTAGTAGCGTCGGCCATGCCGCTCAAAGTTCCCATTCCGCCCATGTTCATACCTGTGGAAGGTCCCATGAATCTAGAAACTTAAAAATATACATAAACATGTATGGCTGTTCAGTCACTAATGGAAGCAGGCTAAATGTCATTTTTAGAAATCACTGCATATCGCTGTTACAAATGCAATATAAACACTGAGTAAATAAAGAACTGGACATTTCTATTTAATATGTACCCAAACAACTGCAATACATGCAATTAATGAAATACCGTGTAATATCTTAAATAACTGTCAATGGGACTATATATCACAACTTGAAACTAAATTACGTTATTGCGTAAAACTAATTACTAGTCCAAATGCGCTGCGTTGTTCAACGTGTGCGTTGTTCATAAATGCAATATTTACGTTTAGTTTAATAACTGATTTCTCAAGGAAGAAACTTTAAAACAGTGCTACTTACTTGTTGAATATCTTGGATCGGGGTTGGCGCCGTACCACCCCGTTGCCGCCGCACTGCTTCTCATAGTTTCTTGGTAAGAGGGCAGATCGCCCATGTTGGCAATGCTTCCGTTGCAGTAGCCGCTCATAGCGCTGTGGGAGAACTGGGAGACGGTATGGGGCATGTGGTAGGTACTGGCCACCGTGGCGTTGTGGCCCATTGAATGTTGCTGCATGCCCGTCTGGGACACCTGAGGCTGACGGTAGGCTCCCAACGGAGACGCCAGGTTCCCGGAACCCTCCATGCCACTAAACTTCTTGTAGGTCTCTTCTATGGGGCTGAGAATGTCTGTCACTGAGAAAGGTGTCGTGTGTTTTGGGCTCAGCGACATGGTTCAGAAAAGCGAGGCGGGGATGCGCGTGGTGGAGCCGCTCGGCCGCGTCGTTCTCGCGCGCGTCGACGTAAGAGAGCGCTCGCAGTAGTTGCCTGAGATCCGATTGATCGCCTTCGAGGAGGAGGCGAGCCCTGGCCACTCTCATCTTGGGTTTATTGTAGCCAGGCGCCAGGTTTACGACAAACACGAGGGGCGGAGCGATGGCCCGCACCAGCAAACAATAGTCATTGACATCTCGGCTAGATAATTGAAGGAAAAAAATGCTTTTAGTTTCATATTAAGTTAAGCCTCCTGCGTTGGTTACAATGTCTCCCCTTCCTATAATTCCCATTTTTTGGTCATACCGTAGGGGTAACATCATTTAAAAGAGTGTTCCCTTTACTGAGCCTCTGTTTTCATTCCACCGGGCGAATCAGAACCATTTTTTCCCGACGCTCTGTTGCTCGGCGTCAATAGGGAATTCCATACTTTTCCCCCAAGTTTGAGAGCACTTTGACGAGACATAAGCGCCACCGAGCACTAGCAAAGAGGCACAATGAAGGCCTCTCCATTGTATGACCTAATTTATGCGCCTTGAGCATCATTTTGCACCACCAGAGAGGGGCTCTTCCAAATTAGCTCAAGGTAAAAAAAAAAAAAGCTGACCACAAAAAGTGACACTTTAAAATTATATGTAACACTACTTCCCATATACATACTAGCTAAGCACTCTGAACGTTGACTTTAGATTTTTCTAGGTTCATAAGTTGATGTTATGTTCTTCAGTGCAATATGTGGCTGCTTTAGGAAACTGTATTTCTTTTTCAGTTACTTTGCATGGTAAGTATAATGACTGTATTGTTTTATTTATGTTGTCTGTTGTCGAATTCAGCTTTGAGTGAAAAACAGCTGCCACTGTCTAGAACATTTCGCGCTATTTTATGCATCTATATTAATTCCACAATTCTTTTAAAATCTATATTAATCTATCTGTTTTGCAGATGAGCCGAAAGACAAATTATATAAACCAAGCTGGATGTTTAATAGGGATTGTGATTTTTTTTTTCATTTATACAAAACCAGTCTTTTAATCAAGACGCTAATGTTTGTGAAAGCCAGACAATGATCTCAACCAAGTATTTAAACCAAATAATTCTAATAGATTTTTAAAGTTACAATTTTAGGATAAAAATAGAGCAAAGATTTAAACAGATAAGTAGTGCATGCACAATAGCTGCGCAATTTGATTAGAATATTAAGACTCGAGATAGATACCTTAACAATGCAACGCGCAGCACGTACGGACACGGATGTTTTGGTAAAAACTTCAAAGAAAGAACGAAAAATCTAAAACTTAATCCTAACATATGGTTCCACTGAAATAATTTAACATCAGTGCTTCATACTCATATATTCGACTTGTGAAACTTTAAGCACCTAGGATTCATAGTGTCACAGCCTTCAAAGACATTTTGGAAAAATAAATAAATAAATTTGCCGAATATCCCATGCGTTTTGTTAGGTCGTAATTTAAGACACCAACTAGTCTTGTTAGACTGCATTGATGTTGCGTAGTCGCTCGCAGAAACTTGGCTGGCATGTGTGCGCCTCCGCCATTAGGTAAATGAGGCCGGCCACTCAACCTTGTGCAATATTAAGACAGAGAGCGCGACCGCGGGCCAAGCGCGCGCCTCACTGCAGCTCACCAGAAACACGACACTTGTGACCGATCAGGATTTCGACTTTGCTTAAGAAAAAGTTCCTACTTCATTCAGGACCAGATCGCCCAAATAAAGAAATGCAAAAAGGACTGGAATGTAGAGGACCACGTTTTTGGAGGTATTCAACCGAATTGGTTTATCATATTGTCCCTGTTCTTCGGTAGACTATATGGACATTTGTTAGAAAAGAAATGAACGATAACTAATCTGTAGGAAATAAACTATTTTCTATTCAAGCACAGGTTTCTTCTTGGCTCATGGATTCCTCTGTATGACCTTGCCTATGTGTGGGTGTATGTGTGTGGGGGTGTGTGCGAGCGTGCTAGCATGGATGCGTAAAGATAATTGCTGTTGAAACACAAACCCAGAACAGAAACCTTCATATATTAGTATTTAACGAAGGACTGCAACTTTATGCAGTAAAATCGATTATAGTGCGCGGAACCTGACTTTGGTATTGTAAGATGTGTGGTGGTTTGGTGAAAATTAAATCTGAATGGTCTTGGGTGACAGTAGTATATGATTAATAATCCACGTAATAGGTCTGTTTCTTTACCTAAAGCTTATAACTTGGTAGTCATATGCAGTTAAATTGAAGTTATGTGTACATACCTATTTCAGTGCCTCATCTGGCAGGACTGAGCGACTGGGTAAAACAGTTAAGGCTGACTTTATTAATCTGGCCATAAGTTAAAGCTAGTAAATAAACGCTAGCCAAAAGACTATTAACATCATGTTTACTATAGAGGCGCTATAAAAAGATATCTGTATATTTCCTGAGAGAGCTGTTTGGCTTGACCTTGACGATGTTATCGAGATATTGTTTGATCTACCCAAGCTCCCTACCCTTCCATGGCTCACAAAGGCGACAGAAATGTTAAGCGCCATTGGTCAATCACAAAATAGTTGTTGGTGTTTTACTCGTCAAGCATACTATTTTTTTCTCAGAGGGGCTCATAGTCTTTAATAGCTGATGTCTGAAAGATCAAGACGTAATACATTCACGTTTAAAAAAAAGTCTTATTTTAAGAAAAGTCGGCAGAGAGAAAGGGCAAAATCGCGCGTGTTCTGGAGTGACTGATGTGGCTTTAACAGGCGGATGAAGCACTGAGAGGTACCTGAGTGAGAATGCAGCTACCCAGCTATCTCACACATCGGAACAAAGTGGCCGGATACAGGGAAACGGGTTACTGCCAGAGCAGCCTCAAACATAGTTGTATATATTGTATAAAGATCGATGAGCAAACAGATGGCACAGAACGGGTGGCAAGGAATAGTTGCAATTGCGGTGTGATGTCTGTTTCATTGTAGAGAACGTGCGGAAAAATTAAACTTTTAAAAAGCTTGATCTCTCCAAGGCGCATAACGGGTCGCTTAATAGTGCGTAATCCGTGACTCTAAAAGTGATGATTAATTCTTCCTTCTCGCTTAGACAGAACACCCACGACATACAATAACTTTTCAAGACCTACTTCTTCGATTTTTAATTACACAATCTGTGTACTGAACCACTAAGGCGCACGTTCAAGGGGTAGCCTGCAATTTGTGCCAAGCGCAACGAGGACGCGGAACCAAAGATCCACGGCCAACACACGGGCTCTTTGTTCTGTTAATTTAGAGGACAATTTACATAAATTAAGATCATCATATGAAATCTGTTACCTTTGTAATTGCAAGAAAGCCGTAGGACGCCAGGTCCCGTTGGGTGGAAGGCTAAAGTTGCCTACTTGGGGAGGAAAAAACGCATTTATCTTATTAAGCGCCTTAATGTAAATAGCTCGAGCAAAATTTGCTCACAGATCAGGTTAAATGGTGCAATGTAGCTGAAAGCTTTGGAGACATTCACGTTTAACGTTCACGTTTAAATGCCGCTCTGTTGATAAAAACTGTAAACACGACATTAAAATGATAAAGTATTTTGCTCGTAAATGCATATTGTATAGCAACTTCGCCATTTACGCTAAATGTTTAACTTTCCTGGTAAAGCATCATAACAAACACAAAACCTTTGCGTACAGTACATCAGAATATAGTTTTTAAAATATTTATTTTGTTTTGAAAATAATATACATTTTAGTGTTTGAAGGTTGTTTTTGTTTTTAAATATATTTATTTTAGTAAATTTCTTACATGCATAGCAACAAATACGCAAATTCTAAATAATACGCATAAAATTGAATCTGTTTTGAAAGCAGCTGTTATTGTTAGTTATATATGTTTTTCTTTTTAGCTCAATAAACGGGTTAGTGACATATAAATACCATACCAAGAATTAAGCGCAACATGATCTATTATGCCTAAACAGGATTTATATATAAATGAACATTAATTTTTATATGCATTTACATGTTTTATAGTGACTTAGTGTAGCACAATTACATTTGGCTTTCTGGTATGCTTACAGTTCTGTACTGGTCAGAGTCATTATTGTTTAGTAGTTTTTTTTCTTCCTACAACTCGCATTTTTATCGCACATAATTTTTACTTCACGTTTGTAACACATATTTAAAATAAAAATGATGAGTGTTCCATGAACTGAAAAGATTTCTAATCATCCGATTAGGCTTTCTGGTATTGAAAATATTTCCTTTTTTTAACGTTTAAAATTGTTTTTAACTGACCTGTCATCAGAGAATATTTGATATGAACCAATGTTCACGGATTATTTGTGACCCATTTTGGGCCAGAGTCTGCAGGTGCTTGTCGCAGCCCCTTAAGCAATACATCCCCGCTGTGAAGAAGGTTAAAGGTCCTCCCAAGAGCACTAAGTATCTGACAGGCCTCTCCAAAACCGTATTCTTCAGCCCAAGTTTTCATTCACATGCAATTAATGGAACTCGATAGACGAAATGATGCTAATAGGAAGCAAAAAACACAGTGATCTAGGCAGGAGCATCTCGAGAAGCATCCAAATTTGATCTGTTTTATACATCTTAATGCATGATAGCTTTTGGTTAAATGTGAAGCAAAATAATCTGGGACCTATTTGCGATGAGGAAAGCGTATTTATCCCGATTTCAAATTTGAGAAGAATTTGTATGATTTTTACTCGGTTGTTGTGCAGATATGTGAGTACAAAACTTAATTTACAGGCTTAAAAACATCCAAACAGGCTATAACAAGGGGGGAAACACAGCAGGCATAACTATACTAATCTGATAATATTAGATATCTTTCATCATGGCACAGCTTTATCTTACATGTGGCATTTATTTTAGGTGTGTATGTTATTAGGGAAACATACTGCATTAGTAGTTTAAACTACTGAATGATATTTAACATATGGTATCTGAATGATATATTTCTGAATGATATGTAATGATGTATTTCTTTAGCCTGGTTCAGTAAAACCACAGAGAGCCCTTTGTTGTTGTTGTTATTATTATTATTATTATTATTATTATAAATAATTCCACCATGTATTAATAAATAAGGCAAGCACATTAAACATAATGGGACCGTATACGAAACTCGTCACTGAAATAATTCAACACTTAGAGAGGTCACGACATAAATCAGTTTGTTATACTAATTATCCTCATTCTCTGAAAGCAGACTATAATTTCAAAAAGAGTTACCCGAAACATTTTCTAAAATAACTCACTAATTTAACTACCTTGTTGATAACGTTCGTTACAGTGTAACTGTTATATTTTAACGCATTATCACAGTGCATAGCTTTCTTTCTTTTTGTGTGTATGTCTGTCTGACTTTCTTACTTCATGTCTTTCTTGTTCATTATCATGTTTACATCAATTTGTTAGAAGCTAAATGTGATAAATTTATTAGTTTTTTAAGAATAAACTCAGGAACATTTTAATATTATTATCCTACATTCCCCATTTTCAAGAAATAGAAAAGTAAAGTAAAACGAACTAACGAATGATGTTTGTCCCAAAATAGAACTGTTGGGTATTGTGTCAGATGAAAACAAAACAAACAAACAAACAAACAAAAAACCATTGTTCAATTCACTCAGTAGGATAATCAAGTTTGACGTTTTGGGCAATCAAACAAGAAAATGATCAGCTGCTATGGCTAGCCTGCTGCCTCTGCTGGTCATTTTGCCCATCAGAATAATTAGCTCTGTTCTTCATTATAGTCTTAATCTAAATGCTTCAGAAACCAAAGAAAATGCAAGGATCAGGATTTGACTTACATTAGCATTAAAAGTAGGGCCAAAAAGCACTTACAGTTAAATTTTTAGTGTATATAAAATGAGAACAAATGTTTGTTCATGCTAGATAAAAAAAGCTGTTTAGTATTTAAACTTAAACATAAGCGTGACTATTTTATTATACTGTGTAAAATGTAACCTTCCATATATGCTTTAAGTTAAATTTACACTTTGACTGCAACTTTGACACATTTAAACTTTATGCATCATATAATACTCAATATATAAAGTCCAACAAGGTATAGGATATATTACCAAATATTAAAACTATATAAAAATTATCCTGTCAATTTAACAATTATTTATACCAATCTTAAAGACATAAAGACATATAAGCATATAAAGACTTTTTTAAGAGTTTTTAAAGATCGTCATCATAACAAAAGACACTAGAAATAGATATCAAAACATTACCCTATAAGGTTTATATATATATATATATATAACTTGAAGGTTGTGGAAGAATATGATTGTGTGCACTTGTATTGACATAAAGAGAATAATGGAGATGAAAAGAGCAATATAACCAAGCAATTTGACAAAATTTTATCATTCTAGCCATGCATTTTGCACCAGCCTTTTCAGTGCTTTATAAACAAACTCATTCCATTTGGCCTCTTTTACATTTAATACAGGTTCTTCTTAATAACTGATGATGTTCAGAAGAAATGAGCTCTGAAATCAGCTCTATCGATCCTGTAATTTTCTTCAATTGTTTGCTAATTTTATGGTTCTATATATATTTTTTTGTGTTAAATATGAATGCAAAACTAATGGAAGTTGTTGTTAGTTTTTACAAGACAAGAACTTGTGAATAACTCCTGCAGAATTACCCCATCTTCCCCAGCATTGGATATAAAAGTTAGTTGTTGCAATCGTAGTCTTACTGTTTAAAATGCGAGTGGCATTCCCGAAACTAATGCATAACTCAATGTATTATTATTATTTGCTTAATAATAGATACAGTTTTACTTTATGTTTAACAATGTTATGGTTTAGGATATATTTTTGATATAATAGACATTTCACTTTATATCATTCCAGAGAATGCATAAGCGCTTCCACTGCTTAAGCCGTATATGTTATATTAATATTATATTAGTAATATTAAAATAAATAGTAGAAGCTATAATAGCAATGGTAATTGTATAAATTTCCCCAAATGTGTAAGTGATATAGAGGTAGAATTAATAGTTGGTGGTAGTGATTAGAGGTATTTGCAGGACCATATTAATAATAACAACCAATATTACATACATTACAAATGCCAGGTAATGCAAACAGGTAATGCTGTCAGCTCCTTAAACTTCCAGGGCGCTTGAGTAGACTGACATTCTTCACTCTCCAAACAACATCTTTTCCCCAAGATTCGCTGAAGTGAACAAAAGAATTTACAAAAGTAACTGAAAAAATATGCTTTAACATGAATAACTTCAATAAACTGCAACTTGAAAGGGATTAATGAAGGCATTTTATTTTGTGTAACAAGTATTTAGTCCCCACAAAGTAATAAAATATAATGCAAATTATTACAAATGTTTGAATTATTTTATTTTTATTTTAACATTTTATATGCATTCCATATATAGAGAGCATTTTTCTAGGATTAATACTTAATAATATAATATAATTGTGTCATAGTACATAGTGGTATCTTCTAGGTTTTCTAGGTGTGAAGGTGATGGAAGAGGACAGAAAAATATCAGTAAGATTTTTATATAATGAAGTGATGCTCACCTGCTGCTCTATCAATTATAATACATACAGTAGAAATGTAATAATAAAAGTTATGTTATTAACCTTTACTGAATCTACTGTGTACTCAATCTGAAGGAGAACGTTTAATTAAAAAGAATATCATTTGCATTCATTTTACAACTGTTAGTTATGTTTGATACTCTATATTATTTTGCCGCCAAACCCAAATAGCTGATTTCATGGTTTTGTAATGCAGATTTTAGTCAGTTTCCATGGGCCTAATTCTCACAAAGAAATAACTACCAAGCATTCAGTGACCAAGAGCTATAAGTAACATTTTGAACTGCTTATCAAAACCTCTATTCTGTGATATTGTAGAATAAGTGCTAGGCATTAAAAATTTTACTTGTTTATGTACTGTTTACATAAACATGTAAATGTATACATTTATACAGGTAAATATTTTAATACTGTTACATAAAACATAATAAATGTATTTTATTTAATTGCATTTACTTTGTTCCTTTCATTTATGTAATATTACCTTATCATATATTATGAGGGAAATGTTTAAATATTTCCCCTAAAGAAGCTGCTTTGATTTTGTAAAGCAAAATCAATGTGACAATTTTAAAAGCGCTATATAAATAAAATTGAATTGATTTGAATATATATTAAAAGCTGTATTATGTACTTATGAAACATATTTGTGAATACTTTTATATTCATGTATGCTGTTGTTGTAGTGTGGGAGAGAGAGAGTGTCTAGGTCATGATTTAATTTTTTTTTACAATATGTTGTAAATGATGATTCTGAATAAATAATAGGAAAACTAATTGGATTCTTTTCTTGGTGGATGAGGGATAAACAACAACAAGTTTAATAAAGTGTTTCATCACTGTTATTTTATGAAAGTTCATAGTTACGTACTTAATTTATAAGAATTACATAAAGAACTTCACCATTGATCAAAAATAATATAAAATAATCATAAATTGCATGCAATAAATTAAAATTATAATAAAAAACCTCATTCCCTTTAGTGACCAGTTCAGCCCTCTACATCGTCACTGTAGATTTGATGTCCATCCCAAGAACACTGGCAAGAGGCAATAATGCATGCAGTTTACCATGCACACACATTTCTGAACAAATTCAATTAGCACCATGCCTTTGCAGGGTGGTAGAAAACCAAAAAACCTGGAGGAATGCAAACAGACAGGACAAACCTCAAACTTTTAACAAAGCCCCAACTTTTAATTCTATGTTTTTTTGTGTGTAAAATATAATAAAAATCATCTGGTTGTAGCAGAGTGGCATTGTGGTTTGGAGGTTAGTACTTTCGCCCTGAACCTCTAGGGTCTGGGTCCGATTCCTGCCTTGGTTTTGTGGGCAATTAGTTTACCTGATCTCCCCATGCTTCGTGGGGTTTCCTTCGGGTACTCTGGTTTCCTCCAACAGTCCAAAAATTTTCTGATTAGGCTATAATTCCCAAACTACCCGTAGTGTGTGAATGAGTGTGTGTGTGTCCTGCAATGGATACGGACTGTGTATACAGAATAAAGCAGTATAAATGATGAGTGATCAAACCAGCTCTTAGGCAAAAATAACCTCATACAAAAAACAACATATAACTTTTTTCACTTTTATTAATTATTTAACAAAAAAAAAAACATGCAAGCAATAGTAAGTATGCCTTACTGCCTACACCGGATTTAAGAGGGTAAGTTACAGTCAGGTGCTGCTAATCATCAGCCCTTGATTAATTGATCATCAGCAGGTGTGCTGACCTCTATAAAAGCCACAGTTTTGGCAGTTTGCTGGTCTGGAGCATTCAGGTAGGACCTGGGCACCGTGCAGTCTTTGAGTCAACTATGAACACCTCTGGATACCAGAGTATACCAGGGACAAATGTGAGACCATTTGTACAACAGCTAAAACTTAATCAAAATTAGGTCATGCAACAGGACAATGACCCAAAGCACACCAGTAAATCTTCATCAAAATCTCTGAAAAATTAAACAATCATGGTTTTGGAATGGCCTAGCCCAAGCCTCACCCTAACTGAAATAATGTGGTGAAACCTTAACAGAGCTGTGAACAAATGAATTGCCCAAAACTTCAATGAACTGAAGGAATCTTGTAACAAGAAAAAGGCCAAAAAGATGTAAGAGAATGATAGTCATACAGAATACTGCAAGTTATTGCTGCTAAAGATGGATCTACAAGCTTTTGAATCATGGTGGTACTTAGTATTGGCCACATGATAATGTGATAATATTGGTTTAATTATTTTTTCATTTATTTATCTTCTATATTGCTTATCCTGTACAGGGTCACGGGGGCCTGCAGCCTATCCCAGGAGACTTTTTTGCAAAAGGTAGAGTACACACTGGACAAGGTGCCAATTCATTGCAGGGCGCACATGCACACACACAAACACACACACACACACAGGTTCACGCAGCAAGTGAACCTTTTTTTCCTGAAGTCAATGTGTTGGAAGCAGAAAAAAGGGGCAAGCAACATCGTCAAGGGCCAAAACGGTCAGTTCCAAGGGCCATAATGTTATGGTTGATTGGTGTATATGGTGTATATATAGCTACTATACCTGTATACAGTGCCATAAAAAAGTGACATTGGAGGGTTTAACCTGTTTGTTTAAGGTTGTACCAAAGCATCTCAATAAGATTTAATGCCAGACATTGACTAGGCCACTCCAAAACCTAATTTTTTTTAAGCCATTCAGCGGTGGACTTACTGGTTTTGTTTTTGAAATTACGAACTGATGGCCAGACATTCAAGATTTTATTATAGAGCACAAAACACATAGTTACATCAATTATGGCAAGTTGTCCAGGTCTTGAAGCTACAAAATAGACCCTGACAGAGTTATGGTAGTCTTTTTATGAAATGCTTGGTTAGTTTTATGCTAGATGTAACACCTTCCAAAAAGTTAAACTTTTGTCTTATCAGTCCACAGAATATTTGCCCAAAAGTCTTGAGGATAATCATGATATTTTTTTGGCAAATGAGAGACAAGCCTTTATGTTCTTTTTGGTCATCAGGGGCTTTTGCCTTGGAACTCTCCCATTATGCCCTGCCCCTTATTATTGTTGAATCATGAACACTGACACTGGCAAGTGAAGCCTGTAGTCCTTTAGATGTTGTTCTGCATTCTTTAAGGAGCTTCTGGATGAGTTGTCATTTTGCTCTTGTCGGCCACTCCTGGAAAGAACCTTTCTGGCCTGCACAGAGCCCTGACCTCAACCACATCACGCACCTTTGGGATGAACCTCAAACCGAGATTGCAAGGCAGGCCTTCTTGTCCCAACATCGGTACCTGACCTCATAAATCCTCTGCAAAATGGACACTTCAGAATCTTGTGGACAGCCTTGCAAGTAGAGTGGAAACTGTTATAGCTGCAAAAGGGGGACCAACTGCATATTAAAGTAAATGTATTTAGATACAATGTGATTGCAGGTTTGTCCAAAAACTTTTGTCCATACAGTATATTGTATAATAGACCTTAAAACATACTGAATGTAGGAATGGACCAACCCCCCCGTGCAATTTTGTCTAAATTTGATAGATAGAGGAGAGACTTGGTGCTGTTAGGATTCTTCAAACAGACATCATACAATGTCAACATAAAAATGCCTTTTTATGTTTAAATAAAACTATATACACTCTATGAATATGTGAGCTCAAACATCATTCATTGCATGTTTAATCTTTTCTGTTATTATTTTAAGAATTTTCCATTAATAAATAAAACATATTATGACAACACCCACCCCATTGGTAGAATTAGTCACATACACTCACTGGCCACTTCTACACAACCTACACCTGCTGATTTGTTTAATTATTCAACCAGCCAATCATGTTGCAGCAGCTCAGTGCCCAAAATCATACAGATGCAGGTCAAGAGTTTCAATTTAACATTCACATCAAATATCAGAATAGAGGGAAAAAAATATGTCCAGTCAGACAGGCTGGTTTGAGTATATTAAAAACTGCTAATCGCCTAAGATTTTAATGCACTTTATATAAGTTTACCCAAGAGGTTAGAAAAAAAATCAAATAAATAGCCCTCCATGCATAAAAATACATTGTTCATGAGAGAGGAAAGGGGAGAATGGTCAAACTTGTTATAAGGCTTTGGTATTGGTGCCAGATATAACAAAAATGTGTATACAGTATGTATCATTATATACATCCATATAGCTTGCTTAGAAACTGCCATTAATAGAATGTTGCATTTAAAAGCTGAATGATAACACTGTATTTAATGTCTTCAAAAAATAAACACTTTTTAAACAAACAATAAACGATAAACAACAAACACACAAACAAACAAACAAACAAATATATTTGAATAAGGCAAAGAAGGCACAACATGTTTTACCTTAGTTAGATAGGTTCCACTCCTGTCAGGCAGGAACAGAAATGTGAACCTATGGTATGCACAGGAAAGTAGAAAAGTGGAATCTGGAAAAAAACAAGCAAAGTTTTGTCATATCATCTGCATAATTTTATGTATTGTGCATTTATGGAGAAATCATTAAAACTGATTATTTTTTTTTAATTACTCCATTGATATCATGTTAACAAACTGTAGTTTGGGCCAGACGGTTAAGGTATTACGTCATGCATGACACAAGTAATTTTTTCAACAATTGTTTACACATAGATGATTTTACTCATAATTCACTATATCACTACTCCAGTGGGTCAAAAGCTCACATACACTCAGGTGACTGTGCCTTATAACAGCTTAAAAAATACTACACAACCCATTGGCCTCTCCTGCCCCATTTATTGACTGCTAATGACTGTCACATTCTACGATGGAAAAACTGCAGGAATCCGCCAGATCTTTGCTCTCAACCCAACCCCTACACCAGAACTTCAGAACCTTCCCTCCCCTCCCTTAGCAGAATTCTCCAACCTGTCAACTGATGAGATTCAGCAGATCATCTCATCCTCCAATCCCACCACCTGTTCATTAGACCCAATCCCTTCCACAATGTTCCAGGCTGTCTCACAAGACCTCCTTCTCTTCCTCATAACCATCATCAACCATTCCACATCATCTGGTCATGTTCCTGCTGCTTTAAGCAGACAAGGGTTATACCCATCCTCAAGAAACCCTACCTGGATCCAGCAGACGTCAGCAACTATCGCCAGGTATCACTTCTCTCTTTTATTTAAAAAATTCTTGAAAGGACTGTTTACAACTAAATGTCTCTTTATCTCTCACAGAACAACCTTAATGATCCCCAAAAAAATCTGGTTTCAAAGTGGGACATTCTACATAGACTGCCCTCCTGTCAGTCACTGAGAAGCTTCCATGCTGCTAGATCAGCTAAAGTATCATCTGTTCTCATCCTCCTGGACTTGTCAGCTGCAATTAACAAAGTGAAATATGTCATATGAGGTGACATGGAGGGGATCCACATCTGCCCCACGCAAACTCTCTACTGGTGTCCCACAGGGTTCAGTACTTGGTCCTCTTCTGTTCTCTCTCTATACTCGGTGTCTTGGTAAGGTTATTGCACATAAAGTAAAATGTCTACATTGCCAGATAGGTTGCCAAACCATTATATATATATATACACAGTGGGTACAGAAAGTATTCAGACCACCTTAAATTGTTCAGTCTTTGTTATATTGCAGCCATTTGCTAAAATCATTTAAGTTATTTTTTTCCTCATTAATGTACACACAGCACCCCATATTGACAGAAAAAAAACAGAATTGTTGACATTTTTGTGGATTTATTAAAAAAGAAAAACTGAAATATCACATGGGCCTAAGTATTCAGACCCTTTGCTCAGTATTTAGTAGAAGC
>JAQMYJ010000005.1:15331027-15365816 GCA_030014305.1 Clarias laeviceps
GAGAGAGAGAGAGAGAGAGAGGGATGAAAACAAGAAACAGGAATAAAAAACACACATTTGTTGTGTCTATTCCCATTTCAAAAAGCAACAAAACATGATTATTTTAAAGGGGGTGATTCTTTTCTATACCCAGGGTATATAACACCCCATGCGTTATTGCTTCACTTCATATTGGTATTGGTAATGGTAAAGTTTTTTTAAAGCAACTTGTGAGTAAAATGTCCACATTTCCAGATAGCTTGCCAAACCATTGTAGGGCGCTCTCTCAGATACACACACACACACACACACACACAAACTACGGGAAATTTGGGAACACTGTAAAATATATATTAGAGAGAGAGAGAGATAAAAACAAGCAAGAGGGATAAAAAAAACACACATTTTGTTTTCAGTGCTATAGTTTGTGGTGGTATTAACATTTTGAACATGTACAGTACACCTCTGCCAGCATTTTTTTAGATTCCTCCATTCTTCAGTACAGTGGGTATAGAATATTTACATATTTAATGAACACTGTGATGTTTATATTTAGGACTCCTTGCAGACACCAAATTTGAAATATTGCTTTGGCAGTGAACCAGGAACACATCAACCGTTACAAAAATCTAGTTGTGGCAAGATACCTACCTCATCATAAGTATGAGCTCATGTAGTATCCCAATGTTGCCTGCCTTACTGTAAACTGTAAATTTTATTAGATAAACATTGTATCAAATTTTTAAACATTTCTTTAAAAAGATTTGTATTCTTTATTACAAGAAGCCAACTTTAGCTATACTTTTCTCTTAAATACTTGGTAAAGTCATATCATTACATGGCTTTTCATACCACTGCTATGCAGATGACACACAACTTATTCTCTCCTTTCCTCCCTCAGACATTCAGGTTTCCATCCAGATCTCAGCATGTCTGACAGACATCTCATCCTGAATGGCAGCTCATCAGCTGAAGCTCAATATCAGTAAAACCGAACTGCTGTCCCTGGTGATTCATCCCCTGGTCAAGACCTTGTGATCTCCATTAACAACAATCAAATCACTCCTTCAGCCACCGTTTGCAATCTTGGGATAATGCTGGACAATCATCTGTCCTTTTCCCCACACGTTGCTAACCTTACTCGCCAACCCCCCAAAAAAAGAAAAGAAAAGAAATAAATACATTTTAACAAATCCCCTTCCCAACTGTGTTTGACTGATGGCACTTAATTAGTAATTTAATAACCCAATGTAAGTATCTATCCGACGACGGAAGCTTCAAAACACTTTTTGTAAGTCGCTCTGGATAAGAGCGTCTGCCAAATGCCTAAATGTAAATGTAGAAAGAATTTTGTTTATTATTTTGGCCTTGTCAGCTTTTGAAGCCTTTAGCTACTTTTTGGAGATTTACTTATTCACCTTTGTTAATTTGTTGTAAATAAACACTACGCAAACACACTATTTTCACCTTTTTCTTTTCTTTTCTTTTCTTTGCTGTTACAGCCAGATCTAGACCAGGGCATAACTAATGTATATAAACTTCTGAACCACTGGGAATGTGATGAAAAAAAGATTAAATAAATCTTTCTCTTCATTATTATTATTATTTTTAATAAATAAAGTAGTGATACAAACGTAGCTAAGACAGGGGACTTTTACTAGGATTAAATGCCTTTCAATCTTTAGTACTAATAAAGTACTTTGTAAACAGTTGCCTGGAAACCTAAAGACACTGATATGTACAACTAACATAAATCCAGCAAAGTCCCCAGGTTTAATAATTCTAAGAAGCTTGCCATTTATTTGGCCCATACATTCACTTTTGAGTGTATGATCACATAACAGCATGAGTGGGTAATGATTAGAATCTAAACCTAGTCTATTTACTCTGGGCTACAAACTGACAAAACTGTTCTAAAACTATTATCTAAACCATAATGGCTAAAAACTTTTACATGAAACCTTTTTTAGCACTAAAAATGACTGAACAAAGAACTTTTGGAGTTGAAACTTTTTGGAGTATGGAGATATACAATAAGCCTTTATGTGCCTTATGGCATATCTTGCACACAATGACCTCTCTATCTATTATGATTTCACAAGACGTATACAAGTATTATACAGATGGAATACTTTTTAAGAATCCAAACATAAATAAATACCATGTTTTCAGTAATGATATTCCCAAATATAAAACCCTTCATTTTTTAATAGTATAAAATAGAAGGAATAAAATTGTTCACCATAAACACCTACAATAACACTTTCACATCTACTGGACTGAGACAGATTCTCTGACACCTTGTCATCAGAGCAATGATAGCAACAATACTGACAAGTGCAGCATCATTTTATAATCCTCTTTCTTTTCTATGCTGTACTGTTGCACCTCAAATATTCAGAAAATCCATAAGGCAGAGATAAGACTATTGACTACATGACTATTCTTCTAAATATAAAAAAAGAACTTGTCTAAAACTGTTTTTTATGTTATTTATATTCTAGAATTATTATCGCTTCAGAGCCATAAAACCTAATGTTTATGAGTGTTTCATGTGACAAATACAATTTTTTTTAGTAACCCAATATTCCCTGCCTTACTGTAAACTGCAAATTTTATTAGTTAAACATTGAATCAAAATTTTTAAACATTCCTTTCAAAAGATTTGTATTCTTTATTACAAGAAGGCAACTTTAGCTATACTTTTCTCTTAAATACGGTTAGCTTCAGACTTTTACTGGTGTTTAATGTCAAAAGGTGTTGTGAAGTGTTCCAGAAAATGAATGTAGATGCCGCATGCCTGCTCTGTTTCAGGAACACATCCCAATCCAGAATGAGGATTTACACATCCTAAACACAATTTGAGTCACAACAAGTGGCAATTCTAGGATCAGACCTTAAAGAGAAAATAATATGTAGTGGCTTGTTATTAATACCTTGCTATTATAGTAAGTATTATATTAGTATTACTAGTAAATAACATCATGCCACATTAAAACAAATACAATATGGTGCTTCCTGCTCTTGTTTTCCTCTTTCTGCTATCTCCATTCTTCTCTCTTTAATTATCCTGCTCTCTCTCTCTCTCTCTCTCTCTCTCTCTCTCTCTCACACTCGCTCGCTCACATTGTGCTATCAACTAAAAGGAAACAACCAAATAGAGTATTTATAATTAATAAAAGATATTCATGCAATTGGTCTGTAACAATTCGTTTTATTTTTCTAGCTGGATATTGTGTTGCTCTTGACATTGCATTGTAACATTATTTTGGCCTTAGTTTTCTCATCTCACCTGATCCTGGTTGTTTTAATTAAAAAAATTGTATATCCAGCTATAGAAAAAATACATATTAAATAAGTCAGCATTTGTTCCAATCATTTAATTTTCTGTCCTTAGGTCTATTGTAAAAATAGCATAAATGCCAAATTCTATTAGAAGAAGAAACTGACTATTAAAGGAATTAACTATGCTAATTTACTATAGGCTACAGCTGTAACTATGTTTGTTCATTCACACCTAACCGATTGATGAGGCATTCTTCTCTTTAGCCTATCAATATTTGGTAAAGTTAATGAGATATTCACCTTGGTTTATAGTAATTATTAAGTGATATTCATATTTATTAATAATTCTTGAATATGAATAATTGTTCATGAATATCAATGAAATAAACGTTTGCACACTACACAGTCAGCTACACTACAATATAGCCATGACACTAGATAAGATTTAAAGCACTATCAAGCAACTTTACATTAAAGTGTACAAGCACTGTGAAAACAGATTAATATTAAATGAGAACCTAGCCTTATAAAAGTACTCCTACATCAGCTATCACTTGCTCACATTTTTAATTTACTTATGCTTTTAATCCTCATATAGCAATATTAAAATGCCATGCAATTTCAGTCTCCCATACAGTGGCCAGCTGAACCAGAGAGGTAAAACCCCTCAACAGTTCAATACCGACATCTCCACTTCTTCTTCATTTCTTCTCAATGACATATGGACTACTAATGTAAACTATGCCACCATGTACTATATCAGAGTGTAACATCGTGCCATTATGAATAATGGTCATTAAACCATACTATACTAAACTATAGAATTAGAGCACTAAAATTATTTTAGAAAATACGACTTATTATTATCATTGACTTTAGGGGTGTTAAGATAAAACATAGGGCTAAGCACTCTAAAATCACAAAACTCACAAGGGTCTAAAGCCAGCAAGTTGATGTAAAAATAACACAGCGTTGTTTATTAGAGTGTGTGCCTATTTGCTAAATAAATCTATTTGACTTAACTAAATAAGTAAATAATTAAAGCAAGAAATTCAGTCTATAGACACTCTAAACACTCTTGAATGCAAACGCTCTGGTGGGTTAGCATTGAATTCCTGGTTTCTGTGTGAATAACAACAAATGAGGGAAAGCGCAATATTGATTCACTCTTATTATCACTTTTTTTTAGCAAGATTTAAAAGGGTTACTAGTTGAACTAGTAGACCTTGACTGGCCTGAGGACTGACCTCAACCCAAGTGAACATCTTGTGAATTGGTGAATTGGATCCCCACCTGTGCACAAGCCACTCTTGTTTCATTAACATCCAACCTTAGTAAAGCTTTTGTGGCTGAATGAGATCAAATGCCCACTGCAACATTTCAAGATCTAGTGGAAAGCCTTTACAGAAGAGTGGATGATGTTATAACAGCAACTCTGCATAAATGCCCATAATTAAAAAATAGAAACATACAGGTATGATAGTCAAGTGTCCACATACTTTTGGCCATATAGTATATAAACTGTCTGGCCAAAATAATAATAATAATAAAAAAGTTATATACTCTAATATTTTGTTAGAAAAAAAATCCTTTTATTATGGCATGCATTTACCATGACATTGTTTCAATAATTCTGTCCTGAGTCACATTAATTTCTCCACAAGAGCTTGTATTGATGAAGCAAGAGTCCAACCATTGTGTAAGGTCTTCTCCAGCACATCACAAAGATTCTCAGTGTGGTCAAGGTCTGGAACTTAATGAATGTGCGAATGGATGTCTGAACAATTTCTTTACCTGAAACACTCTTTTACAATTTTAGCCTGATGAATCATAGTATTGTCATCTTGGAATATGTCTGTGTCATTAGGGATGGAAAAAAATCCATTGATGGAAAAACCTGGTCATTTAGTATATAGTAAATGTAGCCAGCTTACATTTTTCAGACCTGACCAACTGAAGCAACCCCATATCATAACACTGCTGTAGACACTAGGCATAATGAGTGGATCATGTCATCCTCCTCCTTTATTACCCAGATGCGCCCATCATTCTGGAACAGGGTAAATCTGGACTTATCAGACTACATGACCTTTTCCAATGCAACACAGTCCATTATTTATGCTCTATAACAAACAAAATCATTTCTTTCTGATTAGCCTCACTGATAAATGGTTTTCTTTAGGCTACACAGCTGTTTAGTCCCAATCCCTTGAGTTCTCTTTGTGTATGTGTAGAAATGCTTTTACTTTCACTATTAAACATAGCCATGATTTGTAGTATTGCTTTCTTTAAGATTTGATTATACTAATCATTTAAGTGATCACTGATGATGCTGATTCTGAACCACAGTTTTTTGATAAAGATCAAGGTTCACCACTATCCTTCCAGGTTTTAATAATATATTGGACAGTTCAAAGTCCTTAAGCCAACTTTAGTAGTTTTAGCAGTCTCGTTAGTTGTTTTCTTTGTATGATGCAGGACAATATTTTGACCCTTCTATAACAGAATAACATCTTTGACATGACTGCAGGAAATGTCTTCTGAAATTGCTGTTTTAGAAATGAGAAGATACTCACTGCATCAATTAGGGTTAAATAACTTGTTGCCAGCTGAAGCATATTAATTACTGCAATAATTATCTGATGGAAGGCTCTTACCTATTTGCGTAGTTAAATCTAGGTGGTGACATTTTTGGCTGGGCAGTGTATGTCTCTGTGATTGTGATTCTTTTTTAATTCCCTTGCACTTACATGTAAAAGGAACTGAATTCCACAAGACTATTATCTTTGAAAGGCAATGGGACAAATATTGTTGATGAATGTAACACGAAAATACAAAATAATTGAATGAATGAGGATATTTGTTTAGAAATTAAAATAATTTCAAAGAAGATGCAAAGTAAAATTGCCCAGATTTTATAAGAGCGCTTCCTTAGTAGCCAGCATTAAAATAATCTAAATGCATTAAGAACAATTCTATGAACTTCACCGTCAAAGCTTAAACATTAAATATCTTACACCTACTGTACATATGCCATTTCTGTAAGCTACTTCAACAAATTCTTCTTTCACAGGAGTAAACTGTGTAATGAATTTCAGCAAAACATCAGACTTACCGCTGTATGACAGGTAAGATTTATAAATGCAGCTCTTTTCATTCTCAGGGATTGTGTGGTCTCAAATCATTCATTAAGTCTCTCATCTGCTCATATTCAGGTGGATACTAAAATAAAATAAAAACCACTGTGCTGTCATCAACATTTTGCTGGCAGAGGTTGTGTCCAAATGATCCCTTTGAAAATAAAGTCACTGCAAATGAACACAAAATTATTTTAACATAACCAAAGATTCATTGAATAGTTTGATGAGTGTGAAAATATAATTCACCTGAGCTTAATGCAACAGAACATCTATGGGAGATTTTGAACCACTGGGTATTTTAGTACTGCCTAACTATATCATCAAAACATCATTAATGGAATATCTTTCGGAAGAATAGTCTTCATCCCTCTGTAAGACTGTTAGAGACATCCTGAGAATCTCTGCCAAGGTGCCATAAAGCTCTTCTTGCAGCTATGTTGTTTTTCATTTGTCAAATGTAATCTAATGTAATAAAAATTGTTTAAACATTTTCTTTACCAGTTTAAGATCAGTGAAATATTAAGATGCTTCTATAACCAAATACACCATCCAGACAATTAAACTCATTGTGCTTGAAGAGTACATTAAAAGACACACAAAAACACAATTAATGCAATGATATAACATTCTTATAATGCAATGCAATTTATATTCAAATTTTATGTAGTAACACAATGTATACTATGTCTTCTGTAAGATAATGCCTTTCAGTTTTCTGAATAGTCTCTTAACAGAAATAAATTGCAAATGAACAGCTTGGAGAAAAATAAAAACACCCCAACTGGTCTGGTCTGACTGGTCTAGGGTTGAATCTTTATTAATATTAAAAGACTGTTACACTGGAGCTTTACTTATACAATTTGAAACTTTAACTTCAAGCCTCTTACACTTGGTGAGATTGTTATAAAATTTGTAAACCTTATTATGATAAATAGCATGTTCAGACAGATGGGAACAAACATGTTAGGCTGGAAAGCACAGTCCAGACTGTGGTATAAGGAGAATCTGAGATAATGGGATTTAACCCCTTTAAATTTATAAATATTTTGTGAAATAAGTATTCTCATTAATTCCCAAGGGGGCAAAGAACAATTAGGCCATCATAAAGCAAATTTAGTTTTTACTATTCTCATTAGTTACTGAAACATTTTTTGAACAATGAAAGATTTGTTCTTTTTTTATGTTACGTACAGTTTTTTGTTCAGTAGCTGGGTTTTGTTTCAGGATTATTATTATTATTATTATTATTAAAGCACTGTCAAGCTTTTATTACTTGGTTATCCAACTGCATACATTAAATTTTGTAAAAAATAAAAAATAAAATTACTCTACATCAGATGCTAGCATCTAAATAGATATTCATAAACCATACTGGTTATAATATAAAAGAATTAAATAACAATACAAATAATTGGGCTGCAAAGAACATGCAGCTTCAGTTATTCATAAAATTCAATAAGATGTCCATACATAAAACATAGAGAGTTAAAACTGCAATATTTAATCATTTAATTGGCCAAATGGACTGCACAGTGCACAAAACATGAATGTTGTGGACATATGGCAACAAATCAGTGAAAGAGTTCAAATTACATCATCCAAAAGGAATTATTTTCTGTGAATTGCAACATGAATGTAACTGTCATATAAAGAAATGTTCTTTTAACTCCTTTTCATCATGTTATGAATAAATACATATAAATATTGTATTTTTTCATTAATGTTTTGAATAGTATGGATTCCAATACACAGCTTTATTACACATTGTCTCTTTATATATTATTTTAGCTTTTAGGCCTACCTCTAAAACAACTGGGAAATCCATTCATTTTCCAGATATTCTTATCCAAAGCAACTTAAAGTTGAACTTGATGAACTTGATGAGTTTTCTGAAAGTCGTGTGATTTGAACTTCTAATCAGTGCTTTAGCACATTACCCATGAACTGAGTAATGGAAACTAAAGAAACTAAAATGTCATTGAACACACCATAAAATGTTTATCTTAAAATAACAACTGAGCAGACTGAGCTATAACACTCCATGATGCAAGTACAACAGAGTAGAAAATGTTACATATGTGCTGTTTTTGTCCTGCATTTGTTTGAACTTAACTCATGTATTTTTGGATTGATGCAATGAAAGAATACATACAAATTAGCTAAAAATTGCATGTGACACCTTGTGGTTAAATGTACTTGATTTTATGTGTTTTAATTTTATGGTGTGCTCTATTCTGACCCAAATAGTTTTTTTGTTTGTATAGTTATGTACAAAACTATTACTTCTCAGTTTGTGCCCTGCATGTCACAAAGACAAAAATCAGTGAGGTCCAGCCTGCATACTTTCCACAAAGCAGACAAGGAGACTTGAGAGATCAGCCGACCTTGTGACTCTTGTGACAGTGGAGACAAGAGCTCTCCACCAGTCTGACATCCATGACCCAACCAAGTATACATACCAAATGCTCCATGAACGGTGTAATCCCTGTTTAAGCTCTGCAAACACTATTTCCACTAAAATCCTTGGAGTAAACATCTAAATAGTTGATTCATGGATTTTGGTTAGTATCAATAAGACAATCATTGAATGTTAATACTAATATCTCCTCCAAAGCATTCTGAATGACAGCCTTTTAAACTTTCTTTTTTTCCTCTGTCTAATTGTGAAACCTGGTGCATTTGATTTTTGAGATATGGTGCAGGTGGATATTACTTGTACAGGTCACATGACCTAGGAGAAACCTAAACCAAAAAATGAACACATTAAGAAACACATAAACTCTCACTGAAATTATGATGTATTATGAAGAGATTTAATTTGGCCTAATTTGTCAAATAAACGGGTGGTGTTGTAAATCATTAGTGTGACAAGAGCGCCACCTTGCCTAATACAAGATCACAACGATTAACTTTGAATAACTTTTCGTAATTCCAGGACACCGTAAAGACAGAAATGCAGGGCATGGCATCTAGACATGTGAGTTTGGCACTATGGTCAGATGTGTTTATTTAGTAGGCCTATAACTTAAGCTTGCAACAAGATAAATAAAAAAAACAAGCAAAACACCAACGGCCAACGGGCGGAAGTAGTTTAGCTTTTGTTTTGACACTAAGATGCGACTGTTACCATATAAATCCTCCCACCCCTCAGACATTGAATAAATGGATAAACAGGGAGTCCCAAAAGTATATAATATGCTTACATAAATTATCTAGTTATAAATAGAGAATGTTTTTGAAATAAAGTAAAAAATGTTTTGGCAAAAATGTGTCTATTTGCCCTTGCATGGATACTACTAGGACATCCTGCACTGTATACTTTAATTGCATTTATTAGACCGTGATTATATTTTAGAGAAAATATACTTAATGGTAAACACGAGAATATGCTTTAGATTATGAATCAAGCGAAGTGATTTTTTTTCTTTACCATTCTTGATTTTTGTCTAACAAACTGCAGTTGTGAGAGCGTGTGGAAGTTGATGCCACCTTTACGTCCAAGAGCAGTGCTTGGACAGAGTGTAAACTTGTGATTTTACGAGCCAATTGCGCCTCTATGTGGCTCTTCCCCGCTTTAGCGCTTTATGATGCTTGCTGTTTCCTCCCACGTTGCAGGTCACTGGTCAGTTAGGACGCAATCATTTTGGGCTGGATTGCTTGTACCCTGTAAAGAACCAATCAATGTCAATCTATAAAAGTACAATTCTAAAACATCATGAAAACGATTTATAGCGTTAATTCTATGTATTGCAACGTGTTGAATTGATACACTGTAATGAGTCGCTTTAGAGTGAGGCCTCCTTGTGAAGGACTCTGTCGCCATCTAGTGGTTCTCTACATTTTCATCTTTTTTTATTGTGTATGAAACTGTTCAATATCTGGTTTGTGGCGTTGGGGTCAATGTAATCTGGATCTTCGCAGAGGCAATAAAATAGTAGATTACTTCCTTGAAATAAAAGTCCCTCTTATTATGGCACTGAAAACGCTCGTTATTTAGAGATGTGCGCGATAAAAATGATTTATGTTACCGTTCAAACGCTCGCGATTACCGAGATCCAATGAACTCATTTCCTGAAAAAATCCATTTTGATGCATGAAATTGTATTATCCATGGGTTAGCTATATCGCAGTCATATTGCCGTTTGTTTGCCTTTTTGTTAAAAAGTTTCTTTTAGACTGTAACTGAAACCAATTTCAGATAAATACAGTGTTTCTAAAGCGATG
The DNA here is from genome assembly GCA_030014305.1 of Clarias laeviceps. Lineage (NCBI taxonomy): Eukaryota > Metazoa > Chordata > Actinopteri > Siluriformes > Clariidae > Clarias > Clarias laeviceps. The sequence goes on from JAQMYJ010000005.1 coordinate 15,341,656, forward strand.
ACACGGAGCTGGATTATTTTTCCATTACAGTGGTCTAATGTAGTGGATGTGCGCTGCATGATGGGTACTTGTGCATAATACAGGTTTGACACAAATCGCTCTCTGACGCTACTTATAACTGCAGAATAATATTTAATAAAACATTTGCAATTGCGTTAAATCTAAACCGGTTTGAGTTCGTTTTCTTTAATTAATTTAATTAAAAATAAATACAAGTATTTTAATAACTTTTAATAAGCATTTTTGGCTTTGAGTTTGCCTTTAATAACATAAAATAAAAAAAAATAAATAAAACATTATTAGCAAATAAATATCAGCACTGGACGCGTAACTACAACTTGCTAATTTAATAACCTAAGTACATTTTAGATGCCAAATTTAGGCTAATTTTTATTGCACATTTTGCGTTTCTTTCTGTGTTAACGTAATCAATAAGATGTAAAAATTAGGCAAAATATTTAAATTTATAGTCTCATTGATATGCACAAAAATTCTTTCCATAGTGGTAAAAAGTTCAGAAAACACCAATGACTCTGCGAGAAGGCAGGGCATAAAAAACGCATTAAGTTTGGTGTCTTAAATAGTTTGACAGGAGTATAACCCAAGCCTTTGCAGGACAGACAATAATCGTCCTCTTTCACCAGGCATAAGAGAGGCCGGAGAGGCTAAAGGGAATGAGGGAACTGTTGTTAGCTGTGCTATATCAAGGAAGAAGGACTCCCTGTTATCTGTGAATGGCTTTGCCTCTTTCCCGAATAGATATAGCACGAATTTTTAATTCGTTTTTCTTTCAGAGACAACAATGCTGTGTTTGAAAGCCGGACACAATTTGGGTTTTGTGAAGGATCCCTTTCTCTTCTCGTGGGCCCAGCTGGCCATATGGAAGAGAACGTGTACAACAAGGACCACAATGGCACCAACAGACAGGCTCACAAAAAAGAAACAAGGATGTATCTCCCTGTTTCGGGATGCACTGCCCGACATAAAAGGACTGAATAGTACCAAGAAACTCCGACACTTACGCGCGCAGAGCACACACTCACACACACACACACACACAACCGCACGTACGCACACACACACACACACTCCAACAAAGAATACACTCCCCCTGTTAAAATGCACGCCTCTAACATCCACAACAACCGACCCATGCCTTTGTGCTCTTTTTCTGTCGTGTACAGTATATTGTGTAACGATAGACTGCTTTGTCACTTTGGGTCACTTTGGATCAGCACGTCTAGCTTTAGCAATAACTGATCTTTTTGCCAGGATTTGGGATAGACTACACTTAGTGTTTTAAAATATATAAATAAATATTTGTAAAATATAAAGCAGAAAATAAAAATGTTGTAAACATTTTGCTTATGAAAGTTACTTTGAACAAATTCAAGCAAATAAACGCATGGCTATTTGCTTGAAATAGTTTAGGTTTAAATCATTTCTTAACCATATTTTTCAATTTAGGCAAAACTGAACTGCTCACGCAGTTTGATATGATTGCGTGCATGACATTTTTTAATGAGACAATATATTAAATAATATTTAATTGTTAGTGAAGTTTGTCCGTTCAAAAAATTCACGACGCGTTTTAAGTCTAATTTAGATAAAACGCACACTAAATCAACAAATCTGGCGATTTAGCACGCAATAAAACTAGGTGCGCAGGGAATCCTTTCGTCAGGGGAAAACGCTCTGGTCCCATGACACGGACTTCTGTAAATAATTAGCACTGTGTGCCAATCTGCAGGTTTGTTTAATGATAGTGAGGTCGCTTTAACATCTGTTGTTATTTGCGGGGGAAACGAGTAAGATTTTCTATTGGATACTAGCTACTTTAGACACTAAACTAGATAATAATCCGTGAGTAGAATGACTCTCAGGGACTCTTTCTTTCTTTCTTTCTTTCTGGAAAATATTAAATAGCTCTCTCCACACCTACTTTATCACACACCTACTCTAAAATAAGTTTTGAAATATTATTTCTTTGTTCAAAACAGTCACAAATATTTAGCTTATGCATTAATATGGATTTAATACTGGTCAAAGTGCATAGTAAGCATGCAATACTATTTAATACTTAAATAACTAACAATACAAATCACACCATAGAACTCATCTACAGCGATATCATTGCTTCAATATAATGCTTTGAAAGCGAAAGCAATCTAACAGAAGAAAGTAACTCAACCATGATTTATTTTTTCTTGCAAATGTGCCATTTCAGCGCTCGAGTTGTTGAGTACCGCACAGAACAGAAGAGAGCTAGCGGATGAAAGGCTGCTTCACGGCTGAAGCCCTCTTATATTAAGTAAGTGGATTTTTACCCCATTTCACAAGTGACTTTAGCCGTCTTATTGATGAAGTGACCATACATGTAAATTCAGAAAATGGAGGCAATTAATGTCCTTTCTGAAAGCAAAGCGGAACAAATTTGTACATACCCATGCGACTTTGTTTAAAGGTTATCTTTCTATAAAAACATTCCATAAAAGGCGACTACGGGGTTTTTTTTGTTTTTGAAGTCCCTCTACGAAAATTACGACGAAGCTAAAATAATATGTAACGTATCCAGTCCGTCTTTCCGTCAAAAACCAAACGCAATCCAAAGCGACATTTCTGAAACACATGATTTTTATTAAAAGTCTTATAAAAAAAATGGGGTAACCTATTTTTCATCAACGCTCTTTGCAACTGCTGTCAACATTATATAGAGATATTTATCGATAATTGCTGTTCCCTTTTTTCCCACCTTCCCGTTAATATATCTATGTCTTCATAACTAGGTGAGCGCCCAATATATCTGCATTGCATACACTTACCACAAATATTTACAAAGAAAAGAAACAAAATAAAATAAGCTAAAAGTTGCCAATCTTTTATTCATGGCCATAAATATATTCGGTCCATCGTAAAAGCTAGAAATAAAATTTTCTATAATTATAAAGTGGTCTTGTACGTGCTTATAACACGAGAAACAAAAAGGAAAACATTTCTACAACACACAATAATATTTTACAAAATTTCACAAGAGCTTCAACATTCTCGGATCTGGGAGAAAGGGCTGAACCCGGTTTTCTGAACGAAAACAAATGTAAACACGGCGCACACATCAGCCCCGAAAAAATGAAACGGCGAGAAGCTGCGGAAACCAGTCTTTTCTTTATTTTCGTTGGAAAATAAAAAAAACTCGCTAGCGAGTTCTTTGAACGCAGCCCTAGCAAAAAAAGTCAATACGGCTTCACCAGGTCCACTGTTGCGTTTGCACCAAGTGCGCCGTGGGGAAGTGCGGTGTGGCGGCGGCGCTGTAATGCGCATTATACTGCATGTGTTGCAGAGACTGAGCGCTGTAGGCAGAGAACGGGATGCCCGCCTGAAACGTGGCCGCCAGGTCCTGAGTTTTTAGCGCGTGGCACGGTTTGCCGTCCCTGACTAACACGGGTACGGCCACGCGCCGCGGGGAAGGAAGGTGGCTCACTTCCATACCTTTCTCCGCGCGGGCTCGCTTCATCTTGTAGCGATGGTTTTGAAACCAGATCTTCACTTGAGTAGGCGTGAGTCGGATCAGGCTGGCCAGGTGCTCCCGCTCCGGGGCTGAGAGGTAGCGCTGCTGTCGGAAACGCCGTTCCAGCTCGTAGGTCTGCGCTTTGGAGAACAGCACCCGCCGTTTGCGCTTCTTACCGGAGTCGCTGCCACTACTCGAAGTTTCCTTGTCGTTGTCGGGTGATTCGTCTGCAGACGGCTCGGGAGATTTAGCGGACGAGTCCTGAGAGGTTGCAGATAGACCGTGCACTACGTGGGGGAAAAAAAGCGTCAATATTAAATTTAAATATGTCTGTAAAATATGGTACTTAATCACTAAATGTCCGGTTGCTTACCATTTCAGAAAACAATTAAAAAACAAGAAAATGGGCCTATATAAGGTGACCTTCAGAGAAATAGATATCAATAGTGTGCAGAGATTTCACACTTTTTGCGCCAATTCAAAATTATCATATGGTCCAATTTGTTTTTCAGAAGGATTTGACCTGTTATACACAAAACCTGTTCATTAACAAAATTGCAGAGAAATGCAAAGGAATTGTATCAAATTAACTTGCATTTTGTTCACTATTGCAACCTTACAGAAATTCGAGTTACATCTATACACAAATTAGAGCAAGTTCAGAGCACATTTAACTGTAACGTGATGCCTTCCGACAAGTGCAACAGTAAAGATGGGCAGGCAAAATAACAGAGACTGTAGGAATTTTACGAAAATCTGATAGTATGTGCTATACAGCTGTCTATGGTCGAAAATTATAACAATTAAAGTTGATACAAAAATGGAAGTTGTACTTACGTGAGTATTGAATGGTGTCGGTAGTTGCAAGCCACCTGGTGTATGGATTGTCAGTGTTATCGTAAAATGGGTTCTTTAAAGGCAGGTTTTGGACATTCTCTATCGGGCTTTGCACCAGCACTCCAGGTGTTTTAGTCGGCTCTGAGCCCTCGGTATCCTCCTCTGTGCCAGTGATAGATCCTTCTTCGTCGTTTGTGTCAGGGAGGTCCAAAATGTCCTTCACCGAAAAACCTGTCTTTGTGTTGGTCAACGACATGTTCTGGGACGGCGGATGCGGTTAATGCCGGAAAGTTGCTGCACCACTTTGGCAATCCGCTGTTTAAAGGGAAAGAATCAGAAACGGACAAGCGAGGTTTGGTGAACGTAGAGAATCAATGCAGAGAATCAGCACTAAGCACAGTGAAGACAACTCATGGGGCTCGGTCGATAAGCATTGCCTGAAAAAAAGCGGAGGAATCAGTTCAGTAAGTCCAGGAAGAGCGCCACAGAGAGTGAAGAACTATCGCTGCTTCGTGGGCATCGCGCTATGGCTGGGTGTTAGGAGAAAATAAGCCATTACCGGACTGATCAGTCCATATAAGGTTGGTCTCAACACATGAACCTGCAGTGAAAAAGCATTAAAAACGCAAAAGGTTGGCCACGTGTGGGCGGGTCTTGGGAGTCAAGTGGATGAAGACAGTGTTTGCCGATGTGAAATTGTGGGTTTTGGGGAGATCCGAGCCTATACCATTGGTGCTTCACAACATGATGAGTGGTATAACGTGTCAATTAATTACAAAGATGGGGAGGGCCTTTTTACACCCTATTTACATACAAAGGACCTCCAAGTAGCTTTATACACGGCGCAGAGCAACTTGAAAGAGAGCTTTAGCAAAGCGTCCGTTAAAAAAAAAAGTTTGATCAAAAATTCATATATATATATATATATATATATTGGAATAATTCCTATATTATCAATCAGAACTAAAAAAGATTAAAACTTTTATTTATTTATTTTTTCTTTTACACATTTTGTACTGCATGTATATTTGCATTTGTTTAATAATTGGAGTATTTGAGATCGCTTCAGTTGGCCAAAAGGATAATTTATGTAAACCGTCTAGGTCAATATTTTAGTTCAGGATTAGGATGAAGAGCTTTCACTAGACATGATTAAGTCATCAAATACCACTGCAATCGAATAACTTTTTATTATTACACAGAATTATTATTATTATTATTATTATTATTATTATTATTATAGTGTTGTTGACAGTGATTTATTACCTTGCCAGAGATGCTTATCTCAATAAAATGCTCAGCTATTACTCTTTTAAATTTTAAGTATCCCTACAATATTCAAAGACATAGCCAAGGTTAAAATATTACGTTATTTATTATTTTTTCTATTGAATTCTGCTCAACGCAAACACAGAACAGGCAAAATATCCCACTTTCTTTTTCACCCCTTTATTAGGCTTCACTCTTTCTGGTTCTTTTGGTTGCCCTAGCTTACAGAAAAGCAAAGCATTATTGTTGATCAGTGTCTTTTCCTCTCGGTCTTTACCCCTCCCGTCTCTTTTCTTTTTTTTTTTTTGCTTGTGTGCCTCCTATCTCGTATGTGATGTGGGTGACAATGTTGCACGTTTTGAGCCAGTTCTCTGCTCATCCTGGGTGGTCGAACCCGGGCAAACACAAATACAAACCGATTGCTAAGCTGCAGACAATAGAGGAAATGTAGACAAATGTCCGGCTCCTGTTGGAAGCCTTTGTCCGGCCGCAGTTTTTGCATTTATTTAAGGGCCAAAATAATAGATGATTGACGCCCGTGTACAATACATTCTAACTGTTTGGAATAAATCTGAGGTTGTTCCTAGTTGTCATGGCATTCAACTGCATTCAGCGAACTATCTCTTCATTCATTTCTGAGCCCCTTCGCTATATTAAAGAAAGTCCTTAATTTTTCCTTTTCTTTCCTCTCTCTCTCTCTCTCTCTCTCAACACAAACACAAGTAAATAAACATAGAATTGATACACACATACTACTACTACTAATAATAATAATAATAAACAAACAATAATAATAGTAATAATGATAATAATAATAATAATTATTATTATTATTATTATTATTATGCAACAACGACATTTTATTAATACCTTTATTGATTAGACCTATTGATAATTATCTAGTGTAGAATATTTATTTAAACTGCATATGCTCCAATATATCTACTTTTTCTAACCTATTCTATTTGTCCTATAATCAGTTACCTGAAATGTAAATGCTTCACCAGAGTTTTGCTTGGAATTAATCACGCAGCGACATATGCAGGACAATAGCAGCATTGAACTGACCGGGCCTGGAGCAAAGTCGAACACTAAGCGCTTTCGCAAGGTCACTCTCAGCGCTGTCGCCGGAATAAAGCCACACATGCATACACACGCACCATACTAAGTATGAAAATAAGCTCATGTTTAGAAAATAACATAATTTACAGTAAACTTCACCAAATCAAACACACACAAAATGCTGCTGTTTCTAGTTCAGTAAAAGGAAATCCTTTATTATTTAGTGACATTTGGCCGGTATGAAATACATGCAAAAGATAAAATGCATTTATGACTCTAACAGCAGATTATTTCAGTAGCCTGAAATCAGTCTTGCGTCACCTTCGCTGCGCGCTCTAACGGATGACGGAAGCAGCGCTCGTGCGCGGGGTGCGGCCATTCACTTATTTGAACAACTCGAGCGAGGAGGAGTTCGGCAAGTAGAAGTAAATGTGCACAGGCTAAGTGGCCATACTTCACTTCAAGAGCCATGCCTCGTGTTTACCTGTTTACATTTACAGGTATAGCTCTGGGAACACACACCCGCAAAGCATGCCGCAATTTAGCTGACTTGCTCGACTCCTGTAAATCTTGATGACTACTTTCAACAATGTTTACATCGCTAAAGCTCTCTATCTACTGCTGTCCTGCAGCCAAACACAACACACACACACACACACACACACACACACACACACACAATGTAGTAATTTATAAATGTAGTAATATGTATGAACTCCTACTAGTATTTATTATTATTATTATTATTATTATTATTATTATTATTATTTATTGTAGTAGTAGCAGTAGTAGTAATAGTAGTGTCTTCTTTTCTTTTCTTTTCTTAATACGTATTAATATTATGAACAAAGCTATTATTAACAAATGTTAACATAAACATATAAAAATTAATACAGAATTACTTAGCTTTTCCTTGTGTGCATGCATGCCTGCGTGCTTGCGCGCGCGCGCGCGTGCGTGCGTGTGTGTGTGTGTGTGTGTGAAAGAGAGAGGGGGGGGAGAGAGATCCGAACGGCATCACTTTCTTGTAGCCAAAATGCAAACAAATCTTCCTAATCATTTGGCGCCAAATTGGAAACTATTTCAACCGCTAATTTTAAATACAAATAAAAAAAATGAGCGAACGTGATTTGCTTAATATTAAATATATTTTAAGTACAACCTTAACTTTTTCGCCATCCACAAAATTTTACCAGTGCAACTGCGAGGTATGCAATGTCATATGGTCTTTATAGTATTAATAATTCAGACAGTCTAGATCAAATGGATTTCCAAACTGCAATGGCCATTCTGTGGATGCAGTGAACAAACAATATGTCAGCTAAAGTTCATTTTGTCGAGAATTCCTTTAGGCCTGTTAATAGAGAGGAATCAGCATCTTCGTAAATAAAGTGCGGCACAATACGAACAAATAGCATAAAGGGGGAGGTAATTAATTTCACGCAATAACAAAAATGTCACAAGAATTAGTAGATAATTCTCATGGACTCTGCCCAATTTAAAAAAAAAAAAAAAAACATTGCGAGGCGGGAAAACACACACACACACACACACACACACACACATAGATATATGATTAAAAAGTAAATCTAAGGCTGCATGCAGTCAGGACGCCCGAGGGAAGTGTGAAGTCTATAATGAGGTTGATCATTTTTCTTGCTTTAATCGCTGAATTTCAGTGTGTTCCCATGCCTCAGGCGAGTATTTAGGCTCTGATAATATAACCTCGTTTCCCTTTAGGTGCTCATGACAAATGTCTAAACTGACAAGGGCGATTGCGTGTGCCTTCCCTCTGATTAAAAGGCCATGAAGTGCCGAATGCTGTTCTAAGCCCGGTGGAGTGTGGATTTAAGCAATCGCCCCAAGAAAATGCCCTGTAGCGTAGAGCATTTTACTGCTGTTTGATTCCGAAAATCCACGCACCTTTTGGCTACAGACGTTGAGCTTTTATTCGTCTGAAACCGTCTACTGATTAAACGTGTCACAAAGAGATTAGCTCAGTGCCCGTGGCCTGGGGAGATGCCTATTATTTGTTAAACTACTAGTTTATTTGTAACGGTGAATTTTCTAGCGATAAATTTGCCCCTTTGCCATCTTTATCGGCGCACCCGAAACCAATTGGTTTAAGGATTATCATTTTAATCACCCATGTTTTCAATACCCTAATGCCTAAAGGGAATGCCTTCGAGTCTGTTTGAAATTAATTACAGAATTTCTTTAAACCAACGACGCTTTGCGGAGGTGAGGATTTTTTAGCAAACTAGGATTCATCCCTAGTTTCTTAGCTAGAATCCAGCCATGTAGAAAAAACACATACTCTTCTACTCACACCATGACACGGTAAGCATCTGGCAGTTCTTAGTCAAGGGGAGAGAGAGAGAGACACTGTTTTTACTGTGGCCAGGTTCCCTCATCGCTGATACTCCAGCGAACTCTACTGACAGAACTGAGCATTGTCCTGAGTAAAATGCTCCTTGTTTTACTACTATTATTACTACTAATACAATTTTGTGAACCTTCAGGGTTCTGCAGCATTTATTTTTTTATGCACACAGTTAGAGTAATTAACTGGCCTGTTTTAAGTATTTACTGGATAATTCATAAAAAATGATTTTACTTTCCACTTTGTGTGATAGGAAAGGAAAACAATTTGGTGCAGGGTTCGACACAGAATCTTTTTAGCAGGGATCTTCAAGTGTCCAACACAGTTTGGTGATTCTTCTTCTTAAACACAGCTGATTCAACCAATCGGTTAATTACCAAGTTCAGTGGGTGTGTTCGGGTGTTGGTGAATTACAAATGATGCTGGTCACCCTCCAGGACAGGAGTTGAAGATCATTGCTTTAAAGTTTCTTACTGAGGAACAGGATTCGACGAATCCATTTTTTATGAAAACGTGAAGTAGTCTATAATTATCAGAAATTTGTAAAATGAGGCATAACCTTTAAAACATACTATCAACAGGCACAGAGTGAGAGAGGAACAGAAGACGAGAGAGAGAGAGAGAGAGATCACCTCGTAGAGAGACTGAGCGATAAAGGTAAAACTGCTCACCTGGTAGCTTATGGGAGAGTCGTGTAGCCAGAGTTTAGACACTGTGCCGTTAATGAAATATCTCCAAATGGAAGTCAGGAGTGCACACGGCTCAATGAGCCTGATGTGCTTTTTATACCCGGCCAGCAAGTGCTGCTCTACTCTTATTGTCCAAGTGCGTTTGCATAGCTGGCCAAGTGGCTCTGCTGTAGCTGCCTTGCTAACACTGCACCTTGTTTGTTTTCCCCCGCAATGACGTGAGGCAAAATATTGGCCATATGTTCATCGACAATAAATTGGTCATGAGAGCAAACACGGCCGCCTTCTGTCCGAGCTTTTAGCTGCGCGCACAGCACAAAATTGCCAAATCTATCGTTTCTACACAAGTTTCTAGACTTCATTTATTCTGTGGTAGATTATTAAAATGATTATACAGTATATAGTTTAAACCAGCTATAGCCTATTATGTTACAGGAGATTTACATTTACAACAGCTTATTTAGCTTATATTGTGCTTAAAATCGTTCGGTTACCAAGGGCTTAAACAGTCAAAGGAACAGATGTGGCATGTTATTTTGGGTGAAAACACAGTTTACCTAAGATACCATGAGGCAAGTGTTGACATCCGAGGTCAAAGTAGCTGTACTCTCAACTGGAAGAGCTGTAAAGCGTGCATCATGCTTTAATATTGATGTGCGTTTAAAGCACAGATAACAGGTGTTTATAAACGATTATATATATATAACAATATACGTTATACAACATTAATATTTTTCCATACAGTAACATACACGGTCCAACATTAACTACGAAAACAGCTTGACATTACTAATTTAACCTTCCTATGCAAAAATCGAAAGCATGTCCTTTGTTTTTGTATAGCCCACGTGTTGTATTCATAATACAGTAAAATAAATAAATACCATTTTAGTGCGTGAATATTAGTCATTTGTTAGTTGTGATGGCAAAATGCCATTTGCTCACACTCATTCAGGCCTACTGCCATCCGACATGGCATTTCAAGCAATTATGGGAACATGAAAACATGTGAGTTCTTTTGGGGGTTTTATGTTTGATTAGGGCTTAATTAAAGATATACCCAGGATTTGCCGTTTAGAAAATATACTATTGCTACACAAATAGTATTTCTAAATCTGTCAAGTTCAATGAAAGTAAGCTAATATGGCGCTTGGATGCCTCATAACACAGATAAAAGGAAAACGTCTTAAAATATTTGTGCTCACACTTAAAGAGAGCGATAATTATTCATTATTATTGTAAATTTTATTTTCATTCTGTCTGTCGTGTATGCGCGCGCGTGTGTGTGAGAGAGAGATTGGAGACATGAAGAGCTAACCTCGCTTCTTCGCTAACTGAGAAGGGCAGATTGAATGGGCAATTTTGCAGCCTGGAATCCTTCTATGATAATGATGGTGTTGCCAAGTAATGCAGAAGCAAGAAGCAGTCAATGAAGAATACATTACTGATAGGTTTTTAGGTCCCCACTTTACTGATGAAAGACTTAATCCAGAGCTACCTCTTCTCTTAAGAGTACTGCTAAGACATACCGAATACCAATAAATAAAACGGCCTCATTACAGCCTTCAAATTCCACATTAACCTAAAGTAGTGGGTAAGACCTGCAATGTATTCATGTAGGTCCTAACCAGTACAAAAATCCTTTCCGCTCACCCTAACATGTGAATCCTCTTGTGCCGTGGGAGTTCCATTAAATCTACTCAGAGCGCCAACTAAAAGACCTTCAGAAAAAAACGATGGAGAAGATAGACCCTTGTGGTCAAGCTATTAGGACTCATCGTTGCCCAAAGCCTGATGACTGAGACACTTCAGATGAGCTGGACAAGCACACAGAGCACATAAAGACACCAATGGCATGCCATTCTTCAATCTATCAGTTCAGGTTTCGATATATCAGCCACTTAAAGGAAGACACTCATGAGGAAGGAATGCTTCTCCACAAATGTAACTGAGAGCTTTGTGCATTCTCATCCAAGGGTGCACTCTGAGAAAAAATGTTCAATTAACACCCAGGTGCCCTTGTGCATTTTAGTGTGAGAAAGATTCCTGATCTTGGGACTTGTTCGCACTTTACTTTTTGGTTCGCATGATGACCACTCTTACTGACTTAAAAGACATCGTTTTACAATGCTGACTGAAACACATTTAAGAACATCTCTCATTAAATAGTGACTCAAGATGCCAGGTCACATGATTAAGGAATTTGCAGCACACTGGGCAATGAATTAAAAAGAAAAGCTTGATTCTCTGTGAACTAGAAAAAAGCAGTAAATTTAAAATCAAGCTTGATGCTGAAAGAGCAGTAATGCTGTTGAGGCCAAACCCAGAGAATGTTCTACTACACCTTTCTGATGCCATTGGGCCAATCAGGTGATGGCTGCTAACATAAAGGGCTTGTCAAATATTTTTGTTATAAGCAAAAGAAAGCAACTAGCCAAGAATATACTTTCAGTGCAGACCACTCAGAAGGTTATATTTTACAGCTATGGAAACTGTGTGGTACACCTGTGGTGAATTTAATGGTGGCCTCTCAACCCAGTGGCAAAAAGGGAAAGTATTTTTAAAACATTGAGTTTCTACTGCTACCAACTGTGTACTATATGTAAAGAAATAACATGTAACATATAATAACATAACATAACTTAACATAAAATTCCTAAATATATTTGTAGATTATTTTCTCCAAAAGCCTGGTGATGAGGAAGATTGTGTTATATTTACTGTATTATCGCAAACCTATATGAAATATGAACATATGGTAATATGAAAATATTTCTAAGATGTACTATAGACATACATAATCCCACATATAAATTGAAATCATGGGGCTGCTGAAAATAGTGTGATTTAGAAAGAACTATTTTTTTTTCAACTATTTACAGTAAAGAAAATTTAAATAGAGCCACATAAATATAAAAATATCATAATCATAGCTTATACTATTATCAATAATGAAATTATCCAACAGAGGTCTATATAAAGATAGATTAATTATCATTAAAGTCAGAACTTTTGACTAAGGCAACATTACAAAAATAATGTAATTATGAAATCTTTATTTTTAACTGATGTTGAAGAATGGTAGATTATAAACTGAATTTATATCATGACAGTGGCATAAAAACTTCTGAGAAATGAACAATGGTTCATTTAAAAACAATTGAGACGAACACTCGAAATTTTCTATGATTGCACATTTGTGTAGATTATTTGTGATTTAAACTGGGGGGGGGGGGGGTACCAATATGAATGTGTGAAAGGCTTAGCCACTGATTAGGTGTCCTGCAATCACTCCGAAGAAGCTCAATTTTGATGCACAGTCGGGTGGAAATCAAAACTAAACAGCACTTAGCTCATGCACGCCACACAAACTACAGACAAAACAAGTGAAGTCAAGAAGGTTCAAATCAACCAAATATCCAATAAACAATTGACTGACACATTTACACATGTAAAGTTTTTATGACTATATTATTGCTCTGCATAATATCCAAATTCCACAACCAACAGAGATGAATACTGATTACAGCAGGATCCCTTCATATGGCTTTCTTTAGACATTTTTGATTTCTTTTGTTGTGGAAAGAATAGGCTGAACATACCATTTTTAGTGTATCCTCTCTTGCCAGAGTGCTGGACTCCAATTGGATTTAAAGGATGATGAAAGAAAAGAAAAAAAATGATTTTTGAAAACTTACAAGTAAAATACTTTCTTGAATGTATTTAAATATTTAAGAATACTTTAACCAGTTCCATGCATGTTTTTATATACCATTCTTGTCTTTTTTAAGGTTTACTGCACTTAACAGCTAAATAAGTCTGTTACACTTGTCAGACAGACCTCCTGGTGTCCATGCCATAGTGCATCACGTTGCAATGTCACATGAAAAATCAGAGAAGCTCTGGCCTTGGTAGCATTTAACATCTTCTCTGCTCCCCTTAAACAATGAAGACTGTAGTTTCCACAGACCTGCCAATCTGTCTGCAAACTGTCCTTCACACACCATCTGCAAACCACCATGATGTGAGTAGCTACACTGGCAATATATCACTGTACCCTTAGACCAAAAAAAGCAACCTGTGCAAAAATAGTAATTGAAGTTAGTTTCTATATGATGCAGCCTATAACACAAAAGCAAAATAATTTTATTTTAGATTAAAGAAAAATGCCATATCACTGTAGTAGTGGTACAAAAGATATTAAGTAGCCATCCTTCACACCATCAAAGCAAAACAAGGGCTTACTTCACATTTCAAAAAGAGCTTTCATTCCATTTCACTCCCTTCCATGTCTGATGTACTTGAATATATCAGTCTTGTTTCAAATTCCATTCTAATAAAGAATCAAATGCCTTGAGAGTCTTTAGACTTAAAAGATGCAACAAGATAATTCAAACGTCTTTTCAAAACTTCATTTTTAGAGAGAGATCACTATCTAAGATGAGCAAAGTATCACCAGTTTAAAGAGATCATAAAAGCTTTTACTGATTGAGATGCAGATAATTTTCTCCAGTAATGCTTGCCTTGTAATGAATATTAAGCTCTGCATAATTTTGTGGAATGAGGAATGACTACACAACTTATTGATAATATAATAACTTTCCATTAGAGGTTCTCTACTCATGTAAACATTTTTAGAATTTCATTGTAAATTTCAGGAACACAGTGGGAGAAAGTACCTGATATCAAGACTTTAAAAATCTATGATTCATGAGCATGTGGATGGAATATTCTTCCTGTGGATTCTGGGTGTGTATACGTTTCAGTCGGGTCCGCTTGTAATTCACCCAGTGCGTACTGGCTTTTAAATCGAGGTTGAGTTAGTGTTCTACTCCAGGTAGGCCAGCCATACAAAGAGACAAGACCACAGTTTTAAAATGGTTGTAACACTCACCTTGAACCAGACATCACCCCAGAAAGACACACATTACCCATCTGCTTTTTCTGAAGCCTCTTAATTAACACATCGAAAATAAAAGCAGAGAAGAACAGCAAGAAATTCAATGTGTCTTCTACAGATGGGCAGACAAATTTCAGGATAATTGTGCAGTAGATATATTCTTTATAGTGGACCTATGATGGCAATTAGCACGTTTTGTGGAGAGGGGAAAACTTTCATCTAAAGCGGTCAAGATGACAATTTGTGATGATAGATTGAAGTCCATCTGTGAAGAGAATCAAATTTGCTGTCCATTCTTCAATACTGAAAGGGGTGCTTTTATAAGGTGATATCAATTGAAAAATAAAATGTAAAGGACCTATAAAGAACTCATCTTCAAGCAACCTTAATTGGCCATCTCTTTTTTCAATACATATAAACACATCTCCACAATGAAGACAAAATCCTATCCAAATATGCCATTTGGCATGTAGCAAAGCACACTTTAGATTTAATTAATAAAATTAAAACAAATGAAAATAAAAGCTTTCCCACGTTTATATGCCAATCAGTTAAATGTCACGATTCAACAACATAATTTAATATTTTCAAAATACACATATTATACACGCCAGGATCATAAGAGGTGCATCATGTGGTTATAGCATAGAAACAGAAACGTGACTCTTACTGTATGTGACTAAAAAGACTTAAAAAAAAAAAAAAAGACTACACTTGTGTGCAAAAACATGAAGCCACGTAATAATACAGAAAGAGAAACTGAGCACATGAGAACATGTAAAAGTGCCAATCTGATCTGGGAAACCAGGAAGCCTTTTACATAGTGCATCTTTAAATGGACAGCTGGGCTATGTTGTTTGACTCTGATTCACGTTGACATATCACAAGAGAAGCATAAATGCATGCTTATTTATTTATTTAAAGCTGTTTTAGGTGATTATAATCTGGTTACAGAATACAATCTCAGATCATACATTTAATGGTTCTTCAGACGTGCATGGGTAAAAACTAATTATGGTTTTAATTATTTCTAACCACATCTTCTTAATGTGCTTTCCTGGACTAGCAAAGTAATTCCTACTTGACATCGTGAAGACAGCGTGTCTTCCTGCCTGGCTCTTGCATTTGCTGCCATCTAGTGGTTGATGGTTCATTAAGTGCAGTGCACATTGCTCAGTCCAAGTACAGTAAAAGTACTGTATGCAACACCACGTCTCACAGCTAATTATTTCCTTTATTTCTCACAGACCACAAATAGACACATTTTCAATGGGTGCCATGTAATGGGCCATTATTGGAATAAATGGGGGTAATGGCATGGGTTTATGACCCCCTTAGTGCGATGGGCCTCTCCATATGGCCACACCTGCCGAGAAAAGGTAATGTTTGTCATAGACACCTTCCAGGGCATGGAGAGAAAAGCGATGCAAAATGGCTGTGAAGGTCAGGGCTGGTGGGCTACATTGGGTCAGTCAAATCCCAAATTCAGCCATTTGCTAAAGCTACACTCTTGTGGTTGCCAGGCTACCATCTAATAAAGGTGGCAAAGCATGGCATCAGCGAAAACAGAAGTAAGATGTTGACTTTGAGATAAGTACCTCTTGAAATGAAACAGCACCATCACATCACATTCTAAACAACATTTTCAGAGGTGAACCTTAAATTGCACGCAAGCAGGAGGGGAGATAAAAAGTCTTTGTGTTGCACATCTCTCTTAGTCACCCACATTTGCATAGCATTTGGGTTAGTTAAGGGCAATTAATTACTAATGTTTTAATTACAGCACGTGAATGGGATAATATAATTCTTGCAGGTTTTTAGGTTTATTTCTAGTGCATGAGTGTGTGCATATGCTTAATGTGCAGGCCCTTGTAGGTCTTCTTATTAAAGTAAACAAAAGATAATTATATGTTCTCTTACTAAACAGTGGTTTGGCAGGTACTTGGAAAGCTATTGTTAAAATGATAACAGAGGATATGGTCCTTCACACATAATGTAGCAGTTACTTTAAACACTACTGTATACACTGTGGCTGATTCCTCCTCCCCATGTTCCCCGCTTGCTTGCATAGTGTCAATAGTCAAGAAAACTGTTTTGCTGCACTTATAGTTGAAACACTTCATATTAAGGCACTTACATAACTGCCTTGTTTGAGAAACAACTCACACTATATAGAGCATCTGATGCTGAGTCTTTGCTGCAGAACAAAGCTGTGCACCCTGCACCGTCAATGCTGCTTCTAGTTTTGCAGTGATCTATCAAAAATATTATTTAATGTTAGCAGATTTAAATATTTTTTTTGTTTGTATTTTATAATTGACCAGCTTCAGAATAATAAGTGCAATAATCAAGACTAGATGTATTGATAAGTAATGATGGTCTTGCCAATTAATTTGGAAAACACTTGTAGAAGATCCACTTGTGGGTAAAGCATCTATAATTGAGTTCATGACTATAAGCTTTCCTAATTGTGTTATTACTAGATTAATATTTTTTGATAATGACATTGGACAATGACATTTAACTTTTTACATAAAACTATTTTACAACTCTATATAGTATATAGTATATTATGCAGTTAGAGGTTGGACTAATTTCCAATAACTGTTGGCTAACGTCTCCTAATGCCAGCCAGCAAGTGGTCTATTTCCTATCCTGTTGTTTATGGATTAATATCCATAAACAAAATCAGACAAAAATTTAATAATAAACTAAGAACAGACAGAAGAAGGATATGAAATGGGTAAAACATTTCCTTCCCCTTAATAGTTTGACATTAATGAGGTTGTTAGCTAGTGATTAATCTGGAATATTTGCCTTTGCCATTCAGTGTGCAGCTACAATCCGTCATTGGAGCGCTACATAAACACATGCTTGTTTATACTGTAATGTTGAATCTTGAACACTAACATAGACTGAATTATGTGTTCAATTATGCAATTCATAATGCAATAATGCAATTCATTAATAATGACCAAAAGATAGAGGCAACTCAGTTTAATTTTATCAGTGACATGTGACAACAAAGCCTATTCAGATACTTAACTGTTTAATTTTGTGTCTTTGACTGAACTCCTTGCAATTCACTCCTTTTAAACTAATAAGCATTATGATTTCTTACTTAGACCACATCACGTTTTGGAAGACTGCATGATTTATGATCTCTGTGATAAAGTGTGAAAGCTAGATTAAACTAAGGGTGAAAAAAAGAAAGTGGTGATTAAGTTTTGTTAATGGTAGTAAACCCTGCTGTGTTTGTGCTAATGCAGACAACGAGGCATATCCCACAGTCTATTTTCCAGTTTGGTGAGCTGGTGCCCACTCTACTCTCAGACTCCTGTTTCTAGTGGACAGGAGTATAAACCAGTTCTAGTCCATCCACATCAAGGTTTGACATTTTATGCATTCTGAGATCCAGCCACACCATGGTCACTAAGTCACTGTCACTGTAAGTGGTATTTTCTTGGCCATGGCCAAGAGTATATATTTTTATATTCACCATATCCAGAATATCCAAGATCCCTCAAACTCCACCCAGTTAATATGAATATGTTTTATGCTTATGATTCAGGAAAGTGAAATATACTGTAGAATTACATTGTAATTTGTATGTAATCTCATATAAGAATTCAAGGTTTGTTTTTAAATTTATTGACAAAATTGAAGAAATTAATTCCATGCATTTTTCAATGCTTTTAATACATAAAGGTGTACAAAAGTAATTTAGGTTTGACAGATTGATATACTTTGATAGAAATCTGGTGACCATAGGTAGAGCATGGAATATATTAAGTTTTATTTGAAATAGACAAATATTACAAATATTCAAATTCATAAAAAAAAATCATTCAGTTCAGTTGAGAATCTAAAAGCACTATGGTACAACTTGTCACTCAGCTCCAAATTTAATGTAGGGTGAAAACATGTATACAGATCAGAGTCTCAGGCCAGCCACTGCTCAATCAGTTAGATTTTGAGAGATGCATAAAATTTATGGCTTCTTAATGCGTTTTCAT
This sequence comes from Clarias laeviceps, assembly GCA_030014305.1. Classification (NCBI taxonomy): domain Eukaryota; kingdom Metazoa; phylum Chordata; class Actinopteri; order Siluriformes; family Clariidae; genus Clarias; species Clarias laeviceps. Next base: position 15,360,317 of record JAQMYJ010000005.1, read on the forward strand.
TCTCATAGAAAGGTTCGTTCTGGGAAGGTGAAATGTGCTACACCAGTTAAGTATTGCATTCTGTCACACAATTTAAAAGGTAGCCAGATTGTTCTAATTTAAGGGACTTAATAGTAGAATTTCTCAGCCAGAAAACCACCTCACAACTTGTTTTTATAGTATAACCTTTAAGATCTTGGAATTATAAGGTTCTATTTGATGTTGGGTAAAAATCTTAAAATCACTGAATGGTCAAACTGCACCATTTAAAATCACTGCAGCTGCATTTAAATTGTCTGGCCTAGAACATTGTACACACTGAGGACCCTAGTGTTCTGTACGATTTTGTTCAGCACTGGCCATCAAAGAAAGCCTATTTAAAAGGGTTCAGTTCTTTTTCAAGTTCTTTTCAAGACTTTCAACACTGATTGTGTTGTTGGTGTGGTAGCCATACATATTGCATGAGTAAACTGACTAAGCATTGGAAAATGCCAGATTCACAAATTCACAAAAATGTACTAACATAGTCAACATACAAGACATTTCACAGACAATTTGGTGGTTGCATATTGACTATTCAGTAAAATGTTTGTTGAAAATAAAAACAGTACACCTTGTAATATAGTGTCAAATTACTGTTTCAAGGAAAAAAGATAACCTGTTTAACTCCAAATTGGACCACTGACACGGTTTTGCTATAGTGGGATGCATAAAAATGCAAGGGTGTGACAATATTTTGACAGAGAGTTCATAAATTGATGAATTCTGTACTAAAAATCCTCATCAGTACAGAGATTTGATGGTACCCAGAAAAAAGTAGCTGAGGTGGCCATTAAAAAAGTAGCAGAGGTTAGACTGTCATATATGAAGCAAGTGGGGCAAAGAAACGCCTGGTTGATTATCATGGGAGTGCATAGGATTTGTCACATTTACCACTTTTGTTCTTTCATTCAGTGAATGCTTTATACTGGTCTGGGTAACTATGGATTAAATTACCAATTTGTTTATAATTTGGTACCACTTGTGTCTCTAAGCTGACTGACCAAGCAGCTGCAATTAAGGTGAAGAAAATACACAAAGTAAAAGCTGTGTACATAAAAAGAGGCCGATGGACAATAAACAGGGCAAGGCCTATTCAGGACCTTGATCCTCAAGCACTGACCAGAGGTCTTCATCAAGCACTGAGATGGATTGTTTATAGGGAGCTTTGGGTGGGATGAGTAAGGCTTGTGCCGGGTGAGGACTTTAAGTGTCCAAAGAAGAGGCCGCTGCGTGTTGCTAGGATGTAGCAGAGTGGCCATGAAGGGTCCAACTCTTGTTCTATGCAACAATTGAGGTGTCAGGCAATTATCATGTATGACAAGTATCTCAAGGATTGTTGGTGGGGGTGGCTAGAAGCTTCCCCTTCATGCAGAATAGTGTACACACTCAAGAATTCTATTAATACACATTTGTTTTTAATTCAAATTTGTATTAATAGATGCAATTTTACAATTGTCTGTGGCTATCTTCACCAACTATTTAATCTGCTGAATCTCTTCTCAAGACCGTGTGAACGATTTATCATGCACATTTAGGTTGTGGTCCAATTAAGACCATCCATGCTTATGAGTCAATCCTAACTAAGAAGAAACGGACCTTTAATACCTCTCATGCTTCTTATTGCTAATTGCCTTTTAACCACAGTGCCACCACCTGACATTCCCAGCAATGAGAAATGGAACATTGTCAACCTCTGGTTCTTTACCTTTAATCTGCCCTTATTCAGGGTTACGCAGGGTCTCCTTCATTTCAGGTAGGGACACTTGCCCTCCATGTCCCCGCTTTCTATGGCGACCCAGCTGCTTGCATCAGTTCACAATACCGCCATCCTCATCTGGCACCCAGGTATCAAAGAAAAAGTGGTCCTCATCTCTTGTTTCTTCATCAAAAGGTCCTACATTAGCATTTTCTCATTAGTCAACCACTTTTATCATTCAAATTTGTCGATTATCACTTGTCCTAGTGATGAACATAGGTTGCCCTTGACAACAAAAATGGCCGACATGGCTCTCTCTAGCAATGAAGCCACCTGATGTGATTCAGTGCCAACAGCTACTTTGTTGCCCATGGCATAAAATAATAATAATAATAATAATAAAAGAAAAAAGAAAAAAATTGAAAACCGAGTGCAAGAGGGTGTGTGGAATTTTGAGCACTTTAGGCTTGGTGGGCTTTATATAAAGATTTGCTTTAAACCTCTAAAACTTAAAAAAAAAAAATCACAAACAGAAGCCTTGAAAGTGTTTCATGCCATTGTATCTCTCATTTGTGTGTGTATATGTGTGTGTGTGTGTGTGTGTGTTTGTGTGTGTGGCGAGTTCATTTATGAAAATGCTTCCTCATGCTGCCAGAACCACTCAGGAAAAACTCCACTGATCATTCAGGTAATCAGCTGACTACATTTAGTGCCGGAATGTTGCTGGGCCTAGACCTGACCAACATAGCGCTGTGCCACCAACATAGCTCTGAACCCTTTGAGGCATGACTCCATATTACCTTGATTGTATGCTTTGGTATCTTGTACAAGCATTGTAAGCAGCAATTTTTTTCAGTGCTGTAATTTGTCATGTGGGTCCTCCATAGATCAGACTTGTTTGTCCGGCGCATTCCATGAATGCTTGATCGTATTGAGATCTTGGGAATTTGGAGGCCAGATCAATAACCATGAACTCCTTGCCTGCTAAGCCTCATACACAGAAAGGTGTGATGAACTGGGTGTTCTGATTTATTTTTGCATTTAGTACTAACTTTTTTCACCAATTTGTGCTGCATTGGCCTTTTCTGTGGGATCAGTCTGGACAGGATAGCCTTGGACCACACAGGCACAAATGAGTCTTGGGTGACTATGATCCTGTCACGATTTTACTGGTATAAAATTAATAAACTATTTTACATATATACATGGTATAAATAATATTTATAATGATAAGTAGTAAACTTTTCACTTCAGCAATGCTGAACCATTCATTGAGGCTACAGTTTTGTCAAAGACTATACTGTGACAACCACTAAGGAAAACATCAACAATTGATTGATGGTGCAGTGGCAATTGCTTTCTCATTAAATCACATGAATGCATCTGTCTTCACACACTGCCATACATCAATGCTGGATGAACATGGGATAGGGTCCAACAAATGTTGCTTTCACTCAGACAACTTGTATATTATACTGCAACAAATATATATTTAATATTTTTCATTTGCACTGGTTTATTAACTGAGAATATTCACTTAAAAATGAACAGCACATTATTAAGTCTTCTAGTGGCTCTTAGGTTTTTTTTTTCTTATCAGAGGTTTGTATCAGCGTGCAATTCATCTCTAGCCATTCTTCACTCAGAATATGTTTTATATGAGACCCCATTTATCATCTCCTGTCAGCCCTTAAAGGAGGCATTATTGGCTCTAGAGTTATAAAGTGGAATCATTAAACAGTTTTTCATTTAATCTGATGCAATAACAGCCTCCCGTTTATTGGATTGTGAAAAAATAAATAGTAAATACAATTGACTGTCAAGATAAGGCTAGATAGCAGACCTTGCCTTGCTTCCAGCCGTGCACAACTGAAATGAAATTAGGAGGTGGATAGAGGCTCGACGTGATCAGATTGGCATGACTCTCAAAGTGAAGGGGACAAGGTAGAGCAGGCAAAGTGTTGATGAGTACAGAAAAACCTCTATGAACTGCATCACAAACATGCACCCTCTATGCTTTTTTCCAGTGACTTCAGTCAAATCAGATGCACATGCCTTTTCAAGGAAAGGAGAATGAATTAACACCCTGCTACAACACAAATTCCCAACGAATGTAAAGAATTGAAAAATAGCTGGATGGACTGTGCCCATGGCAATGACCCATAAAAGAAAACACAGCAATCTTTCTATGGGAAAAAAGTGTCTTTCACAGTATCAGCTTCATTCATGCAGCATTTTGTACTTTAAAAACCTTCTCACTGAGCTCAAACTTTGGTGACCTCAAATGACCAAATTTGCCACCACAAGTAAAAAGAATGATTATTACTGAAAGGGCATTGGATATAGCTGTGAAAAAAAGGATTCCTAAATAGCTAAAGGTTGAGGATTATTTCAGTAACTACACAAAATTTTAAAACCAAGACAAGACAATGCACTTTTAAGTTAGATTTTATGAACACACAACAGTTCATGAATCACCACACGTCCTGCTGTCTTTGGAAAAGAATGGGAAAAGACTGCCACCCTCTGGTTAATCAGATCAGAGGCTTGATCAATTTTCAAGGTCTTAAGATCAAGGTGGTATAAAAAAGAAGAACAGTTCTCTGTGTGGATTTGCTCATCTATTAACCACATTTTATTGCCCTAACTCCACTATATCTATCATTCCAGCTTCTATAATAGCTATATTACTAACTGGTAAAGCTAATAAATACACAAAAGTATATTTTTTAATTTGTGATGTAAAAGACCCATTCAAATAAAGGGCTAAGTTAATATAAATCATCGTAGATAAATAAAAGATCTAACACCATTCAAAGTCTTGAAGCTACTGGCATAGTCTTCAAAGCAAATGTGTTTTGTAAATGTACATCTAATTCCTCTTCCCATTGATCAGTGTCAATGTACGGCATTTAGATGTGTGTAGAGTGGGGTTTTCCTCCTTTTCTCTATTTGCAAACATGGCCTTGTGATTACTTTGGAAGAAATGGATAGTACCTTCATTGCATGTGTACATGACAGTACACTGAAGAGCCAATTACACACACAGAATACAGTACCAAGGTCAGCTATAGATCTGATCTCCATTTATAGCTCTTCTAAAAATAACTATGCATCAGATTGCATGAAATCCCACTGCTTAGCCAACACTGCCAGCTAATGGTGATGGAATTTTCTCCTAATTCAGAACAACTACAGACAAATTATAATTATTTTATCCCACTATCATTTTAAGGCCTTGCAAAATGGCATTGAACCACTTCTTCTGCATTATGATTCAGTCAAAATGTGTATTTATTTTTCTAAATTACAGCATCAGCCTTTTCAGATAATAATACAAGTATGTAATCAGTTTAGCCCACTATTCCACTGACTGTATGAGCAGTTCTCAGACAGGCAGTGGAAATAATGTTCTAAATAATAATATTTTGAACTCTGATTTTACTGGCTAAGTTTTCCAATGTCCAATCATGATTGCCTGTTCATATAATTCATCAGGATAAAAATGATCACTCAAGATGGATTAACAGATGAGTTAGGATACATGATGCAGACTTGCTTAGGCCATTACTAGGAAGTGAAGGGTACAAGCAAGTGGGACACAATTATATTTAGCATGTTATAAGCTATAATCTTAAACAGTAATCTGTCATGGGTACTGAAGGCCCTTGGTAGCATTTTACACTAATTACCTGTTCAACACATAACAGAGGTGTCAAGTAACGAAGTACAAATACTTCGTTACCTTACTTAAGTAGAAATTTTGGGTATCTATACTTTACT
>JAQMYJ010000005.1:15393877-15408177 GCA_030014305.1 Clarias laeviceps
TAAAAAATATTATTTTATCTTTAATTTATGATTACATGCATATAATCTTATGGCCATGGCTTTTAATGCCCACAAACACCAGCTCACACACTCACTCATTCACTCAACTTTAGCAGACTAAACATTACCAGAAAAAAACGATATGATCCCACAGCAGGATTTGAGGAATGCCTTCATGCTAATGGTGGTCCATCCATAAGAGCCAGGGGAGCAAAGCTCCACCATGTACAGTATATAAGCCATTTAATAAATGTTACCTTTCCTTAATTCCTTTCTTCACAGCTCCATACATTTAAATTTCCTCTAAAATTCAATAAAATCTTTTGAAGTAACAATGTTTCATTAATTTCTTCACTCTTATAAAAGCAGAATTCTTTATTTAAATGGGAACGGCAACAAGTGCTCCTAGAGGCCAAGAGGGACAGGACAATTAAGCATAGGGTTTCCAGTGTCTGCAACTTTTATCCCAATTTGGTATCTTGTTTTATAACAAATATTAAATGACATTAAATCTAACAAATTTCTTCAAAAAGACAAAATGTCAGACATATTCCATAATGTACAGAAAACTAAGATATGTAGTATTGGCTTGGAGAAGGAAAGAGGATTATTGAGTAGATGTCAGTACATAAGAAATGTACCTGCACAAGTCACCTTGTTTTCCTTGCAAAGGTTAGAAATAAATTATTTTTTACAATAAAGAATTTGCAACTTTTACAATACCTGAGGACTTTGTATGTTTGTTGAGGGATGGTAGGCCTGGAAATTTTGCTAATTGTGCTGAGAACATGATGGGTGACTGTATTTTATCCACTCTGAGCTGCCGAATATGAAGTTACTAGAAACGTTAATTACTGTACATAACTCATGGTTGTGTCATAACCCGAGTTCAAAAGCCTTTTGATTAAATTGTATTTGAGGATATGTAGTTAATGTCCTCCGGTACCTCTAAATGTTTAATAACAAACCATTAATGCATGCATGAAAGCCACAAAAGGCAACCTTACAGTGAAGGTAAGCTACTGTGAATGCTGCTTCAGTTGTAGCACAACAAAAGTGCTTATATAGTGTTTGTTTGTAACCTACACGTTATGTAAATGATAATAATGCAGCGATTGTAAGTTCAGTGAAATTGACAAGTTGTCTTTAACTATTCTGTCTTTAAGATATAGCTTGCTCAAAATCTTCCTTTAAAACCTGTCATACTACCCATTCACAGTGCGTGCTGTGATGATATACCTATTAAGTTCTACGACTGTGCACATTTAACACTCCGCGTTTCTCTCTCTCTCTCTCTCTCTCTCTTTCTCTCTCTCGCTTTGTTGTAAAATTTACCAAACATGGCGAAAACATGGAGAATGGATACATGGAAATAAGGTACTATCACCGTGTTACAGAATATACACCATAAACGCCTTTCTAAAGAGCAGATGTTGGAATGCATTGTTAAAGCTGAAAAGCGTGCCCTGGGTCATGTTCTGAGTTTTGACTGAGTCGAGTGTGTGACATTGTTCCACACCATCCATTTAGATGCTAGGGTTTTTATGGGGGAAGTTTTTGTAAAGGTCATAAGTAATTAACACGGGTGCTTGGAGCCTTTTCTTCATTAAAACTTTGTATTTTGGGGTCTTTTGCTGCTTTTAACTATTGTTCTGTTAGGACTGAAGACGTTGGTGGTGGAAACCTTCTTAAAATTTTCCAGGAATTTGTTTGCTTGTTTGTTCTTTATACCTGTTCCTCTTAATGTGAAGTTGGGGAGACCAGAGCTAATGCTTTATAATGAGCTAACGTTCACTTGTGCAAACACTTTTTTCAAAGATTTGGGACGGATTTGTTGCTCAATGGTTATTTTCAATGAAGGGTCAGTTTTGCCCGATATAGACTGAACAACAGTTACTAACACTTCCTCCCACAAACATGTTTGTCTTCCAACTGTTTTGCACTTGTTTAACGTAAAAGGAACAGGTAGTGTTGATTTTATCCTTCTGATTTTATTCGCTTTTTAATCTGCATCGATACAAATGATTTATGTTGCAACCGATAATAATAATAATAAGAAGAAGAAGAAGAAGAAGAAGCTTGCGTTTCTATGCGTTTCCTCGCGGTTCTCCCTGCATCAGGGCTTGGTCTAATAATTTCCATACTTCGCAGTGAGATCACAAAACTGACAAACACTAAGCCAAACCCGACACAACGCGTCTTAAATAAAACACCATGGACCATGGAAAAGGAAAGAACGAAAATTAAAACCACATCACGTAGAAAATGCAATATGCAATCTACTTTTGATTACCAGTGTCATTTAATAGGACAGACACATTGCATCTTCATGCTGCTATAAAGCAGAATATGTTTTCAATCTGTGTCGCAAAATATCTAGACAACTGAAAATTAATAATCAAGCCATCAGTCATTCTCTCTGTCTTTCTGTGTGTGTTTGTGTGTGTGTGTGTGCGCGCGCGCGCGTGTGTGTGTGTGTGTTTAAAAGAATTTCCCTACTGAAGGAAGGCGACCCTTTCCTCCATTTTAAAACAATAGAATGACACAAATAAGAACTTTGAGCTTACGAAGTTTAAACGAAATAGGATAATTTTAGAGAATGGCATATTTTATTGTGAAAGATTCGAGTTAAATTAGTGCTGATAGTGTAATGTCTTCCAGTCATAACTCTCATTTTAAGATCCAGCCCGGCCAGCCATGTTTAATACAAAGTAAAGCCAAAGGTCAAAATGAACAGCTTAGGATCATCCAACGTAACTCTTTCGAATGAACAGACTAGTAAAGTGGTGAAGTAATTCAGCCAACAACAACAATTATTTATGAATAATTATTGGAAATTATTTAAGAAATCAAGCGGAATTCAGTTCGAGTATCCAGTGAAATCAGAGCATGCAAAATTAAGGAGTCACTTCACATATAACGCCAATTATATGATGTCGACTATAATAAACTTTCTGTGTCTAAGATGTGCTTCATCCACACGACCATCTCTAGTGCTTATTTATTTCTTTTTCATTGGGTGCACCGAAAATCCCCAAAGACAAGTAATATAAACAAGTCCTGAAAGAAGGTGACGTGGTGTTTAAACAGCCATGATAATGCTGATCCAAGGGTAATAGATTAGTCTTGACTATGTATTGACCATTTGTGAGGAACATTTTCATTGAATAATACCAAATATTTCATAATCGGCAGACTTTGGAATTACTGCTTCTTTGTAGTAATTACGTTGAGAAGTGAGTTATTCATAAAAAGTAAATATAATATTCATATAGTATTGGCACCCACAAGATGTGTAGCATATGTATGTAGGCTACTATGGAAAAAGTGTTACTAAATAACCTGAGATAACGTTTAATTAATTAATTTATATTAATTCTGTATTCGATTTTGTCGTCTATATTTAAACTAAATGCCATGACGATTACAACAATTACAAAAGGGAAATAATAATAATAATGCTAATAATAATGCTAATAATAATAATAATAATTATTATTATTATTATTATTATTATTATTATTATTATTATGGCAGAATTAACTTTTTGATCCATAATATTTAATTAGTCAATTTTATTGTATTTTTTTTTGTAAATACATTGTATTATTTTTACTTATTAACAAACAGTAACAGAACAAACATGAAATATTTTCTTCATTTCAAGACCAACAAGCATTCAAAATCCTTGAATCAAAATGTATTTATATGTCTCGTATTTGACTCATATATCTTATAAGTCTTTAAAAAAGATAATTTAAATTGATGTTAGTTTATTTCATCGCCGTTAACTCTACGGAACACCCCAAACAGCCAGATAACAACGAGCGGTAGCCAACTCCACATACTGGTGTAAGTTATTTAGCCTCTAAAATGGAAGTTGCTGCTGTATTTCGTAAGAAATGTACGTTGATACCTGATTCTGATGCAGTCTTCTTTCACACGCATTTTACGATCGATCCTTTTTTAATTATTTCATCCTTAGCGTGTTGGTGCTGGGATCAAATCCTTATGCCTTCACGTGGTGTATTCATTGCAGTCCAATTGTGAGCAGGATTGTCGTTCCTTTTTTTCTCCAGATGGGGGAGACTGTCGCTGAGAGTGTCGAATTTTGTGCATTCACAATAGTTTTCAGATGACCATTGACTAGTTCAGAAAATTCAGCATGTTGTTTTAACATATATGTGAATATCATTGGTTTTGTAGGAACAGCATCTAAAAGATTTAAAGGATAGATACAGGACCCTGATTAAGCCTCAGATGAATGGGTGCCAGGGCTGAACCAATGACTGTTTAGGCTAATGATGTTTCAGTTTAAATCACCTTGCATAAGGGTGTTTTAATGATTTATCTTTTAGATCGATGAATAAAAAAGCTCTTCTGAGTTTGTGTTACAACTCGACCTGATGTTTTTCATGTGTAAATGTACTCTGGATGCGTAAGACAGTGACACTGCTTCTTATTATTGCCAATGGGTCAACTGTAAACTTTTACAAGTGACATTTTGCGAGCTAGTAAACCGTACCTTCTTTACATCCTCAGGAAACACCGAAAACATGTCGTGATACACAACCTCTTTAGTCAAGCCCTACAAGCCTATAGTTCACATCCTACTTACAACGAAAATGTTATTGATTATATTAAGTGAAAATTGAGAGCACACATACATTGCTACAACCATACTCAAAATGTTTGATTGAATTTTCCACAGCGTAATTAACTTTTTCATCAACAAACGCGTTTAACATATGTGTTGCATGTACAAGGTTAAATGCAAATGTGAAGAGGAAAATAAAATCTGTCTAAGAATAATCCAAATACCAGAAAGCATTTTAAAATATGCCCATTTTTTAGCCCATTTTTATTAGTCATTTCAACAATGAAACTGCAAATATTTTGTAATCCCTGGGTTTCAAATGGTATCACTAAAATTAAAATGCTAATTAATGCCAAATTTGAGTATGTTTTATGTTATTATATGTATTGTATGTTTTATCCTTCGATAAAACGGAAATAATTGCAAAAATTAAAGTGCTTACCCTATTGGTGCCAATGTACCCTAATGCTCACTATATTGCCATTTTTATTAACTTCTTGTTCCCTAGGTATCCACTGTGAATAGTCATTGCCATTATAGAAAACTCAAGCCTCTACTACAGACTTACTGCCACAATTGAGTGTGAGTTATTTTTGGTCACGGGGCGCACGGAGCTCTGTGCGCAGGTCCCCCTTAAATCGGAATAAGTCTGTTGCAGAGGTTAAATTACTCGGACGGGGCGGCTCGCGCGCGGAGCAGCCGATCCCAAATAGCGCCGACCAATGAGATCATCCCATAGCTCTCAGCGTAACCGGAGCCATTGACGTGGAGGATGCGTCAAATTAATTCGAGCAAACTTCTGCCTACAGGATCAGACAAATTTCGTCTTTAACGAATGAAGAACCACTTTAAAACTTCGTTCAAAGTTTTTCTAAATCTTTGCTTCTTGAGGAAAAGAGAAGCAATCAACAGATTTTTCGGTCTGATTTGGAGTTCACTAACCCTGCATGCAGCAGAGACGGTGCGTTCGGCCATTGAGGGGAAACTGTGTCAAGGAAAGCATCCCGACACCACAGGCAAATGGGTAAGCCTTCGTTCACATCTGCATGCTTCAGTGGGAGAGGGATGATAGAAGCAGGACATGTTTTGCATGCCTGAATAACGCCAGAAATTGCTTTAAATTCAACGTCAAGTTCCAGTCGACCGCAGTACGCATTTCTTCTCTTTTTCATCTAGATGTAGCCTATTCGAGCACCTACAGTTAGCACATCGACTGTGAATGCTATCGCAAGAAATATAAACAATATTAATCTATGTTATGATTTAAATGAACAAATGTCTTATTGTCATTGTATTTCACAACGAGACTATGCTTTTGCAATGCTTATATGCAATGCATTCTTAGAAATTGCACTAGGTAGTCATCAAATTTTCAAATTTTAGCCTGCTATTATTTAGCAAATAGGCAAATAAATGCTTTGTTTTGCTTAAGTACTGTCAGAAATGCTATACTAATGTTTGTCGTACTTTTTTTTTCCAGAGCAAACCTATGGGGAGGTGAACCAGTTAGGAGGGGTTTTTGTTAACGGCCGACCTCTTCCCAACGCCATCCGACTAAGAATAGTGGAGTTAGCACAGCTCGGGATCCGTCCGTGCGACATCAGCCGCCAGCTCCGCGTTTCCCATGGCTGTGTGAGCAAGATTCTGGCAAGATACAACGAAACCGGCTCCATATTACCCGGTGCGATCGGAGGCAGCAAGCCGCGAGTTACGACACCAAATGTGGTGAAGAGCATACGGGAATACAAACAAGGAGACCCGGGGATTTTTGCATGGGAGATTCGTGACCGACTTCTAGCAGATGGAGTATGTGACAAATACAACGTGCCATCCGTCAGCTCCATCAGCCGGATTTTACGGAACAAGATTGGCAACCTCTCCCAGCCAAACCAGTACGAAAGTGGAAAACAAACTGTTTCGCAGCCGAGTCTCTCTTATAATCACTTATATCCATACACATACCCCAATGCAATGTCCCCTTCCGGAACCAAAATGAGTAATTCTGCCGGTGTCCCAGTCACCGGAGGACATGTAAGCATACCACGAGGCTGGCCTTCAGCTCACACCGTCAGCAACATACTGGGCATACGTGCTTTCATGGACCCCACAGGTGAGACCAAGTCCATCTTCTTGAATACAAAATTATTCTTCTGCATAACGTCCAAATATTACTGATTATAACGGTATATAAATCAAATATAGTAGCTGACATTCTTCGAACAAGGGCAATTCGCGTTTTTCAATATTTTTAGTTAGGCCTCTGAAAGAAGTTTGTCTAGGCCTCGATTAGAGAGCTTTTCTCTTACCAACCAATTTTCAGGATCTGCATGTACGACTCATGTTACATTTTACGCTTTTGTAAAATAACCAGGCATGTATGGAAATGTTAAATCCGAGCGATTATAACAAGCTATAGCTATATAAAAAAGCCATAGCTTACAGCGATTATAAAAAAGCTATAGCTATATAAAAAAAATTTACTTTTTATGTGGTGTTATACCTAGAGCGCAGCTATATTATGTGTATTATATATGTATTAGTATATTTACGCATTTAATCAGATAATCAAAGTACACACATCGGAACTTTCCTTTGATTTTTTTTTTCTAGAACGATTTCAAGAGACTCTTTTTTCAACAAGTTCTTTTATAATCATAAATAAAAATAGACATAAATAAAATTTAAATGTAGCCTATTATAAAATACCATATAGATAAATAAAATAAATATAAAACCTAAATTGTATTAAGGAAAGTTGAAGGTCAATTGCTAGATGGAATTTTAACAGGTTTGTTATAGATATTTATCTATTTATGTATATCTTAAATGATTATTATATTGTTCTATCATTTTTACATTCGTATTCATATTATAGTCCAATATTAAAATTTACTGCAATTGTTTATTCAATCTAAAGCAAAATCTCATACAAGAATAAATGTTGGTGATGTTTGAAATGTGTTATTTTACATAGCTATTGCTGGTACTGAAGGCTATACAACAAAAATGGAGGACTGGGGTAGTGTCAACCGAGCAGCTTTTCCTTCAACACATGGAGTCAACGGGATAGATAAATCTTCCATTGAGACGGACATAAAGTACCCTCAGGTAACTACGTTTCATGCAGTCAGTAAATGTGGCCAAACTCCAACTCATTACGAATAATTCGTAGTATATAGTGGGCCTACTTGATCTGTTTTTCATTATTTTGGGCTGATTGCATAATCAATCATAATGATGCTCATTAGACTCTAGTTCTAATGGTTGTGTGTGTGTGTGTGTGTGTGTGTGTTTGTGTGTGTGTGTTTGTGTGTGTGTGTGTGTGTGTGCTTGCGCGCGCTCGATTTTTTCTTTTTCCATAGCCTTCATCGACTCTGTCTAGTTATGTTGCGCCGTGTGCCTATTCTCCCTCGAATCAGTATGGTGTATACAGTGGAGCAGCAGGCAGCTATGTGAGCCCTGGGCACCACTGGCAGGCTCAGGGATCGAGCGCTATGACCATCCATTCAGGGGAAATCCACTCTGCTATGTCTTTCAAACACACAGCCCGAGACGGTACGCATGGTGCTGTTTAATTAATCCATGTTTTATTTAATATACGGTAGAGCATACGATAATATTTGTTTATTATGCTCTATATTATCTATTTGGTTACCAGTGAAGGACACTTTTGTCTAACACGTCGTAATAATAATAATAATAATAATAATAATAATAATAATAATAATCATCATCATCATCATGTAATTGTTTTATATTATTAATTTAACTAAAATAACTATTACAAATAACTATTTCCTCGCTTTTAAGAGACAATTACATTGGCAATGAGCCTGTGATGATGCTTAATGCAATTTCAGTGTTTTGTGTTACAGACCAGGTATTATGTTTTCTTCCAACTCCTTTAAACGTTTCCGAACATTTCCTCTAACATTTTCTTCAATTTTGCAAAGAATTTGTTGTGGAATAGGAAAAAGTTCGTTTCAGGTCAGTTTGCAAAGTTATGTTCTCAGCTGGAGTTTGCAATGCAGCTTACGTCACATGAACTAAAGAGCAATGACATCATGAAAATATAAGAGCTTTATTTCGAGTTTTATTCCAGGGTTGATTCCTTTTTTTTTTTAAAGTCATACCGTGTTTACAGAAAAATACATTTATTAAGTTGACTAATTGAACTGCTTGACATACATGTTTAGAGTATTTAATATTATTATTATTATTATTATTATTATTATTATTATTATTATTATTATTATTATATAAGAGTTATACCCAAATATATTTACCCCATTTGTCCGAAAATACATGGCTCTCAGCAAATGCTTCAGATTGTTGTTGTAGTCGTCGTAAGATTTCACTAATCGTTGCTAATGACTGTCTATAGGTGTGTAGTGCTAGAACAATAATTGCATCTTGTTTGCTTTCTAAATATTCCTTCTGATTGTACTTCACAGGAGACAGAAAACCTCCGAGTCCCCTAAGTAAGCAACAGCACGAGGTGCTGAGCAGCATACACGGACTCAGCCTTCCTACGTCATCATCATAGCCCTGGATGTTATGTATGGCGCATGCGGCGTAAATTTTAGCAATACATTTGCCCATTTCATGAACAGTAAGTTCAAACGCTACTTTCCCCCATTGATGCGAATAGCATACATTCTTATTTTCGAAAACAAAATGAATGTATTGTTTATCTTTAATTACAACTGTGCTTTGTGCTGCGTTGAATGTTAGTTGATTGTTTTGTATTTTGCCTCTAAAAATGTAATATGTTTGCGCTATTTATATATGAAAATAACGACTGCAAAACGAATTCTTGCCATTGTCCAGACCCCCTTAACAACTGGGTAACGTTATTTGTTACATGTCGTTTTTCACTTGGGAAATAAATTGCAGTACCTTAATCAAAGTTAAATATGTGAATTGATTAACTGTTAATGTAAATATGATAAATTCTTTAGTTATATATTTTTATAAATTCTTGTGTAAATAAGCTAAATAAAGGCATTGCACAAGTACATTTCTATACACTATGTCCTTGTTGTTTCTGAATATAATTTGACTCATATACTAATTGGTTTAAGCCTCATTTTTGCAATTTCCTGCTTTGGTGTTCGTTGGTATTTATGTGGATTGTGCATTATCGAGTCTATCAGCCCCTGGGTTGGTGGTATCCCAGAATATCGTACAACGACCACAATTAGGTGCAAAAGTGCTGTTAAATCTCAGGGTTGTTTTTCTCTCCTAAAACAGTTCAGTGCAGTATGCTTGGTTGATAAAGACTACTTTGCTTTCCTCTGAACTGCTACCATGCTTAATGGCGCTTATCAGCGTTTGGCGCCTTGTGTGATGCTATCTTAGTTTATTCTGGAAAAATGCCACTAAGTCAGTAAAAATATCGTATATCAACTTGATTGACTTCCTCATATACGTGCAATGGTTTGGTATAGAATCATTGACTACAATTTTTTTAGGACAAATTAGAACTCTTGGAGGACAGATCCCTGATTTGATCTGTTTAGGAACTGTCATCATGGAAATGGCTTAGCAGAGATGAAGATATTTCAATATCATTATTTCAATATCAGATAGCAATTATATCAGTGCGCTAGATAGCCTCATAGAACCAATAGTGTAAGCCAAATATGTCGAAAACTGTGCAAAAATAACATTTATTCATTTTTCCATGTTTTTAAATACTAATCGACATTTTTGTTTATATGTTTTACTGCGTTACAAATTTGTTTCAGATTTCTGGATTATTTTATAATTTCTGTCCAATTTTATATTTTGTAAAGTGGACGCATCGAAATACTTGTATTAACGCCGACATTTAAATTGCTTAGACTAGATATGAGAAATGTTCTTCTTTTGAGCTATGAAACTCCCTTATAATGTGTGCAAAACGAGCAAGAACTCATTTCAACTGGACTGCTGTATGGGAAATCGTAATTTCCCGTTAAATTTGATTGGGATTAGTAATGTTGTTGGCTGTCATATGCTATGCAGAAAAGCAGTTTTATGGTTATGCTTACGTAACATGTTCTATTAGTTCCTATGCTTTTTTAATACCGAGTAATGCGCAAGATCACTAGTGTCTAGAACAGCGGGAACGAAACCTTTTCATTTACGGGTACTTACTCATACTTCCTGCATACTGCTTGGCGACTTTTAAAACTTGGCTATTGTAACAGATTTTCAAACTGATTTAAAAGTTAGATTTTAAAAGTCATTTTACATTTGCCCTTCACAGACAGAGTATAGTATTTGTGCATCCAGGCCATCATTACCCGTCTTCAGACCTTCCTGGTTTTATAAAATATTTACTTAAAATAATATATTAATAGTATAAATCCATAACTGTTCACATCTGGATAATTATAGACGGATACCAGAACGCCATCCAATTGAAAAATAAAATAAGGTAGTCAGCTTTTTCATCAAGCATACTGTCGACCGTTATAGGAACCATAAATAAACACATACAGCAGAGAGAGAGAGAGAGAGAGAGAGAGTATTTATGAAAAGCCAAAATAATGACAGTAATGTTGAAAGCACAACACAGTTTAGTTGACATTCGTGCGTCTGTTAACTTACACGGCAGGTGGTTGGCAATGCGCACCGGAGGGAATATAATTTGTCAGTCAATGCTCTGAGGAATGATTGCGTGCGGAAAGACGTTGTTCGGTTTTCGTTGTTTGCAATCCCATCCGTAGTCACAGGTAAACCATCTGAAAATTCCCAGCCCTCCAAAGACTTTTACCCTGCACAACCTACCCAAAATCAGAGAGGTACTTTTTTCTTTTCTTTTCTTTCCTTTAGCCAATATCTAACTCATTATTATTATTATTATTATTATTATTATTATTATTATTATTATAATAAAAATAAAAATCAATCATGACTGTAATTAACGTGGAACACTAACTTTTATTGATATCGTTTTACCGTCTTCGAGTTTTTTTTAAATTATTATTATTAATCAGTCTAGTCAGTAATCAAGACATCAATCAATTATTAACATCCTATAATAATAATAATAATAATAATAATAATAATAACTCTTCATATGAATAAACGACTCGGGGTTTTTGTAAACAAATGAACGAAAAGTTACACCATAATAATGATTTTATATATATATTTTTCCGTTCAAGTGACAGGTCTAGTGGTTCATCGTGGAGGGACAAACACGTATGGTATTTGTCCTTACAGACCGCGTGTCTGGAGTGTTACTTACAGGCTGTTTGTGATGTGTGCTTTGTCTTTACCTAACTTTCGCATGGGCACTTAAGATTTAAATTGCCTTAATTTACATCAATTACCTCACAGATAGCAAAGTCTCCTTCTACAATCATAATACATGTAGCTATACACGCAAATACCATTTTACTTATGCAATGTCAGATGAGACAGACAAATATGTTTTCATATAATAACATATAATGTGTTCTTTACTGTAAGGTATCTCAATACTATAAATGTCTTGGAAGTTAACATAAACAACAATAGATTTGAGAGAAATGCTCAAAACAGACACTTCATTGCAAACATTGGAATTTATTGTACTGAATTATTGGCAGAATTATTTAATGGGTTCCAGTCCTGCAAAAGGCATACTATTCATGCTCTAGTTTTGTTTCTATGTTTTGAAGGCATTTATCACTCTCTTCTCTGTCATGCTGAGGTGCACAGAAAAAATGCAACTTAACAAGTAAAGTATAATAGAAAGCATTTCAACGTATGTACAAAACAAATAAATAGTTGAATTGTGAGACAATTAACAAAATATATGACAGTATAAATTTCAAAGTTAGTTTATTAGTTAGACATATAAAAATATAATGTTTTTACATATGCATATATTACATATGAATTACCTTTGTGCATTTGAAACATTTTCAATGTTAGGTAGTTAGGAAGATGGTAGGGAGCATCTTTTTCTTTTATTGTCTGAAGATACATAGCCAAGATGGAAATTATGTATGAATCAGAATATAATAATCTGGAACTACATATAACATTTCAGTCAGGGCCTGTTTTTCTTAAGGCACTACAGCACAACTAACACTATAGTTTTAAAAAGTTGTAATTTTGAAGGTCATGCACTGTGGTAGAAGAGCATCCAAGAAAATGACAACAGTTGAAGAAACCCTGCAAAGGATGTTTTTTTTTTAAAGAGAAAATGACTCTTTCAAGCTTTAGAAATCCAGTGAAAGGGGAATCCTCTTACTTTATCCAACTATCTTTCATTCTACTTCCTGGTGCTTTTATGAATAAAAAGATTTATGTGCAGCCATCAGAAAATGTAATGTGCAATCACTAAGTGAGGGAGAATGTTTTGGTGTTAAAGGCCATTTGGGAGCTGCAAGCTTAAACAGATACTAATGGTGATGAAACAAAACTCAACTGTTAGGCTAAACAATAAAAAGAGCTATGCCTTTACAAGATCTTAAGTGGACTTTAGCATTTAGTGGTTGCTTTCGTGTTTGAATCATTTGTCATTGTCTCCTGTGTGTAAGGTAAAAGTTGAACTGATTCTTTAGAGACAAGAGCTCATCTTATGCTTCTCACAAGCCATTTCCACATTAAATGCTTTTGGTAAATGCTTTTGAATTTTGGGAATTGTGCACTTGTCTAAATTCTTGGCTTATACCTTCCTCTTTTTTCCTAGGCCTACACTTTGCAAACTAGCACTGGATAAAACTGATGGAACACCAAAATAGTAAATTAATTTGCAATGAGAAAAGGCAAAAAAAAATGTAAATGCTTGTGAATGTTTTCCCCCCCAAACTGGTTTATATGTTGGAGAAATGCAGTAAATAAATTGCCAGTTAGATCTTATTTAAATACATGTTTATGCATTTGTAATTTTAGAGTGATATTTTATGCAAAGAATCACAAATATACCACTATGAAATCCTAGTACACATTTATATTTGTGTTTTGCTAGACACAATTTTTATATCCTGTGTATTTTGTCAACAGTTTAATACATTGAAGCATAACATATTGTAAACACCACAATTTTCCATACACAGAATCAGAATAACGATTTACCTCCCTAATTCACTAGAGTATATAAGAATCTTGACTTGGTTGTAGAGCTCTTGTGCTTACAGACAATAATAAGAGGGGCAAAGACAATACTGGTAATATAGAACACATTTGCTATGAACTGAAGCGAATATTCTATTGAACTTTATGTAAAAAAAAGAAAAAAGAATTGTGCACATATACATATGGAACAGAAAAGATAACTTAAACAAAGTGATGCACTCATCATGGTTTCTGGCCAATAATTTACCACTTGTTTTCTCAGAATACCGTTGACAAGGATAAAGAAAGGAGGAAGACACATTTGTAGAAAAAAGAATACAGTGCATTTCATACAAATGAAGTGGTATGAAAATTAAAGCTCTAACCTCCAGCCTGAACCATAGAAGCTAAGCTGGGATGTAAATGTTTACGGAATTACACTACCGTTCAAAAGTTTGGGGTCACTTTCTAACTCCATGATCGTTCGTGATTTTTTTTTCTACATTGTAAAGGAATGCTGAAGGCGTCGAAAAAATGCATTAATCTCCTTTGAACAGTTAATTGTGAGATGTGTCTGAGGTGCCTATTCTGAGGTGCTGTTAATTGGTCATTTTTCAGGCTGATAACTCTAAATGAACTTCTCGTCTGCGGCAGAGGTAGGTTT
>JAQMYJ010000005.1:15409664-15430202 GCA_030014305.1 Clarias laeviceps
ATTCCTTTACAATGTAGAAAGAAATAAAAATCAGGAACGATCATGGAGTTAGAAAGTGACCCCAAACATTTGAACAGTAGTGTATATATATATATATATTGATTATGCAGAATAACAGAGCACAGAGATGAGAGGTAAAACTACCTTTATTTTTCTATATAATTCCCTGATACACTAATGCACTTATCCCATCATTTTACTAATCCTTGGATACCATCAAGGTGGAAAGTTTTCTCAGTATGCCTGAGCCATGATTGGACTGCTTGCTTCATATCTGAAACCCAGGAGCTCCTTTAGTGACCTAAACATGTGGAAATTGCTCGGAATAAGGTCAGGGCTGTACAGCTAATGTGCCAATAACCCCTGGCAGAGTTCCTGTAAGTGGTTTTAGCGAATGATTGTGTATACTGTTCCCACAGACAGATGGGTCTCTTCCACAAGTTGGTAACAAGTTATCCATCGATTTTCAAGGTCAGGCATTCCACTTGCTAAATGTTCATGGGAACAACTGCAGTGGGTTCCAAGCCGCCACTGCTAGGATTTTCATTCCAGGATGTACAGCTTTTTTTAATACTTTTCCACTATTCAAATGTGTTACTGTAGAGTCTCATCACCACACTGTACTTGAGGTCTTTTGTAAATATCAGTTTACAAGTCCTGGTTTGACAAGAATATCCGTATATTTTGTTAATTCATACATATAAATGTTCTAAACAAAAATAATTTACCTAGTTTTTACGTTGATGCTGCCACTACCATGCTTCCTCGTGGCTGTGGTGTTCTTTGAAGGACAAGCTGTCTCAATTTTATGGCAAAAATGTATTATATATCTCATGTTCTACACTTGTATGTCCATAAGAAATATGTTTTTTTTTTATTACTGCCCCCCTACCAGACAACCCAGTCATAAAGAATTGAATAGGAAAGATTGTTGTCACATGCAAGGAGTGACCTGTACTTTCCAAATATTCCTGCAACTTGTTTTATATTGCTAAAGGGTGGGAACCTTTCTGATCTTTTCTGATCTGATCTCAAGGAGCCTGTCTTTTTTTTAGTCCTGATTTTTGAGAAATATTTATATTTTCTGCATGTTACTGATGGTACTGATGTTTTGATAAATAAAATTTTTCATACCCCTCTCCTGTTCAATACCATTTGAAAAGCACATGCTTTAATCCAGTATATGCTGTGTAAGCTGTTTGTAGACTCTGACTTCAGCAGTTCGATTAAACCAAGAAGATGTAAAGTATAATCCTACAGATCTACAGAAACAACAGACCTTTATTTGGGGTTAATCAGAATCAATTCACAGTTGACAGGTGACTTTGGAAAAGTTATATGTAAAAAGCGTGTGAGTTTTATGACACAGGGAAGATAGGGGGTGGGGTGCTTTTTTGTAATTTCTGAGTAACATGAATTGCTGAGAAAAAAGAAGAAATACTCTAGTAAGGAAACACCTGCTTATATTGGTTATAAAAAATAAGTTGATTAAGTATATATTTTAACATCTCTTTTTGAAACATTATTAAGCATTTTACCATTGGCCTGGTGTTGTATGTTGGTAATACTGAGATTATTTAATAAAAAATAGTTTTTTTTACTCACTCACTCATTGTCTATACCGCTTTATTCTGTATTCAGGTTGACAGGCAGGGCCGCAGGGCACATACATACAGTACACTCACACACACTACGGGCAATTTAGGATTGCCAATTAGCCTCATCTGCAGGAAACCGGAGTACCCAGAGGAAACCCACCAAGCACAGAGAGAACATGCGACATTGCTAATCACTACACCACTGTGCCGCCATCAGTTTTCTTATTGTTACTGTAATCATCTTTTTCTTTGATGTACAATATGGACTTAATGATGTTACAGAAATAATGGTATTTTGAAGGGTTAGGGTTTAGTTTTATTTATATACAGTGGAACCTCGGATTGCGAGTAACACGGTTTGCGAGTGTTCTGCAAGATGAGCAAATATTTTTTATAAATTTTGACTTGAAAATGAGCGAGTCTTGGTTTACAAGTACTGAGTATCATTATCACGCATGCGCTTCTTGTTTTGACGCCGAGCGTCACGTGCTCACAACTGAGCCAATGTTTTTCCTCTCTCTTGCACTGCGGAATTGTGGGTAATCGTCTTCCCTGCTCGGTCTTATTGCGTGTCTCTCACTGGTATAATCAACATCCGTGCATGCATGTACTGTTTACTATAACACTGTGACCACGTGTGTGCGTGTAAAACATATTTTATTTTGTGTTTGTATGCGTGTGTGTACAGCGCGCGTGTACTGTTTATTATAACACACGTGTGCGCGTGTGTAAAGCAAAAGAAAGTCTCATTAAAGAGGTTAAAGATCCTTTTTCTCTCTCTCTCTGTATCAGCCTGTCGTTATGTCATTGGACACCGTGCCCCTTCACACACACACCCATCCTCTTCTCACCTTTACACACACACACACACACACACACACACCTCCTTTTCTTGCCTTCACACACACACACACACACACCCCTCCTTTTCTTGCCTTCACACACACACACACACACACACACACTCGCTTTCTCTCTCTAATGGAAACACTGCTCTGTCGCGATTTTCAAAGGTAAAGTGCAGGTTAATTTGTTTTATTTTTACTTTACAGCAGTGATTCCGTGCACTCATGCGAGTGTAATTAGTGATGTTCCTTGTTAACTTTTCCGATAAAACAGTCTTTCCTTTTCCACAGACTTATTCTTTCAGCAGGTGCTAGGAATCTGGTTATAGTACTGTTCACGTTATGTGTTATTCTGTGGAGGTCTCAACACTGATGGAAATGTTATTAAAATTAGTTTTTTATTAATCTGTTTCTGTTTTTGCTAGATTAATTTAACTAAATTAAAATATATTCTAATTCTTTTTTTAAATAATTTACACAACAAAATACTATTTTAAGATATGAATGACATTTGTAAGAGTCAATTATTATTTGTTAGACCATTCATATCTGACCTTTCAATTAAGTCACATGATTAGCAGTTCAATCTAAATGTGTGTCTTCCTAGATAAGTAACTAGTGTCTAAATGTGTCTATTGACTTAAGCAGTCTATTAACTCTAATAAAAAAGCATGCTTACATAAAATATGCCTTTATGAAAATATGTCTCAAGCTCAATGGTGAATCTCATTGCAAGCAATGCAAGCTAGGCTAGCTGTCTAGCTAACTAGCTACAATGTTTAAAAAATCTTTTTGTCTTTCCTATGTTCAAATTTACAAGTTGAAATCATTTCTCAGACTTAAGAAATTGGATATCGTCGTCCATGATTTTATGTAACCATCTTGACTATTTTAATTTTACTTTGAAGGTCCAACCCTCATACCTCTCACAGCTTTAACTGGGTCAAAACCCTTGACTGAGTACAAAACAGAGAAATTGTAACTCCTGCACTTGTATTTTTCACTGGCCAAGACTTAAGTTCTTAATTGTTTTATGGATTAGCATATCTTAAAATTTAAAATTAATCTGCGACTACACTATATCAGGGTCTCTTAGATCAGCTTGTCAAGCTCTTCTAAATGTCCCAGGTCAAAGGGTGATCATGTTTTTTCAGTTACATCCCTGCAACTACAGAACTGTTTACCCCTCTTATAGGCAGACCCCTACAAAAAGCAGGAATGTAAAATAGCATAATGAAAAAAATATATATTTTTAAAGAAATAAAATATGCACAAAAAAATAAACTACCACATCACCATACACCTCACCTTGTACAGTTAGGCAGAGAAAAAAAGCAAAGGGGTAAACTGTGCTGCAACTGGTTTTCCCCTTCGCTTTTTGTCCTACGCCTTGCTGTACGAGGTGAGGCATATGGTGATGCAATAGTTTTTTTTTTCCATATTCTTCATTTCTTCCATTTTTTTAAATCAAGATATTTTGTATCTTATCTATCTATATCTAATTTATCTTGCCATCAGCTTAGTAATAAACATTATTTTATTTCTGATTCTGTACAGCACTTTGGTGAACATATTGTTTTTAATTATGCTGTACAAATAACCTTGACATTACTTTACTTTTTATATTTATTTATTGTTATTTTGAATTATTTATTAATGTCAGAGCTACACATTAATTTGCAATATAATAATCAAATAAAATTTTTACAAGCAAGTGTTACGTCCTTGGACTTATTTGTTGTTGTTTTTTTCTCTCTCTTTCTCTCCCTCTCTGTTTCACCTCTCTACTCACAAGTAGGAAGAAATGGCTACCACCTGACATCACTGATTGGCTGTGCCCACTGATTGGAGGATGAGAGAGAGCAGTTTGGATTTAAACAGCATTGCTACCACAGCCCAGGGTGGCTGTGTGTGAGAGCATGCTGTGAGAATCCTTTCCCACTTTTTTAGTCCTAAGAATCCTTTTGGTGATTTGTACTTTTGTTAAGTTGGATCCTTTGAGTACAGCTGTGTTAACTTACTTCTGTTATATTTATCCTTATAGTTAAGAAAACTAGTCTTTGTAAGATATCTTTGTTTGTGATGAGGCCTTAAGTTTTTGTAACTGATAATTTAGTTTGGGGTTTATAGAGAGGGGATGCCGTTTTTGTTCTTGAGTCTTTTCATTCCTGTTTGTTAAGGAGTTAGGGTATTTCGATGTCCTTTTTTTTTTTTAGCAGGTTAGTTAGATTCTGAACAGCAGTTATAGGTGTTTTGTTTGTTGTTTTGGCCTGAGCCCCCTCTTGAAGTCTTTAAACCCTGTTTAGAGCTTCTCCGCAATAAACGTTAAGTTTTTCTCTTATTTCTGTTGCAACGTGAGTTTAATTTGTTCTTGAACCTATGAAGGCTGTTGATTAGTCAGCGGTGCTACCACGCATGCACAGCTTCCGCCTTTATTTTGTTGCATGCCGTTTCTCCCTAGACGTAAAAATAATAGTGCACGTAACACAAGGCACATCCTAAACTTTAAAACCACCATTTAGATTACTTCACAGTAATTTGTCACATTCATATCCTGGGCTGACAGAGGTGAGGTGTACATGTTTCCACTGACACACACCATGACATAAAATACAGTGAACTGTATGAACATTCTCACTGGGAGGTGAGAGACAGACATAAACAGATTACCATTAATCATTCTTTTGACAGACCATCATTCATCTTTCCTCCCAATTTAGCAAAACTCCCATGTTTTATGCCTCTGGCATACAATAGATAATCATAAAATATTGTTTTTTACATGTTTTATTATATAATGTTATAGAATATTGTATTGATACCACATATGTAGTATCATATACATATAGGCTATCATATAATCTCATTCTGATATGCCTGTATATGTGGAAATGTTGTTTTACCAGACATTGCTCCATTCCCTAGATTTGTCTAAAATGAGGTCTTGAAATGAGATAAATGTGGTCAGCTGCAGAGAAGCTCATCACAAAAGCTTGTCTTTTTCACCCAACTTACTCACTTCCTCTTCATCTCACCACATCCATCCTATTTCAGCCTAATCATTTGTCATGTATCATGGTACAAACACAAGTACAAGGTTAAGCAAGGAAATGGAAACTCACTTTAAGATCTATTTAACATTAGCCTGTAGTGGTGTCACTTGAATTTCCTTTGTGGTAAAATGGTGTCCGAATGTGAGAAGCTACAACACAGATTCAGATAGTGTAGGTGTTTGACTTCAGTATTGAACGTATACATACAGTACATATCAAATGTTAAAAAAGCATCTCAGAAACATACCTTTAAAAAGGTTCTTCGGTGCTTATTTAAGGGTTTATCTGATAGTGTATGGTTCTTAGCAGACAAGCACCAAAAAGCTTATATCTAGAAGCCATTCTTTAAGGGTTCCCACAAGTGTATAAAACAATTCTGAATGTCAAACTTTCTAAGAGTTTGAAACTATCCTTACACATATGTTTGATCTGTTTTAACACTGGTCCAAAAAAGTCTGCATTTTATTTTCAACCTATGTAAATCTTTGCACCTCTTTGATTAAAACTTTCAAATTTTGGACTTAATTGAAGCAAACCACGTTTTACTACATTTCTGTTTTAATACCAAGCTACATTCAGTGCACTACCACTGGATCATTATGTGGGATAATTTTTGGAAATGTCACAATCTGATAGTTTACCTGTCTTAGTTTTTTTTTTTAACTTCAAAGTAGAGTTGCTTATTTGAGAAGCTCATTTGCTTCTTGATGGTAATGAGAACGTAATATGATCCAAGAGCAAATACTTTTATTTAAATGGATGCACACCATTGCTGGGGCCAAACCTTCCTTTTGTGTGAACAATCACCTGATCAGTCTATGCAAACAAGACCTGGAACATCCTCTCTGCCTTGCCTTTCTCTGTTGATCAAGATCTGCACAATGGTTTGTCTAAACTGCTACTAATTCTTTCCTGCAGCATTTTTAGCTGTATGATTTTAACCCAAACCATAAATAGGGTCACATCACTACCTCTTAATTTAATAAACAGGATAGTTTTATACCATTCTACATCTCACACACAACTATAGATTAAGGCTAGCTGAAGTCTCTAATAATAATTTCATTAATTTCAAATAATTTCACATGTTTTTCTGCTTATATTGTATGTGTTTTATATATGAGTTCCATTGGTGAATCTCATAGTTAGGAAAAACATCACAAAATCATGACTTTTATGGAAAAGACACTGATCTGCTATATTTCTAGCAACTCGTTATCTTTGGATTGTTTCAATCTCCTTTTTTTTTCAGCTGAACAAAAGCTCTATGTCAGAGAGAATGAAGAAGTGCTTCTAATTGACTCAGATGTCTGTTTTTGGTCTCAGAGGGTACTATCCTTTTCCGGCCAACAAGGTTTCCTGGTCCTCAAAGTAAATTCTAAGACACTGGACTGAAGACAGCCTTCTACCTTTTTACTGCTCCAAGAAGCGAAGCAAAGCAAACAAACAGAAAGGAGTGTCAACTCCTCCAGTTTTACACACCCATGGTGCCATTAAGGGCCACCTGCAAATGTGTACACCATGATGAAGAAATGCAAGATGGATTCAAAATCACTTTAGAAAGTGTACCATGAAATGTGTCTATTAAAATTCCGGACTAAGTGCAATCTTTGTTTTAGAATCACTGCACTGTGATATTTTGTCATTTCACAGATTGAAATTAGAAAACCATTTTTGCATTGGACAATCATAATTATAAAAATATGAAAAGAATTATTAAAAATAAATGTTGTTTATGAGACCTACTAAAATTGTTGCATAAAAAAGCTATAATGATGATACAAGATCTATCTAAGGCTTGCACCTCTCTCCACACCTTCCTCCCCCACCACTAAATGTGTCTTCTTTACTTTCATCATATGGAAATAATAGAGAGGTCAAGTAAATACCCCTTCTTGTGGGTGTTGATGGGAGGGGATAAAGGAAGATGGATGTCTCTGGTGTCCACATTGCAGGTGCTTGCTTTTAGGACTTAATGTTGTCTGCAAGCAGTTTCTCATTAGGAGCTAGAGAGCAGGACAGCCTTCAAGTCTCCTGCATACATACATTGTGCTTTGGACTGTGTAATTTAGGAGCCTAATTTTAGGAGAAGGCAAATCAGATTTTATTTAAAGCAGATCTGAGTCAAATGGAGATTCACCGCACTGTGGCCAGACTTCAAAACCAGCTCATTACTTGCTCTTTTTCATGTCCAGAGTGCTGCAAATCTTTTTCCTTCAGAAAAGAGGCAAAAAGATTAGTCATTTGAAGTCTTCCTGTTGAGTTATCCTTGCCACACACTGACTGATATAGGAAAACTGAAAGGTTTGAATTTACAAAGCAGTCATTATTCAGCACATGGCAAGGATTTGAAAGAAGGTTTTATAACTTTGGTTTGTTTTAAACAGAGATACATATTGTAGATTCAACAACATTCACTGATGATGTGTACACTTCCAAAACATACACATGTATTTTACTTAACTCAAAGTTTTTGAATGAAAGCAGCTTCTATCTTTAGCAAACAGATGGAATTTATATTTATCATGTCATTGGAAGCCGGCAATAGTGAAAGAGAAGGAAACAAGTACAACTTTAGCACAAAATAATACAATTGTCTAATTTCAAGCTGTGTGACAGAAACCTTGTTAACACTGCACATTGAAATAATTCCTTTAAATCTAAGGATATATTTTTGCAATTTAGAGTATATGGAAGTAAAGGGATTTACAACAGTTGTGGCAAAAAAAAGTAGATGCTATATATTGCATGGATAATGTCTGTCAGGATACAATGTCAGTGCTTGGGAAGAATATCAGTTGTAGCGTGACTATGCAGCAAGTTAAAATTCTTTAAAGCTTTAAAGAGCATGTCAGAAGTGAACATGAACAGAACTTGTCATGACATCTTTCCTATACTGAGTTGTTTACCGCTTGTGAAAGTGAGTAGACTAGGATGCAATGCAGCTACAAAGAGCCATGTTGTGGGTCTAGATTGATACACAATTCCCCATAAAACATCTGTAAAGAATTAAGGCTTTACTGTTAAAATTCAAATGGAAAACCTTGGCTCTGGGGTCATGAAGAAACAAGTACTAAGTCACAGGGATCTAACTTAAAGTAGTATTTCATCCTAACACACCAGCATACTCAGTGAAGAAAGCTCCAGGCCATTTTTTTTAAAATCATGATTTTATTTAGCTGGACTTGCTCAATAAAATAATTCTTATTAGTGTCTGCACTTCAAGAATTTTAAGGAAATATGCATGGACAACAACTTTATTTAATGGTAATGAAGTTCTCAGAAGTTTTCACTTTGATTATATTACATGAAAGCCTTATTAGAAATGCATTTAGTCTGTTAACAGTTAAGCCTCAACAATTAACATTTTGTTTATTATATTGTAAGTATAAATACACAAACAGAACGTAAACAGAACACCATAATAGCTGGCTAAACAAGCTGAACTTACTGATAGATTTAAATTGATATAGATACAGATTGATTCAGATTGATATAGTTCAAATAAAATATTATATTAATTAAAGATCCAGTAACCATACCAATCCACAAATTTGCTCCACAAAAAAGATCAATTGCTGTTGCATTATAGCTACACAAATACATCAGAGCAAATAGAATTGAGGTGGTCCAATCACCATGTAAATGGTTCAATCATCATGTACTTTCAAGGGCTGATCTGAAAATCACTTGGCCTGTGGCAAGCAGAAAAATTGAGGCCACTTCACATCCTGACATGCTAACAAATAAACAAAAAAAAATAAAAAATAGAGAGATTGCCTATTGGCCACATTCTGATATTTTGTTGTGCTGAGATGATCAGAGCACATCAAAAATTATGTTTCTCCTATTTTATTTACAAATATTAATAATAATAATGAATGTGACTCTGAGTTGCAGCATACACCTTGGTATGTAATCTTTAATGGCATATGGTAGATAGGAGTATTTGCCATATTACATCCCCTGAAAAACCCTTTGCACCCCTTCCCCCAAGATAATGATCTTTAATGAATGGTTTTGAGCAGTGGGGATTTTTGACTGATAGTGATCATATCAAAGCAAGTAAGGTTCAGTTCTTGAAAACCAATCAGGGCATTCCATCTTAACCATCTGGACGTCTTCCATAATGCCACACACTCACTGATTATTCACGTAATGGACCTACACCAAAATCAGACTCTGCACCACCCAAGCATTCTTGCCCCACCCCCACCAACTCTTACATTGTGAGTGAGACGGCCTGTTGCTAGACTGTTCTTTCGCATTCTCTGCGTTCTGATCTCAGGTCGAGATATAAATTGTTGTGAGTGAATGTACGATTGTATGCATGTATGAATGCTTGTAAGTTTGTTTGCATGAGCGATTTGAGCATGTGCATGTGTGCACCTCAAAAAATTTGGGCAAATAAGCACACTGGTTGTTGGAATTAGAAAAACCCTTCCTTGAAATTAAGCCCTTTGTCCCCATTCCACACTCACTCAACCACACACATACTGTACACACACAAGCAGCGATAAATAGCAGTTGATATAGTAAATGATGTTTAATAGCTGTTGAGGCAGTTAAGTTATTCTGTGGTGGCTTGGTTAGCAATTGACATAAAAGTATTTTCTTTGAAGATTACATACAGTCTAAGTACAATCAATCAGACAATCTGTCTTGCTGCGTTATGAGTCGAAGAGTAATTATGTCATCTCATTTGATAAGCAGTAATAAAGTGAGCTTTGGTTGTAGCATTCCTTCTCTGAGAATACATGAATATAATCATTATGAAAGTCAAAGAATGACAGATTTAACTTTAACTGTGATTTCTCATAGAGAGATTTATTACACATCATCCATGCATAATTAAATAAGATAATTGGAATGTTATTCCTAAAGTGTCAAGTGAATTATTGACATGAAATTCAGTTACATGGCTTGCAATGTAAATACACTCTACTACTGCAAGGCAGCTTAGTGCTAATGATTCAATATGAAGCACATTTAAACAAATAGAATAAATAATATATGTTATTTGATTTAGTTTTCAGAAGGATGTGTATTCTAACAGTTATGCAAAAAGAAAATGTTAATATTTCTTTACTAAATCTGTATAGCTACAAATAGATTTGATAGGAAAGCTCATCAAATCAAAAATTATATTCCATTTTCCCATTAAAGTTAAAAATTCCTTTGCTTGTGGGAATCATCTTAGGAGTAAGAGAAGAGAGTTGACAAAAACTCTTTACCTGTCTCAACATGTCTCATCTATATGTCTAGGAAGCATTTGAAGACATTAGCTTTTCAATTTATACAACCATATAGACTGAATTCTAGAAAGCGTTTGGTTTGTTTGTTTGTCTGTAGAAAATGTAGTATCTGTTCATCATGTCTTGATGACCTTAAATAACATTTTGTGAACCAAAGGTTCTCAGGAAAAAGTATAAAATCAAAGCAAACTCTTACATTGAGAAAGGGCAGGGAAAGTCACATTCACCATATTATATTTGGTCAAGAGCAAGTCTGCTAATCCTCTCAGTGAACAATGTGATCTGCCTGCCAGTCCACAACTTGTTTTCTTTCTTTCAAAGCTTAAACAATCCTAAAAGCTTCCTACCTGAATCCTTTAACCAAATAGTGTAAGATACCCTCTTGATATCCTAGAGCTCCATTATTTACCAGGAGATTTTAGGGATTAGTTCATCCAAGCCATTTCCACTAAAAGACTGAGAAATGGCTTTTACACAGGTCATCTACTTTTTTATCTGACACCAACACTTTTTAAGGAATTCTGGATCCTTTAAAAAATAATAATTCTAACAAATTATGGAAATTCATCTTTTGACAAATGAAAAATATAGATTGTTTTTCAAGAAATGCTTAGAATATTTGGCATAGCTATACACATACAGAATTTACATTTTTAATAGGCCTCCTTTGACTCTGCCATAGTAGGTAGACGTTTTCTAGACTCGACCACAAACTCTTTAGGTTTGTGGGATAAAGACTGAATGTCTCAAGTGTGGGTACATTGATTGTGTGCAGTGAACAGTGCTATCTCCAAAGTATCCATATGGGTGGTGCAAAGTGGTCTTTCATTGTTGAAATTCCAAAGGGTATGTAAATTTTTGCTTGTGCATAAAATGTCTAGGAAGTTTTACGTATCACAGGTTAGTTATCTGATTAGGCCACTAAAAATGGTTCACATTTTTTAATTGACTTTATCTATGAGACATCCACTAAGATTTTGTTACCAGATTTAACATATATTTAGAGACATGAAGCATGGCTATCCGTATTCTATCTATCTTTGATTTCTTGCTGAATTATGCTTATTTATTGACCTTAACAGTTTTTAGTCTTTTGAAGGAAGAACAACTGACCCCTACAGTCAAGCCAGTATGGAAAGTGTCTGGTTCAAGCAGCTGCTTAGCAGGAAGTTAGACATTGTTTGTCTAGGCTGCTTTACCTAACTTTCTTGTCTTGCTTCACACACCTTATCTTGCACATCTTGATGTGTACCTTATGATGTGTAATTTTAACAGTAATTGGAAAATCTTTCTTGGTATGAAAGATGAATTTTGGTTAAAAAAATAATAAATAAATAAATAAATAAATAAATAAATAATAATAATAATAAAATATTTCTAAACAATATAATCTTAATAAATTGTGGTCTAATGATGGGATTAGGAAAACTTTGTTCAGAGCTCTTTAAAGCTTGAAAAGGATTTCCTGGATCAGTATAAACACACCATAATGCTGAAGAAAATATATTTTCCAAATTACACAGAATGGCTTTGACGTGACTGCATGGTCATTAAATAAAATAAGTTGTGCTACAGAAATTAGAGAGTCATATGGTGGAGTTCCTTCACATAAGGAACTGAGTCAAAGATTGGGAGATGCATTTCCCTTCTTCTACACTGAGTGGCAGGAGATCTGTTGTGAATATTTTTCTCTTGTGGTTGGTCTTTCTCTCCAAGGCCATTTATTTTAATGCATCTCAGCTGCCTTCACTCCCATTGTAACAGAAACCAAGGGCACAAAATCCATGAGTTTAGCTCTGGTGCTGTTTCTTATAAGGCAAGAATATCTGGTATGAGTTGAAGTATAATTTCTGATGTAGTGTGTTGAGTAACATTTCCTCATTGTAGCTGGTGTCCTCCAGTCATGTCTAAACTTTGACAATTTCTAATTCTGTATATTTGCAAAGGCGGACTATTTTTTATACTTCAGTCTGTCTGACATGTCATTGCACTGCATGGGGTATTCCACAAAATGACTGATGGGGAAAATCTCCCATGCCTGCTGCACATATTGCAACCTCAATAAGAACATATTTTGATCTCATGTTTTAATCTGGAAAAAAGAGAGCACTGGTGTTTGTTTTTGTTTTATTTGAGAGGTGTCCAACTCTATGCACACCATGACCTGTGGTACCATTACTCATCTTGAAAGTCTTAAATATACACACCTTTATAAACTAGACTCTGCTTTTCAAAATATATAGAACTGATGTGCCACCTCCTCTGTGTTACATCTAACAGTGTTTTACATTTGACAGTAATGAAAAGAAATTTTGTTGTCCAGAGATTCCATTTGCAGTTCTCTTGCTCCTCCAGTGGCTACATCCATATGTGCTTATTTCAACTGATGTATCTCCCGTCTGAACCAGAAGTCTCAGGCCAGGACTGAATGTATGTGTTGGACTGGGCCACACATTTCTGAAGACCACACAGGTTTCCTGCCTGACGGCCAACTCTCTGTGCTGCTCTCCATCTTCGTCTCTACATGTCTCCATGGAGATGAGGTCATAAGTTCAACATCAGTAGAAAATATGGACATGACAGAAGCTTACAAACCTGCAAAATTCTCTCCAACTAAAAGAGATGGTGAAAGACAATAGTCTTTATTGCATTCGTCTGTCATTTATTTAAAAAAAAAAAAAAAAAAAAAAAAACGTGTTTTTTTTTTTATATATAATGAGAAAATAAGTTATCTGAGATATTTTCTCTTTAGGAACAAAAACTACAAAGTAGTAGTAGTAGTGTTCTGCAGTACATTTCTATGAAAACTGGCTGGTAGTGTTATGCAAGCTTTTTGTAAAACTTCAGCACTTTGATTTCACAATGTGTTTATCAGAAATAAGGTCCAGTGTTTGCTTTGGTTCATTATGTAAATTTATTTTTAATTAATTTCAATAGATAAAAATAGATGGTAACACTGGAAATTACTTTTTTTCTGTACTGAATCATCAATGCAGTAGGCATAAAATAGACAACAGATTTTTGGACAGCAACTAACCCCCCCTCACACAAACACACACACACACACACACACACACACACACCATCACCACCACCACCCTCCCCCATACATGTACTGTATAAGGACTGGAATATTCTGATCCCAATGGATAGACTTGTCTGTTCCTGATAGTTTTCATTTGAATCCCTAACATGTGCTTTCAACCTGTTGTCTTGCTGTCTTGTTAAAGCCACTCTGGAGAGAGGCCTCTGTATGGATGAAATGACCCTTAACCTGTCACTTTCCTACACAGCTCCCTTTTACATCATATCCCCACACAAATATACAGAAAAGCAGATTATTTCATTACCTGTGGAGCCACCACTGGAACCAAGACAAGAAAATATTAGGCAGTGGGAGTAGCAGGCGCAAAAGTGAAAACAACAGAAGGACATGGTGAACATGTAAGATAGAGAGAGGGAAGGGGGTAGGAAAGAGAGGGTGATCTCATGCGAAGCGCTGAAATCTTGCTGTTGTAAATGAGTTTATCATACCACCATGGTCGGCCATAAATGACCTCAGCAGACATGCTTTCGTAGTAGGCTAAACCAATAAGAATGTGCAGGAAGGTAAACAGAGCCTGCAGTGAGCAGCACTACTTCTGCACCATAAATACTGCTGGCTTTAACATGTGTGGTGAAAGGTAGTGTGCCGGTTTATGTGCGGGATTTTGTAAGTTAAGGAATCGTTTGTAGTAGCGCATCTGTAGGCATGGAGGACGGCTCCCTCTGCTGTGGAAAGGGACTTCAATACATACTTGCATTTTCAGTGGGCTTCTAACCCAGAACAGATGTCCACAGTAAACTGCAATGACCCACAGAGGCCCCTCCAGTGTGGTTAGGCTCTGGATGCCGGCCAGTGAAGGGCTGGGCCACTCAACACCTGATCACACTATGAGCTTTACAATAAGAAGGTGTAAAACTTTCTCTCTGTGCACTCAGGAGCCAGAGGCTTTTCAGAAAGAGCAATATATTAAAGTCTAATTGGGTAGAGCAACAGACTACAGGCTCCCGCGGGAGGGTTAAGCAGGCTGTTACAACCTGCCTTGCATTACAAAGGCTGCTGGCATGGAATGACCTATCAAGTCCCTATTATAATCTTTGCAGGCATCTGAAGCTGGATTTGTGCATGATATATTATACTTGATAATCTTGCAATTATCTCACTTGCATTTTTCCACAGGTACTACAGGCATACATGACAAATTAAATGCTGCATCAAATCTTCTTAATGACTTTCACCTTATTCATTTGTAAGTGACAGAAATATTTGTGGAGGGAGGTACAATAAATATGCAATAAATATGCAATACAAAGAAAACATATCTGTTTTTAACACAAAACAAATAGTAGAAATTGTATTATGGGCCACAACTGTCCCAGCTCTGCCAGGAACAAACAAAAAAAAGAAAGAAAAGTGGAGTCCGCTGTGAGGCCAAGTCTCTCAGAAGGCGGCACACTGATGAACTAAAAAATTCTGATAGTGATCATGAATGGTACATTTATAAAAGACACAAACAAATGGAACCAATGGAAGCTCATCCAGTCCTTTTGGTTTTAATGGTGGTCTTCTTAGATCAGCCAGTGAAGCATGCTATTAAACAATATCCAGGTCAGATAGGAGTGTAATCTACTCAGTATGGATAGAGTTTATTTTGTTGGGAAAGCTAAAACAATCAAAACCAATATTTACAGAGGAAATGTAGCCAAATAGCCAGTCTGTTTCCCAGAACTTTGACTAGGAAATTAATTTGAACTCCAAATTGCAGCCTCCTCCTTCTGTCCTTGATTCAAATGCCATACATAGGCCTACTTCTATAATGAGATTTTTTTTCTTTTTAATGAAACAAGTCATTGTTCTGTAAACCAGATTAATCTTTTAACATTAACAATTTTGGAAAGATCTAAAACTGTAACTTCTAACCTTCCACACAGCCACATTGAGAAAAATACACAAGTATAGATGATATACAGAAGTATCAACGTAATTGTTAAAAGGACAAGAAGGCACTTTGCCAGGTCAGTCTTTTCATATCTCTCTGCTAATTCACTTTTTACACCTTGGTGGTCCCATTTTTGGAACACTATTAAACCAGCATTATTTTTCTTCCCCTTGACCCCTGGTGATGGCCCCTCCACAGCAATGCCCTCTTCTGGAACACAGCAGCTGGGTGTATTTAGGAAACAGGAAGCAGCTGTCAGGAACAACTGCTGCATGCATGGCTATTCCAGGCCTGGCCTGTTTGTTTTTAAAATGGACATGATAGTACCAGTGGATTACAGCAATACCTGAGACTGCTTAGCAGACACTTCAGATGCTCCTCTCTGGAAATGAACTGTAATGTGTGTGTGTGTGTGTGTGTGTGTGTGTGTGTGTGTGTGAAAGAAAACAAGAGGGATGGTAGACTATATGCACTCTCTACATATACCTCCATTCTAAGTACGCTAGCAAATGCTTGAACTATGACTTTTAACCTAATTACACCTAAAAGCTGTAATTTTATATGAATGAAATCCAGTACATGACCCATACCTTCTCTCAGTAATTTAAATATGACACACTATAATTAATGCTTAAAACTCAAGCAGCACAGATTTGAGCCAGCAACACAGCATTGGTTACTGATTGATGAAATTAACTGCTTATATACAGAAGTCCTGCCAGTGTGTGATGATGGGGGGATTTTAGACATCAAACAGTGTTTTTAGATATGTCAGCCAGAACCAAAGTTAACATTATTTAAAAAAATGTGTAAATTACTACTGGAATATGGTAATGAATATAGGAACATCAAACTCACCAATGCTTATTGTTTTTTTGTTTGTTTTTTGCATATGTATCTGTGCTATTTCTTTGCATTTTATTTTTATTTTTTAAATACAAACATGCTCAGTCAAAATTTTCTTAAAATTAAATAAAAAACATCATATTGTCTAGGCTTTACTGAAAAAGTCATTGTCATCATACTTCACAATACTGACACCTATACATATATTTATTAAAACAGTGCAATGCAAAGAAATGGCTAAAAAATACCCTGGGTTTTAAGGGCTATAGACAAAAGACTTCAGACTGCAGACAGCTATAGAACTACTTTACAAATACTGTAGCTGAGATGTAAATGTGTGAGAAACTAAAGAGTCAAATCATTGCACTAGAATACATTTAAGGGATTCTTTGTGGAGGAAGTAGGCAGTAACACTCAGAGACTGCATCCACTAAAGTCTACATATACCACAATAATTTTCATTTGTTTTTCATTTGGCCCTTTCTGTGTCTCACAAGCATACCTCAGGCCCCAGCTAAAGGGTATCGTTTGACTCTTAACCTGCCATGGAGAATGTCTAATGAGAGAAGAAAATCAAACTATGGGGTAACCGGACACTATACTGTACACTGTAAAGTCTGTCCGTCTACCCAGCCCCCCGAAGAATTTCACTACCTGATCAAAAGATAGCCAAGGCTCTTTAAAATTCCTCACCTGCCGTTAAACTTAATGCAGCTCTCATTAGGAGAAATAAAACAGATTAATGCAGGTGCAATTAAATGTGAGGGATTGGTTCAGAATTTATATAGACATGTTTGGCTCTTCACTGCATTCACTCCATTCTAAAGAAAACACTAGACATATTCTTATAGAAGAGGAACTTATGTCAGATATAGATTAAAGAAGCTTTGTGAGATTGATTTACTGTGAATTATTCAATAAAAGAGTACACGAATAAATGTTTATTTTTCAATGATTCATGTACATTACAAAAAAAAATCAAAGAGGAACCTTCTAGAAGCCAAAGGCCCCACTTGAGTTAATATCTATGTCAGTTTTTCTCAGAAACCCAACACATTACTGTATATTACCAGCGGGCCAGAAGATTTGTTTAGAGTAAAGGAAGTAACACAGTCTCATTATGGAGCTAATTTTAGTCTCAGGAAAAGATGTTTAGGGAGACTTGGCTCAGGTCCGAAAAGCTGAAGTGCCCATTCTTAATTCCCAGTTGTGGAACAGAAGTCATTTTGGTTCTTGTCTGAACTCAAACAATTTTAGCATATATAGAGCAACTTCAAAAGTGCCTTATCGCTCCTGGCATCAAACATGAGTGATTCCACATGAAAAAGCAGCTGAGCTTTTACTGTAATTAGGGAAATAATTATTCCATTTGTATTGTACAAATAAATCAGAAAAAAGCTCTGTTAGAAAGGCAGTTGCAAAATCCAGCTTGAATCCCTTGCTGAGGCTCTCACAACCTTGCATTTAACACACGAGACACTTTAAACCTGGCAGGCACAGTAGGAACGAGAATGAGTAAACTCTACCAAATGGGTATTAAACTTGACGGTTGATTAATCACAGATGAGACAAGGGAGTAGGGCACTTAGAAGCAAGGTTGCACTGGAGAGCTTTTGAGAGATGGAAGGTGAGCTCTTATGCTTTGGCGCCATAGCTCCTATAAAACTCTGCTCACCATTGTGTAGTCTCTGCCAGTTAAAGGTATCAGAGCATTTTAAAACTTCAGATCAGGGAAAAGAGACATTAATAATAATAATAATAATAATAATAATAATAATAATAATAATAAATGTGCAGAAAAATGTGCAAGAAAAAAAGCATTCTAAACAGTCTAATTTGTCAACTGTTTTTGATACTGTTTATTTCTCAGTTGTAACATCACTGCACAGTGTACGCTACATACTGCACATGATAAGTACTCTGACAAGCTGGGCCAGACCACCCAGTCATGCCGTGTTGAAACACAGTCTGGCAGCGGTCATTAAAGTGTTTCCTCAGGTCAGTCAAGAGCTGTGAACTGTGGAGCAGTTGGAAGTCATCCAGCAGTCCCAGACTAACATTGACTGATAATATTTCTGTCCAGCCACCACCGCATTATGTTATAATTATTTCTGTGATGTGCATGGTGGCAGTAGGGTATATGTGTATGTTCTGTAATTATCCCATTGTATCAGTACCATTTATATTACATTAACTAAGGGAGGCATATATGACATTAATGTGTTCCACAGAACTATGCCCCTGGGAGCCACCAACAGGAAAGATCTGTGATTAAGTAACATGAATACATCCGA
This sequence comes from Clarias laeviceps, assembly GCA_030014305.1. Lineage (NCBI taxonomy): Eukaryota > Metazoa > Chordata > Actinopteri > Siluriformes > Clariidae > Clarias > Clarias laeviceps. The sequence goes on from JAQMYJ010000005.1 coordinate 15,428,538, forward strand.
AAGCTTTATTCTTTTCTGTTACTTTTGCTCTCAGGTGAGTTGTGTTTCTATACATGCAACAGGGTCTAATATGATTATGCTTAGAGCAAGCGAGAGAGAGAGAGAGAGAGAGAGAGAGAGAGATGTATTCAGGATGGGTATTTTTGTAATATATAGAACTTAAAATGTTTTTTTTTACTGTATTCATATATCACATTCATTGTTATTTATATAGTAAAAAGTTAAGAATTTTCTGTGCAATAATTACAATTGCTTTTTGCATTATATTAGATTATGCTGACTCGGCTTCCTAGGGATTTTCTTAGCACAAATACTGGTGCACTTGCTCTGCATTTCTCTTTATCTCTTCTCCTGCTATAGTTGTACAGCAAGAGTAAAATAAATGCCTTTTAACTGAGTACATGTGCAAGAGTTTATGTTGGTCACTAGTCCTGCTCTGACTGTTCCAGTACTGTGGAGCTGCAGTGTGTCTTGGGCTGAACTTGAACAAGTGGTCAGCTCCAGAGCTCATAAATCTCTTGCCTGCCCGGACATGCAGTGACTTACTGCAGCCCAGGGAAAGGGCCTCACTGGAATGAGACAGCTTGTCAAGGTATTTGAAACATACATGTAAATGCTTTCAACCCAAAGCAACAGCAACAGGGCTGTCTGAATACTTCCAATGATACCTTCATTAAAAGATGAAGTGCATTATCTTCAGAAAAAAAGTAAATAATGTTTTTGCAAATAAAAAAATTGGAATTTAAATTAGATTTATGTTTTTAATGAGATGTTTTGTATCACTGTTCTGAGACATAATTCACAGTTCTACAAGTCACACTTGCTAAAGAATTAAAAGTGTTGTTTCAATAAAGTTATTTGAACAGGGCTTAAGGCAAGTATCAAGTAGGCAATTCTTTTGCATGTTATGTCTGGAAGTCTGATGAATAGAAATCATCTGCAGTATTTATGAGATTTTTGCACAGATAGTGACAGAATGTTTGCATAGCACAGAAAACACCAGAGTCCAACAGTAACAGGAATGAAAGATGCTGCTGGCATGCCACCCAGTTCCTCAATACAGGTGCAGTCAAATGCTTCAGTGAAAAAGAGTTCTTGACGTCACCTATGAGCTGACTGAAACACAGGCAAACTCTGAACAAGCAGCCTAAAATTATTCTTAAAAATATTCAGAATACCTCATGCACCATAAATCCTAATACAGGTTAACTCTTAACCTCCAATGCTGTTAAATAATTGGGGCTAGGAAACCTACATGTATTTTTCCACTACTGTTATTGAAGCACATTGCAAATGTGTGTATCATCCATCAAAACACAGTTCACTATAAATTAATTTAAAGGAATAATTAATACTTCTTAGGACCACCACATCCTTTCAAATTGCTGCTTATGCATTGTCTTTGGATTAAAGTGTCTACTCATACTGTATGAGGTATTGATTTATATACATGTACAGTATAATATTAGAGTAGCATTGCTGCCTCACTGCTCCAGGTAACTTGAGTAACTGTCTGTCTCTTTCCTCCCTCTTCCTAAAAAAGTAGATGAATTAGGTGGCTTGACCTAAATTGGCCATAGTGAAAGAGCCAATTGTGTGTGTGTGTGTGTGTGTGTGTGTGTGTGTGTGTGTGTGTGTGTGTGTGTGTGTGTGTGTGTGTGTGTG
>JAQMYJ010000005.1:15443032-15458773 GCA_030014305.1 Clarias laeviceps
TCCATGAGGAGGAGATGCACTGCAGTACTTCAAGCAGCTGGTGGCCACACCAGATACTGACTGGTACTTTTGATTTTGAGTCAACCTATTTGGGATAGGCAAAGAAAAAGTTTTTACACTACTATAATCTATGACAAACAAAGCCTTTTTCTTCTAGTCAATATGGTAAATATGTCACTATTTTACCATAGTATGAATTTTCTATACCTATTTTCTCCATTTTGGTCATTTCCAAGTTCCCTCCCAATAGTTAGCTTGACATGACATCTACCAACCAGGGATAGATCTCACCAAACCAATTTTTAGCTATGGTTGTCTCTTAAAGTTAGAGACAATACTTATGGGTTTTGTCAATGGGGACACATACTGGACACATACCAAATCCTCAGTTTCAGTAAATGTAGCTGGTTGTTATTGCAAGTAGTTTTCAGGACCTGCATTTCCTCTCTCCAAAAGAAGCATGACGCTAATCACAATATATAAACCCATGGTCAGGAAACCACCCTGCCTTGCTGCAGCTCGGCCTGTCTTCACTAACCCAATAAGCTTGCTTGTAAACCCAGCTGCTTCCCCAGAGGTAATGTCATAGCAGAGCATTTCCACAGACATGTGTGTGTGTGTGTGTGTGTGTGTGTGTGTGTCTGTGTGTGTGTGTGTGTGTGTCTGTGTGTGTGTCTGTGTGTTTTCAGAATGAATCTTTCCTCAATACCCATCATTTAAAAAATAAAAAGACAACAATTTCATAAAGACTCTGTGACATCATTTACCAAAATATCTGGTTTAGAATCCTGGAACGTCCTATTGTATATTTTATTTGGCTGCCTGGGTATCCCATGGCGTCCATGTTTCTAGCTATGACTATTTAATCTAGAAACTCCAAAACTCACAAATGCCCGATGACCGAATGTTACAAAGATGTACCAGTATACTAAACATACCATATATCTCCTGTTGCTCACTTATCTCAAACAGAAATAGATTTTGTTGAATTGTTTGATAAATTTGACCCAAGTTTTTCCAGTGGGTCTTATTGGAGCGCCTACTGTTTTTCTGCCTGTTGGTGGCCTGGGCTCTAATCATCCACATCTCCCAAGGAGACCATAAATTATTCCGATGAGATGGTGCTTTGTGTTCCTACTGCTGGGACGTGGGGGCGAATTTGCAGCGGCGTATTTTCACAAGCCCCACTCTAAATCATTGTTTTATGACAGCAAGGAAAACTTCTGCACGTTTGTGGTGATGATTTATGCTCATTTGGGTCTGGAGAACACTATAATTTGCAAGTAATGTGAAAACAGATGGATAGAGAGATAGCAAAGGGCAGACTGGACTATATGTTCTCATTGCTGCTTACAAATGACATCCATATGCTGCTGATGTCTCTATCCTCTCTGTGATTCTGTTTGTGATAGGCAGTGGTTTATATGGTTATAATCAGTCTCTCAGAGACAATTTCTTGTAAGAAAAATCAGGAGCTAGTAATTAGACCGATTGTAATAATTGGAGAATAGTCTCACTTGCTAATTAAACCTAATGCACAGTGGAAAAAACAAAGCATATTTTTGTTTTCCATTTAAATTATATCAGACACATGAAATAGTTGAACTACTCAAACAAGTCCTAGCTATTACTCTATTACAAATATAACTATTGATATTGGGCTATTGATGACCCATCTAGGTGTGCTGTTTGCTGTGTCAAGAATCACTGCCGCCTTCTTACCATCAACCAACACAGCTACCATTACTATAGAGCTCTGGACCTTCCCTTAGTAGTAGGCAGTTAATAGATTACACTGTCTGGGGAGTGATTTAACAGGCCTGATGCTTCCCACCTTAGCCAAACCGCAGAACCCATCAGGCCATCTGGAACCGATGACACAACAGACAGGCAAGGTCACTGGCCCCAAACCAGTACTTCTACACACTTCTGTCTCTGCCCTGAAATAACTTCAGAGTTGAAGGTCTGGTGGAAAGTTCACCTAACATGCAGGTCCACATTACTGTAGACTCCTCTCAGTCACCCATACAGCCAAACAATACTTAAAGCCAGCTCAGATGGCATACAGCTTTTTTAGTATATTTATATTAACTTATGTTAGAAATGGTCATTCTTGAACCAATAAATTAAGCAGCTCAGACAAAAAATATGTCCAAATCCTCCCAAAAAATCTGCTATATAGAATAATTTCCACTAATCACGTCTTTTGCTGGTGTCCACAAGTTTCAGCAGTTCATGACCCATTTATGCCATGTGTCCAATTTTAGTTTTAAATAAAAGAGCTGTGTGCTTAAAGCAGGTGTATAAATTAGCTGAACTTTTTTTCTAGTGACCTGTTTGTTTGTTTGCTTTTTTGTTTGTGTATCTGTCTGAAGAGAAGTCAACTTCAATGAATATTCATTGTAGATATATGTCATAAGTAAAGTTCCCCATAGAGGTGGTCTTGGACTATGACCTGACATTTGTGATAAATAAACAATGGTGAATAAGTCACTGTCAAAAGGTTTTAAATCCATAATTTACTTTCTACTAGATTCACCCAAAACATTGTCTATATTTTTTAGTCAACTACACTGATTAATATTATGTACAGCATTTATTTCAGGGAGGTTACCAACTGCAAAATTAACTTGATAGTATCTCTATGTCTGTTTTCCATATATACAACACATTAGTTTTAAACAATCAGAAAACGCTAATTGGAATAGTTGCATAGACTCACTCTACTTCCATGTGAAACAATAGCACTGTGTGAAATGCAAGAGTAATCACTAGCCAGCACACTGACAGTTACTGACAGTTATATGCAAGTCGACCATTTGGAGAAAACGTGTGGTTTATTAGCCTTAGATGATCGTGTCTTCCACACAGACTTTTGCGTTCCTAATGATTTATTGCGATTTGGTGGAATGAGCTTAGTGAGTGTGTGTGGTTGGCTTACACTTGTGCTTTTACTCCTATTGCTCTTTGGACTGTGTGGGCTCTGGAGAGGTTTTAAATGTTTTAAAGCCAGTTTGATTGGGAGCCAAGAAGTAGGGTAATACCTTCTATTGCAATCGTTCCAAAAATAAGAATGGATGTATATTTGTGTGTCTGTTCATATGTTTGCACAGGCATATCTATGTTTTGTTATTGCTATGGTTGCATGTATCCTACTCAGTGAGCATGATGTCCTGGGTCAACACTCCTTTGTTGTTTCTGAAACAATATTCCTATTAACCAACTTCGGCCATCTGAAGTCACCAAAATTAAGAAAAACAAACTTGAATCAGTCATGAAGTATTTTGTCATTATTGTTTCTATAAGGGGGGTGCACAGCAGCACAGTGGGTGGCATGGCTACTTCACAGGTTTACTGTCTGCGTGGCATTTGGCATCTTCTCTTTACTGTATGTACAGTTTATGAGGGTTTTCTACAGGTTCCTTCATTCCCTTCCATTTCCTAAAACATGCCAGTAGCTTAATTGGTTAATATACTCACATGTTTGAATAAAGTGTGTTAATGTATGAGCATGGTGCCCAGTGATAGACTGCTATTCCATCTAAGCTGTATCCCAGTCTCACTCCCATCTACTAGGTTTCTGACTACAATAAATAGGTTTTTCAAAGTAAGTGTGAGTTGTTCCATAAAGAAAAAAATATAAACATAACATATATGACAGATGACAATGTTAAAAAATAATAATAATAAGGCAAGTCACAGACAAACACATTCTGAAACTAAATTAAAGCAATCAGCTATTTATTTCTACAGTAGTTTAGATCCTTATCCTTATGTCTCATATATTAATATATACTGTATGAGACGCCTGACCAGCAATGACACTGTAAAAAATAATAAGAATGTGGGTTGGTGTTTTGGGTTGGTATCTACCTCTTAATTATGTTTACGCTGTTTTTACAACACTGTCACTAATAGTTATTGAACATCCTTTATGCATTTATTTCTATTTCTGTTAGAGCACTAACCTGCTGGTTAGTACTTGTGAACAGTATTATTACAATCTGACCTCAGCCAACCTTCTAACCCTCCTTTCCTTTATAGGTCCATAAATATCCCTGTCATCAAACTGAATTACATGTAATACAAGGCTCATTAACTTAAATAGCACGTATTGCTTTCTATTAGATGATGTGACTGCCCTCTGTTGATAAAATATGGAAGTGCAGTATACCAAATTTTTTTATATTATATTATAAATAAATATTTTAAATAATAACCACATACGATGATGATAAGATTTTTATTAGTAGTACCTATTTATTTATTTATTTATTTTGTTTTTTACGATTGATGGGCATACATTTTTAGTAACACAAATGTCAGTATACTAAATCTGATCACTGACGCAAGACACAATTCACCACCTGTAATACAAGAATAAAGTCTGTTTAAACAGCATACACTATATCCAATTAAAACTAACTATTATTTAATACAATATTAGGTCATGTTTTAAGTCCCGTTCACATAAATGCCTGTATCATTACCTACAGCGTAATGTAAATATGTTGTATTTTCCAGTTACACAAACTTCCAGCTGCTGATTCACAAAAAGAGGTCAAATGGTAGCCAAAATAACATGTGGGTTTCACAATTTAATTTCTTCTGTCCAAGTATGTCCTAAGTGTTCAATCTTCATCCAGTGAGCCAGCCAGGCAGCCCAGTCTTAATACAAACATAGCTTCGTTCATCTGTTTTTGGGGGCCATCATAAAATGCCATTCTGTTTGGTCTCCCATCATTTTTTCTTTTGGCAGGAAAGTGGCAGCAACACTGCTTACTTCATCTCTCCTTTTGTTGCTCTACTACAGATAATGATCACATTATGTAAACCCATTTGTTATGAAACCTTTTGTTGGTGGCCACCCATGTTTGACTGGGGCCCTGGTTAAACTGTTGATGATAAATTTTCCAAAGCTCAATTATTGGGTGGTATGCAGCTGAAAAAGAGTCCAACAGAAAAAATTCTCTCCCTCGTCCTTTTTCTCTTTTTCCTTCTTCTCCTTACTACCCCACATCAAATCTCCCAGTCCATGTAGGTCCATGCATTTCAGATATTTGCTTATATTTGTACTTCCTTTACCTTAATTCCTGTTTGAGACAGGCATGTCATGTGCAGGTCAAAGTGAAAAGAAAATGGCAATCCCAGCTGAGAGTCAGAATGTAACCTATTACCATTCTACTGCTCGTGTAGGAAAACTTGGGTTAGGTTTTTTTTTTTCTCTCTTTCTTTGGTCATTTTCCAATTTTCTATTTAAAAGACTAAAGGTTTTGCTACTAATTTCAGTTTGTGTATGTAAGTCATCATTTTCATTTGTTCAGGTTCCTTAGTTTGACATTTTGGAAAAATTAAAAAATAAAAACATATAAGTTACCATCAGACATAATAACTGTATTCTACTCTGTAGCCATGGTGCTGTAAAAAGTTATTTGTTATTGCTGTTAAGTAACATTTTGTGGATTAGAAAGCAATGCAACAATTTTAAATAAATGCTTTACTAGATATTCAGAGAATAATACCATCTGAGACCAATTTCTTCTTTTCTTTGATTGTTATTGTGGCTGTTGGCACGGTGGTGTACTGTTTAGCATTATCGCCTTACAACTCCAGGGTCCAGGTTCGATTGTCAGCCAGGTTCAATTCTCGTCTCTGTGTGCATGTTTTCCCCGTGTTTGATGGATTTCCTCCGGGTACTTTGGTTTCCTCCCACAGTCCAAAGACATGCGGATTAGGTTAATTGGCGTTCCCAAATTGCCCATAGCATCCTCCTGGAATAATTTTCAGAGGCCCCGCGACCCTGAATACAGGATAAAGCAGTATAGATGATGAGTGAGTGAGTGAGTTATTTTGGTTATTAAGTAGGTTTGCAGATTATTGCAGATATTTGCTGTCATTCCTGTAGCACATAAAAGCAAAACAATATATTGTTAATGCACATTCTGAGGGTAGACCTTTTTAGAAACATATTATTTAGTAGCTATTTTGTAGTAGAGATCCATTTACATAATAAACAAATCTAAAATCAATGGTCAGTGTTGTCACAATATATTAAAGTGACACATGCTGTATAACTTGTTCATAGATAATCACATTAACCTTATCCTCAGCAGGTCACTGTGTGATATATGTCACCAGCCCATTTTTCACAGTGCCCATGCAGAATGTGAATGTGTGTGCCTATCCAATCACTGGGTTCTCTTTTCTGCCGTGTTTTGGGGCAAATGGAGGTGGTGAAGCAATGTCATTGGCCACCTCTCTGCTTTGGCTTAGCTGACCTCATCTCTGAGTGTTTCTGACCCTGTTTTTCCATCCTACCAGGCACCTTGGGGTCAGACAAATGCAGTGTAACACGCACACACATGAATTTTTCACCGACATATTTTCTCTGGGTAAATAATCAAGACTAGAACAGACGGTAGCTTATAAATCTTGGATTTAAAATAAATACACAGGCCCCAAGGAAACTATGCTTCACCACACCTTTCACCCACACCTGTGAGGCTTTTCTGTGCATGCATCTGTGCTTTGCATGTTAGTCATATTTTCACAGTTTTTACATGGTCTATCTTACAAATTTAATTGTTATGCCATCTTCCTGGCAAAATTTTCAAAAAGCAATATTCAATGGTAAATATTTCAATTGTCTTAAAATTTGAGTTTGAGAAATATATTTTCTTATTGCTAGAAAAATAAACAATTAAGATAACAATACCATGTTCTCCTGCATATATTAATATAGATCCATTTCTGTCCATAATAGAATCATGCAAATGTAATTCCAACCTGAAGAGATTTTTTACAAAATTTTTGAAACGTTTTGTTTACTTGTCAAGGCAATCTCACTGGACATGCAAAGTTAATGAGGTGGATGAGAGAGGTGTTATTTGAAATGCAGAGCACCTTATTAGAAAGTCTCTGGGTATGAGGGCCAGCAACCCAGAGGTGGCGAACACCTGCCTTCTGCTGTCTTTAATAAAGCATCCCTAACTCTCCCCTGCTCTGTCTATTATTTACTCTCTTTTAAATGATTCTTGTCCTTCATTGACAAAGATAAATGAAGGGATTAATATATATTGGACTAATCTGTGAGAAGAGTGGAGGAACATGAAGGAGCTGGGTAGCATTTCCCACAGGTAACTGCAGGCAGGATTCTAGGATTAGAAATCATTTGCTTTAAGGATTAACTGCGATCAGAAACCATTAGATGAGCTGAGTTTCCTTGTGCATAAAGGAGAGAAATGGCAAAGCCCTTTAATTGTCCACTGCATATTAAATACAGAATGATGTCACCAGAAACAAAGGAAAATGTAGACCCACCTTCTGCATTTCCTTCATAAATAGTTTACCATTCCACAAAACTAGATTACAGTCAGATATTTAGACTGGGTTATATACAGTATATATAAGCTAAGTGTCATCCTGACATCTACTGACATTCTTTTAAGCTACTGTTACTATTTTTAAAATTTCACAAATCAATAATAGCCACCTTACCTTAGCAATATTGTCGGCAAGGTAGGATTCAATCAGCAAGGTAGGATTCAATCACAATAAATGAGCTATTGTTTTATTTTAAGACAGTTTATTACTTTAAAAAATAATAATAATAATTTAAAAAATCTACAGTCAGTTTTATAATAAGTAATGCAGCTATATATAAAATAATGTATTATAACAATAGTTAGGAACTATAAACTCATAATTGACAAAATATTTATGTAATTTGAACATGGCAGCACTTAAATAAATAAATAAATAAATAAATATACTACTAATTAGTAGTAGTAGTAGTAGTAGTAGTAGTAGTAGTAGTGTTATTAATATTATTATTATGCTTTCAAATGCACAAAGTAGCCATAATGAAGTAAACATCATTTTACTTTTGAAGCATGAGCATTTATCTGTGACCTCAATAGGAAGATCTACAGTATACCTTGTCTCCAAACATTCATAATTTATTAATTTTTTGGCATGTGGAACAATTCCTTGTCTGTGAAATAATTAATTAATTATTAATAATAATAATATCATCATCATCATTTACATCCATGTGGTTTTAAACTCTTGTTTGCCTAATTATGTTTAAAAGCTGAACATGATGATTAATTAAATTCTTTTTATAAAGTGTATACTATTTCGATCAAATAGAAGGGAAAAATCTGGAATCATTTAATGTTGAGAGAAAAAATGGAATTACCTTCTAATTTGCATTTCTAAACATAAATACTGGTCTAAAAATGCAAATTATTCTTGCAGTAAAAACTGAGTGCTTACAGACCCTAACAAGCTGTTGGATATGACAAATTAAAAGGAAACTTTTTCCTAACAAAATAGTTGTCATGAATGCAACTCCTTCAAGATGGAAATGCAACACAGAGATGTTTTGTTGATTGATTTATCTTAATCAGTTTAGTCTTAAATTTGAGGCAAGTATAACCTACATGGCAAGGTTATAAAAGAAAAAAAGAAAAACAATACTAACAACTAAACCGAAGAAAACAAGGAGCAATCATAGATTTGGGCTAATTGGATGAGAGTGTTGAAACTTTTGTCAAATGCTGTTCTTATGAAACATACTGTATAAAGATGACTGCATGAAGAAAACAATACATTTTCCCACTCATGTATGATATACAGTAGGGTTGCATATCAGATAACGGATCAGTGGAAATATCAATTATTACCGCAGCAATAAATTCAGAGGTGTCATTCAAATATTGGACATTTTTCCTATTCCATCAACAGAAAATAGGTTAAGTGATGATGAAGTTATTTCTCACAGTAATGCATAAGAATTATACACAAAGCAAAGAGTGTTTGTTAAAGCATTGCTTTAGGAAAGGCATATCAACTCAGTGACCAGCAAACAGTCTGGATGTCAATCTGGATCTCTCAACTAGTAACCGAGAAAGTTGGAGCCAGCTTTATGGAGAATATTGTTTTTCATAAGTAAAGCCCATGCTTCAAACAATTCAAGTAGCCTAATAAAAGTAGCAGAGGAGTAATAAAAAGCTGTGCTTTTGTTGTTGTTGATGATGATGATGATGATGATAAGTGCATATACCATTCATTAAAATAATTTTATTAAAAAATTGAATGCATCAGAAAATATTTCAATTTCATTGCAATAACCTTACTAACATCTGACATCCTAAAATGTTCTAAATGAAACAGACATAATTCAGTTTATATTTCACAAATTTACACAAAATTGCCCATAATATGGAGGTGGATTTGAAAATGTATATTGAAAATGTATTTACAAAACAGTTTCATACCATTTAAAAAAAAACATAAGTTATGACTGTATAATTATTCACCCTTGTTGCTATGAAACCAGGAAATCAGTTCAATTACAACATAACCAATTGGTGCAATATCTAGATAAAAAGTCATAGTTGAATAGAGCTCATTCATGTCCATTTAAAATGTTATGTGATCTCAGCATAAGCATACCTACTAAAAAAAAACAGCATATCAAAAATCACAGATCAAACCAAGCCTGTAACAAAGTTGACCATTGTATATACAGTACATCTAAAAATTTAAATAAATTTGTTTTAAAAAATCCTAAATTTGGAAGACACCATGGAGTAACTTTACCTCGATTATCCACTGGAGGAGGCCAGCCAGAAAAAGTTAGTGGCCAGTTATTGTGCAGGGAATTAGTCAGAAACCAAAAAACTAAGGAGCTGAAGAGTTTAGACATGTGAATGATTTTAAATATTATGTACTTGGATTGAGTTGGACTGAGCCAAATACAGGGATATCCTAGAGAAACTTTATTCCAGTCTGAGACTTGAGACTAACAGGATAACAATCCTAAGCATACTGTCAAAACCCGGAGTGTTTCAAATCCAAAATGGGTTTTGGATGTCATTAGGATGTCTCCATCAAAGTTCAAATCTCAATCTGATCTGTCACAATCTGTCATATGACTTAAAATTGCAGCCAATTATGAATAAGATTGAACACCCCTGGTACATAAGTATTATTGTGGCTGCCATACTTAATCTGGTTAGGAATTAAAAAATTGCTTCCAAGCCTAAGTTATCTGCTTGTCTACTGTTGGATCATAACCTGCTTTATGTTTGCTAATTAAGTCTTGTCTCTGCTTGTTTACTGACCATTTTCCTAATATTATTATATATGATTATTAATATAGCAATAGTAACACAGCATCTGTCACAGATATAAATATTTCAGAGAAATCATTTGCTGTTTACAATTGAATTCCTCCCAGGGATGTCATTTCCTCAAAACCACAAAACTTACTTTTTAACTTAAACTACTACGCAACGCACAGGGATCATAATTCCCTGCTTTAATTTTTAATATTGTTTGGATAAGCATTGTTGAGCAGCTGAAAAATTGCTTATATACATAAAATTGCATGTCAGGTAAAGGATCAGGGGAAATATCAATCATTACCTCAACGATAAATTCAGAGGTGTCAAAAAACAAAGAGTGTTTGTTAAAGCATCGCTATATGATGTATATCAACTCAGTGGTATGACCAGCAAACTCTCATCATTTAAGTTTTATATTAAACCCTACAAGTTCTGATGGTATATGAAGTTAAGAAATTTTAGGAGTCTGAGTATTATCTCATTTTATTAATGAAAAAAAACAATAATACTAAACGACCAATACTGCCCAAAGATTTTAAAACAAGTTCATTAAGCTAATTGCTCTGTAAAGCCCGCTATATGCTTATTGGTTTGTGTTCATCAAGGCTGTCTTTGCTGTTTGTCCTGATGGTAAGAGTAAAAGCACATATTATGTTGAAACGGTATTCTTTATATTTCACTCCTATTTGAATGTCCTCTCAGCTATTAAATGAAGCGAATTTTACCACATTTGTGGTACTTCCAGTGCAATTAGCATAACGGAGCAAATTACATCAAGTTAAAACATTGAACATGGTAAGCTTAGTTGTACATTGTCAAATGAAGCCAAACCTTATAGCACAATCCACTTAAAAATTTAGTGGTGTAGCTGCATTAATTCTTTCGTTGTTTTTATTTATTTATATTAGACGCTGCTTTTTATTTTATTTTGAAATTCACCTAAGCAGGAGCACGTTAGTCTCTTGCTAAATGTCTTTTTACCACACGGGGGCAGCAGAATGCAACAAATCCCAGTCAGGCACTACAGAAGTGCATATTGTGCTTTTACACATTTGCATTTTTGGAATTTAAGAACGTCTCGCATAATCAAACAAAGGTTAGAGGAAACACTGAGGCTTGTGCTTATCACTGGTTGATGCCCTCAAGATTGCATCTCCATGCTGAAAAATCCAGCCTGCTCTGACCAGCTGCTGGTCAAACTGGTAAATTATTAATTCCAGCTTCGTTGTTACTTGAAAAAAATTATACAGTATATAAAATCTCTGATTGTCTTATTGTTGTGTATATATGATTTCTTTAAAATATGATTTTTCTAAAAATTGCAATGTAGCATTTGGGAATGGTTTTTAGTACCAGCTAGAAAAGATGGTTTACCAGCTTGACATGTAAACCATGTCTTGTCTGGTCAGACAATTTAGATTTTTGAGCAGTATTAACTATTACAGTGCAAGTAGTGTAGCTCTAAACCTTTATTTTAAAATACAGATCAGACTTTTCTTAGAGTAAAATGCATCAATTTTGCTAATTTAATGTTATATGAATTTCATTTTAGTAAAACTGTTTTTTTTCTTCTTCTTCTTTTTTTTTTCTTGGATAATCTCAACCTTTTGAAATTTGCTTATGAGTCTATTAACTGAAAAGCAGCCAGCTGTTGATGTGTGATGGTTTGCCGAAGCACAGCAGACATTTGTCAGTGATGATGATAAAAGAACTGATGGGTGAGATGTATTTAAATAGGCATGTAAATATTAAACAGCATAGTGCTGTGCACTTTGACAATGAAAGAATAAATTTAGAACTCTAAAGAGGTCCATCTGGTACACAATACAAAGAAAATGTACTAAACTGTAATTTGGCTTGTTGCTTGGAAAAGACAAGGTAAGATGAGATAAGACTTTATTAATTCAAGTGCAAGACATGTTTTACAATGGTGCACAAATAATACAAGACAACAAAGATCAAAGAGAAGAAGAAGACAACATTTAGATAAGATATAATTATCATGTGTTCTTTTCAGTAGTACCTGAGTAACTTTTAGTGCAAAGGTGATGTTTTAACTATTGTGATGTACAAAAATTAGCCATAGCATTAAAACATGGTGAACTGCTGATAGGATTATGTGCATTAATGTGTGTAGATTGCAAATACTAGCCTGTCTGGTCTGATCAAAATCAAAACACCTGAATCTTCGAGTCAGATAGCTTGGCCAGTACTCACACCTTAACTTAACTAGATCACTTTATATTACTTTGACTTAATATAGACTTTATCATGTCTAAAGATGACCTTTAGTATGTATCTAGAATTTAATGTAACATATCTTTAAAACCTATTTAGAATACAACGAATGTCTAATAAAAATTGTCTAATGAGTATACATACTATATATACACCAATCAGCCATAACATTATGACCACCTGCCTAATATTGTGTAGGTCCTTCCTTTTGCCACCAAAACAGCGATGCACTGTGTGTTCTGAACCTTTTTAAAAATACTACACTACATGGACCAACCTTCACTTCCCACATGCATCAATGACCCTTGGTTCCCCATAGCCCTGTTGCTGTTTTACATCACACAAGAGGTGCAGTTTTGGAGTTGCCCTGACTCATCACATCACCCATCAAAATTTGGCCCTTGTCACAGTAGCTACGTACAGTTACAATATCTCATTACAGTGGCACCTGGAGGTGGGTGGGATATATTTGGAAACAAGTGAACATTTTGTCCCTGAAATTGATGTGTTGGAAGCAGAAAAAGAATCAGCAAGCATAATGACTGAACGACTTTGACAAGGGCCAAATTGTCATGGTTAGACAACTAGGTCAAAGCACCTCCAAAACTGCATATCTTGTGAGATATTTCCAGTCTGCAGTGGTCAGGATCTACCAAAAGTGGTTTAAGCAAGTAAAACCAGTGAACCAGCGACAGAGTCATGGGTGGCCAAGTCTCACTGATGCACGTGGGTCACAAAGGCTGGCCCATGTAGTCCAATGCAATTGAAGAGCTAATGAAGTTGCTGAAAAAGTTAATGTAGGTTCCCATAGAAAGGTGTCAGAACACACAGTGCATCACAGTTTTGGTGCCAAAGGGGGGATCTAATTATTATTAAGTGGATGGTCATAATGTTTTAGTTAATCTAGATTTAGTGTATATTACTTTTTTTCAAATGAAAAATACATCACTAAGGTATAATGTGCACTGGTACAGATTACTTTATTTAATTTTACCAGCATTTGAATTTTTTTTTGCAGGTGTCTGCAATAACAGCTTTGAGACATCTGTGGAAACACTTAATTAGATTTTTGCACCATTGGAGTTCAGTAGCTCCTTGCTTCTGCCAGAGATTAATTTTTTTTTTAAAGACCCCTGATTTGTCGAAATGCTACATAATACACATCTGCAGCAGAGGACTTTTGCCCAGGGAATAGGAACAGAGATGATTGCAGTGCAGATTAAACATTGTTCTCTGTCTAATAATCTAGTATTCCTGCTACTTTCAGTTCATCCTGTAACATTTTTTATGTGAACACTAGTTTTTCTTACTTTCTTTATCACAAATATGTTGTAAAAAATGCTATTGCCATCTGTCTACGGATTGATCATCATTAATTGTGCTTCCCTGATCTTTACACCTGCATATTATCAAACCAATTGTAGTGGGAAGGATATTTATGGTCTTCCTTTCCTGGCTGTGTATAATTTTCCATTCCAGGGTTTAATAATGTTGTCTGTGAAAGTTTTAAGGAGCAATTTCAAACCATGACTGCTACTTGTTGCATGAAATCTTCCCAACCAATGACAACATCTTTTATAATGACACTTGTTCCTCAATTCTGTGAACAAGACCTATTCTCTAGTCTACTAATAAGTAGGACTCTGATGGCCTAAAACCATCCATGGGGTCTGATATGGCTCTCATAGATAATTGCCATAGAGCAGTGTGTCAACACTGGCCTGCAGAACACACCATCACAGAGTGTTAACCCCCTTTCACTGCAGTGAGAGAGTGAGGGCTATAAAGTGCACAGCGCAGCTGATGTAAAAGAGGAAAGCAGGTGTGATGACTGGCGAGCAATGTGGCTTTAATGGGAACGCTGAGTTATGGCTTTATTGTAGTTGATATCACCACCACAGCCCACAGACCAGGCCACCTGCCTTATCATTAGTCATAAAAGATGAGATATGGACCTTACAAGAATAAACTCAAGCAAATAGCCCTGAAATGTTAGATAGCTTTCATGAAAATACAATTGAGGCCTGGGGTTTCTCTGTGTACGGCAGACAAATGTCAACATAACCAATTCTTTTGCATAAAATTTTATGTTCTTTTCATATGGTGTGTAATAGGGCGGAAGCACTTGCATATCAGCTCTTCAAAAACAATAATGTCCTTTTCATTTAAAAAATGCCATGTATGATCAGTTACCATATGCTTTTTATTAAGCTGCTTATACTCACAGTGGTGTCTTGTTTGTTCTGAATAGCACTAGTGTCTTTACGCTTTATGCTTTGATATTATTAGGAAAATGTGTAGATGATCATGAAGGTGATGTAAACTTAATGGATTTTTTGCCTAATATAAAATGATAGTTAGAGGACTTTATTCTAAGACTAAGTCCTTTACTTTCCTTAAACAATAATTGGACATAATTAATATTATGTATATTATATATAATAATTAAATTAACAGTCAAGCACCCAAACAAGTGCTCTTCTCTTTGCTTGGTCTACCCATTAAAACTGAATATCCTTCTACAAACAATGTTTTTATGACATCCACCCAAGCCAGCGGCTTCAGGCCTTTCATTCCTCAGTCCGATTATGCACTATTGGTACCTCTCTGCTTTGAGGACTTCACTTGTTTGCTCTCATCTACAACAGTCACCAAAAGTGTTTATGTTCAGTGTTGACATGTGGTTATCAGGTTCAAACAGCATAATATCATAAACCCCAACCATGTTTAAATTGTATTAAATGTGATGTAATGTAATCATCTAGATACATTAGAGCATAATACATCAATGCAAAGATATTAGTTCTGGTATTGTGTCAATTTTTAAAGCCATTAATTCATATAAATATAATAGAGGTTGAAGCAGCTTCACAAAATCAATCTTAGTCATCTCTAATAAGCTAATAAGTCAGAGACAACAATGGCAAGAAAACCTCTCTAAGATGAAATAACAAAGAGACTCAGAGAGCAAACCTGTCCAGTCCAAACATTTCAACAACACCATGGCTCATTGAAATAAGCAATCAAAAGAAAATGTTAAGAAAGCAAATCTTTTTAAGGATTATTAGTGATGTGCTGAGAAAATGCCAGGATATCAGTATTTTCTGAAATGGTAGTTCACATAAATTCATGTGAATAATTAGCTTTTGACCTGCATACACATGATTTTATGAATTGTGCTGCTTCCACATGATTGTATATCTACATGAATGAGCTGGTGTACAAGTGTTCATTTCAATCACAGTCACATGATAGCATCAAGGATGGTGCAATTATTATACTATACATTGCTTCTATAATTTGATTTGAATTTCTAATAAGTGCATAGATAACTGTTGAAGCGTTTATACCTTTTTTGGACCCTGCTGTA
>JAQMYJ010000005.1:15465074-15486751 GCA_030014305.1 Clarias laeviceps
GTGTGTGTGTGTGTGTGTGTGTGTGTGTGTGTGTGTGTGTGTGTGTGTGTGTGTGTGTGTGTGTGTGTATGTGTGTGCGTGCGTGCATGAGTGTGTGCGCGTTCATGCATGTGCCTTGCGATGGACTTGCATCCAATCTAGGCATCTGCTGTGCTCCTGGCATAGGCTACACATCCACTGTCACCCTGACTTATTAAGCAATTACTAAAGGTGAATCCATAAATGTTAGTCACCTTATAAATCACTGAGGAAATATATTGCTAATCAGTGAAACTTGGTAATGTTGTTGGGTAGTTGGACTGTCAATTGAGCAACTTGTTTTCAGATAGGAAAAGCATAAAGTTTTACTCTTAGAGTGTAGTTAAAACTAGAACTAGAACTCACTATATTCCTCTATATTTACAGCTGATTACAAATCCCCTGATCCTTAATGCCTACTTATTAGAACTAAACATGACTAAGAGAATGATACATGCATGTAAAATTATCATCAAACTTTAAACATTTAAAAATGTTTGTTAAATAGTTTCAGGGCATTTAACATTTATTTTTTTGGGGGAAAAAGGTGTGTTTTAATGTTGTAAAATAATAAATAGCTGTCATCAACGTCATATATTAATGGTTCAATTACACATAGTTTATTGGGAGACATATGGCTATGCTTGTCACAGCTGATTAATGGATATTTAAGTGAACACCCATGTGTTAGCCCTTCAGGTCACATTTTTTGCAGTGACCCTGTATTAGGGTGGCTGACTTTCTCAGGTGAAAATGATGTTTCTTTAAGAGAGAGAAACTAGGAGTTCCCCCCTCACGGCAGTCTGACAAGTTACTGAAAGCCTCACAATAGGCAAATCTGTAAAGTGCAGGTTAAGGGGAGAAAATCACATCACACAAACATGTCAGTCACCATGCTAGTTTGCTTTGATAACTTTGGCATATTGTCAGACTTAAGCTATTGTAAGGCATGTTTGCAGAGTAAAGAATCTCAAAGCATTTGTTATTTGCTTATACCTTAGAGGATGTTTAAATTAATTAAATAAGGTCTTAATGCATTTTGTTTGTAAACATAATAGGGTAACTTGTATACAGTGCATGTTGACTTTATGAAAACATCACCACAGTAACAGCTATGGCGCTTCATTCCAAGCCACACAGAGCTGCTGGGTTTTGGCTGCGCTTTATTCAATGCCATAAATGTTTGACAACATAAATCGTGCCTTTAATCGGAATTCAAACCAGTATTTGAATATAAGCCTTCACCATGCACATGTTACGTCTGTCTGTGCAGACTTTTAAAATGAGATTACAGTTTTAACTGTTTGTCATTGGCTACAGTATATAACATTTGACTCAACTTTTGATGATTTAAAAGCATACATATCTAGGGAAGTCAGCTTAAAAGACGTTTTTTTTCTCTCCTTTTAGTCTTTGTCTTTAAACACCCCTGAGCTGATTTGTTGTTAGAGACATTTTTCTTTGAACATAGGTACTGAATTTTTGGGTGTGTCTGATGACTGCTGTGACAGGTCTGTTGTGTACGTTTCCCATTCCCTTGAGTTAGCAATTTCTGATTTGTCTATTAACTGGGTTAAAATTCTGGAATATCAAAGCATATTGCTTTCTAGAAATGAAAGCCTAGCTAATTTAAATTGAATTGCTTCTTGGCATGCTGTATGGTTACAGGTTATCCTAATAAATGCCCTATTTAAACAATGTAAAATTGACTGTCGAGAAAAATAGGAAATTGGAACAAAAGCAGTGGGAAAATGCCTGTTATATTATGGAAAGTAATGCTTTTAAATGATTAGAGGATTTTAAGTTGTGCTTTGAGGACATCTGCTACTTCCTGTTAACTTCTGCATCCTGAGAGCAGCAGGCATAGGAGTGTGCCAGCCATAACCCCAGAGATGTGGATTAATTGTGACTTTGCGACTCTGTCAGACCCAGCAAGGATTCATGGAGGTAACAGACAGAATGACAGACGGGACAGATCATAGCACATGGCATCTAAACCCGGCGACTCCAGAGGGACATAAGATTTTGATATGCTGATCGGTCTGGATGAGTCTTATTATACTTAAAGCTGACGCTTTCTCATTTATTTTTGACAGTTCTGTGTTGTTGTTGTTGTAGGCTGTCAGGATGAGAGACATTTTGTCTGCTTTAGTCTAAAATGATTATGTGAATTATGCAGCACATTAGCTGCTTATTTGAAATTCTACACCCTGTATATTTAAGAACAAATGTAGATGTTGTGTAGACAAAACTTTGTTGCATATATTGAGGCAAAAATAAAATAAAAAATAGTTTGCACACATTCTCGACTGAAGTAAGTCATCTTGGGTAACTGAATAAGATCTGAATTTATGATGGTACGGCAGGTGGTTTAGAAAGCTGCAGCAGAATCCCCTTGCTTAATTGCTTTGTGAATTTTATTATTTAAAGGATAAGGCAACCAGATGGTCATTTGGATGGAAAGTTAACTTTTTATCCAGCTCTGTGTTTAAAGAAAAATAGGCGCTTTTAAAGACCTCATTATGGTTCAAACTTTAATTAAAATGGTTGATTTTAATCAACTCTAATTAGGTCATTGATCGATATAAGCATTTCCTGAGCTTTAAACAGCCTCTGCATAAAATGAAAAACTCACAACACCTTCGCTCTTATTATTTTGCACAACGTTAATCTTACCATTATAGAAAGCATTATAACAAGATGACTCACATAGTAAATGAAAACAAAAGTTGCTTTGACTCACATGATTGATGGGAGTAGAAATACAGTGTGCTCACTTGTTCCCAGGGTGGTCCGTTTGTGTTAGTCATGTTATTTCAAGAGTTTAACAATACATGTTTAACCCTCCAACACCTCCAACACAGCCCTCTGAAAATTACACATGAACTATTCTATTTATGCCATGTCTTTCTGACTAGGGTATTTTTCATTAAGGAATCTTCTTATCTTACACTCATTTTTATTTATAATTAAGCTAAGGGTTGTTTTCCAAAAACAGAGGCTTTGTTTAACTGTGGTCGGTTCTTATCATTTTAAACTGTATGTTTCAGCATAATATGATGATACTTGGCATTGGTGTAAAGAATATGAAGAGAAATAAATAATGTGGTAGTTATTTAGTTGTAGCGTAGTGGCCTAGGCATAATACATGTGAGGGGGAAACAGCATTGCTTTAGATGTGGCCATAGATGGCAGTATTTTGCTTCAGTTTCTGCATGAGTTTGAGGTGGATGCTTCAAATCTTGACTCCACTTACCCTAATAATATTTCCGGTCTATTGTAGTATGCTTCCTTGGCTGTACTAATGTATTCCTTTGTGTTTGCTTTTTTTTTCTAGATGTATATATTAAAGGCATACTGTTAATTCATCCTACATTGTTTTGAACAAGTCATAACAGATATGTTGATATGATAAAATACTTCATAATCATTATTCATATTTTTATAATCTAGTAATAAAGTACCCCTGCTACTATTAGCTAAATTTAGGTTACATATTATTCTACACAGATACTTAAATACAGAAAAAATACAAGCATCCAGTGTAACCTCAGAGGTATTGCATCAGTGAAATGATTGAATATCTCTGATGAAAAACATTTCTATAAATATGCTTCATAAGTTTAACTCATACACACCATTGTTGTCTTTTTTAAAGCCATATCATCTCTTAAGTATATAATCAATTATTTTGTATATTACAGTTGTTTCTGTACTTTCAAAGATGGTCTACTAACATTCTGCTTGGTATCAAATATTATTAGATGAGTCATGTTTGAACATTGAAAATAACAGTAAAATAAAGAGCAGTTGTGGTTCATTTTCATTCTAACAAATTACACTCCACCCCTATTTGCTAAGTTATTGAGGATGTGTTGACAACCTCTTCCTCAACAAATTGTATTTGTACAACAGTATTTCACTGATGTCTTTTGATATGGCTGAGGCCAAGGTCAGTTTTATATTTTACTGAAATCATAAAGTGACACTCGAGATAAACAGAATGTTTACTCTCCCTGTGTGAGCTGAGACAGATATGTAAATTTAGCCTTATTCTTTCATCAAATTTGCATTCGCCCTCTTAACCAAACACTATAGGGCTCCAATTCAAACAACTTTAATGATGGCTGCCCCTTTATGACCGATTGCCATATCAGGGAAAAAGGAAAGAGCAATTTAGATTTTGAATGAACTGAGAAAAGCATCCTAGCTATCACCCACTGTCTGACAATAATTGGATCAGGTTTCCAGCAAAACGGTTGTATTCTGATGCTCTAGTGGATGACTGGTGATCGGCGGCCTTTTTTGCGTATTTGTTGTTTGCCTTTTATCTACCACTTGCAGACCTTTCCATGGGCTCTATTCTGGCCCCCGCTAATCAAACAACTTTTTAATAAGACTGAACAGCAGCTTCGTGGCCTGCGGATAGATTCGCCACTATCACTGTGGAACATTGGGAAAGTAGGAATGAATTTCAAAAAAGTTATTCTTTTTTATCATGAATGTACAGTAGATATCAACATGCTTTTTATAATAAATTTTTTTAATGCACATGCGTAATATTAATGGAACAATTTCGTCAGGTATGGCATTTGATGCTTACTTTATTTTTGTGACCTCCCCTGATCAGTATTGTGATGAGTATTATTGTACTTCCAAAGCATTAACCTGTCTGTTTGCCCTACCTGTCTACAGGGAGTTGACAGGAGATAAAATTACTGCAAATACTTTCTAATGCTACACTGTAGGATGCTCGGACTGCTGGAACTCCAGTTTTGGCAAGAAGGTCTGGAGGGAATGTGACTGATTTTCATGCCTCATTCCTGGGCTGAATATTGATGCGCTGCAGGTCCTCGCGAGCTAGGCAGCTGCTTGGGTTAGTGCAGCCATTGAGAAGTTAACAAGCTCAAAACAAAACAAGTGACAAAAAGCCACAAAAGCGAGGGGGCTGGGAGATTGAACACAGCCTTTAGAGGCACTGTGTTTAAGGAGCATCCCAGTGTTCTGTATCTCCCCCTGCATGGACACAGAGGCAAAAAGTGAACTGTGGTGTGGGCCTTTGCTAGGTGACTGAGGTTTTGTGGTCTGGAATGTGCCTTCTATTAGATCTGTGGTTCTCCTTGTGAAAGCGCCTCAGAGTATTTCAGCAATTTCTCTTAGTTCTGTACATCAGCTTATGATAGGTCCCACAGTCAGGGTGAAAACAACTAAGTGTTACCTTTTTTTTGGTAAATATATCTCAGCATTTTTTTTTCTGGCAGGCCATCAAATTGCTATCTAATTGTAGCAGAGGTGGTTGGGGGAGCGGATGCTATTCTCTCTCGTTGGCTGCTGGCGGCCCTTCCATTCACAAAGCCAGGGGATGCCACACACATTCTGTTTGTTCTACATGAGCAAACAGATTGTAAACTGGCTGATAATTTTTGTACTGACAATGTCATTTACGGCTGTCAGGCTTTTGTCTCTTGTGTTTGCTTTATTCAAATATGAACCGAGTGGACCTCCCCTCTGCCGCTCTCTTCTGCATTAAAATCACATCAATTCACTTCCATTTCATCTTATCTGAAATTCATTGGAGGCAATCACTTGGTTGAATGCCCCTACGTTTCCATGGAGACGAAAGGTCTTGCACAGACTTCAGAAGGATTAGGAACTTGTAAGATTTAAGTCGTGAAGTACACACTTGCTTTGTTGCTTCCTGCTTTGATATCAAGTTAAGAGAATTGGCCTTTTGTGCTTTGATTTAGAGAGAAAAATAAGTATTGATTCTGACGACTTGTTGCTCACAAGAGATGATAAATTATGTTTAGCTGCTACTTTCTTGCACGGTTTGTGACATTGTTTTTATTCTAGAAAAGCCATTTATGCATTCCTCACACTCTGAGTAACTTGCACGTGGACACTGGAAATTTATGTTTCATCCCTGTGTTGCGAGATGTGATCTTTGTGCTGCAGCTATGACAGTCCTGGTGGCATGCAGTGGTAGGTGCCCCAGTGGCACAGTTTTCAGTCCAAGCCCAGACAATAAATCGAGCTCACCTCCCTGACTTGGTGCTCCTTGCACATACATCCCCTTCTTTTGTTCTTCAGAGGTCAGGGCAGCTGAGTGTTCAGTTATTCACATCCCAACTGTCTGTCTGGAAGTTTCTGCAGATGTTACTGTGCTTTCCTTTCATTCTTCCTGTCTCCAACTCTCCTCCTCCTCCCCGCCTTCACAGACTGCCTGTGCATTTGCCAAGATAGTTTTTAAAGCAGTTTAAAGGAGGAAAAAAGTAGCCTATGAAAAAAGACTGTGAGACGAGGCTCCTGCCCCTGAATTGGCTCCTCTTTTATTTGTTGCCAGCCAAAAGTACAAAGTAAACAAACTGAAGTAAATGAATTCATTTTTAGTTGCGGTGGGGCATTTCGTGTGCAGCCGTAGGCTGCTCCTTTTTGTCCGTCTTTACCATCAGTGCTAACATCTATTATACTTCTTTGTTGGAAGTGACAAGCATTTTTTTCCAGACTTTAATGTGTTCAAAATATTTTGTCTAAGCACAGGAACAAAGACTTATCTTTGAACATAGTAATTATTGCATCTGAATTGTTTATAAGAAACTTGTCGTTGGTGTAGTTTAGTTTGCATCACAGTAAAACTTCAACACATAACCCCCTATTTTCCACCACTGAAAATGAAAGTGATTTTAATAAAGCCCAGCAGCTGTGAATCATTTATTGGCAAAGGAGGCATGAATTTAAGAATAGTTTGCATGTTTTAAATGAAAGATAAATCTGTTTAACACGTTTGCAGTTTGAGCACACCAACACAACAGTTTATCAATCAGTCACTGTTATAATTCACCTACAACATTTTATGAAATTTGAGGAGTAAACAGAAAAGATCTCAAGTGGCATGCCATTACCCGGAGCCTCTAAACAATCAATCAACATTTGCAATTTGCTATTTACCATGTTATTTGGACCTTTGGCCATATGTCACAGCCTTTAGACCTGAGAAGTTGATTATATTGAAAAATATATTGGAAATGGGAAGCTGTTTCTTATTAATTCTTTCTTTTGGGGGAATATTTGCAATGCATGGTAACTAATAATCATAAAAATATATGTTAAATGTTTAACATTTAAATGATGAATATAGTACATATAGCATTTTTATAGCATTTCAACTCTTATGATGTTTTTGTTAGATTTGTAAAGCTTTCAGCACTGTCTGTGTTACACTAAACATATATTTGGCAAATGAGAAGATTTTAAAGCTATTCAGACTATTGTTATTATGAATATTTTTTAATAAATAAAAAATCAGTCTGGCAGTGGTTAAATTAGGGAGACATTAGTTTAAGTTAACCCAAGTTGCATCCTGTCCAAACTCTTTTTCTATTACTCAAGACAGAACATCCTCAGCCTTGAACGTGGTATAACTCACAAAGAGCCACCCCTGAAAGAGCTCAAGACCTGGTCTTGCCCATGCCTGTTGGGGCGATATTCTATGGGAAGAGGATTATTCCCAAATACCATCCCTAAGTTAACAAAGACAACTGATGATGGCAAATTAGAGTCTGGCTTTTGTGCAGAAAAAAAAAAAAACATATGGGATGAAACTTACTTCTGAGGCCCATCACACCTGGTGGTCTCAGATTTATAATAATATGTCATTCTAAAACGGTACCTGTGGTGGATATGCACTGAACACACGTTAAGTGTAACATTAACAAATGACTAATAAAGAGCCTCTTTTTGCTTTGTTGGGGCTTTTACATGTTGGTGCAAATGCCTCACATTTATTTTGGAATTGTGTCCACTAATGCAGAAATGCAGCATTGTTAATATATTCTAACAAATGAGGTTTTTACTAAAAGATTTAAATAACTATATAACATGAAATAATTACTATTGCACAAAGACCATTAATATACACTGCCTAAACCCCTAAAAAAAACCCGTTTCTAGATTAGTGGGAACAATTCCAAAAAAATATTTGGACAAACGTAATAAAAAAAACTTAATAAAAAAAACAACTCTTTTATTAGTCATTTGTTAATGCTAAATGATTGATAAATGGTTGATTCTTATATCAGACATATCAATTATTTAATTAGAAAAGAAATGCTAAATCATCAAATTTACAGTGGATCTTGCTTTAGAAGATCTGTGTATAAGAAACACAGGGACAGTTTTAAATAAATTGGATCAATAAAAGTTGTTTTCTTTTTATTCTCAATAAGAATAATGAATGTTGCATTTTTAAATTAAGGTGAACTTACTAGGGAAAAAATTAAACCATTCAAGCTGAATTCCAGGACTTGCAGTAATCGACTTTATTGTAATCTCGTTACAGCCAATGGTTCTCTGTATGCTGAGAGAGTTCTCCACTAAAGTGTGACACTGATACCATAACCACCAGAAAAAGGCCCACCTTGGTGTGCTGCTGTTTGCAGGGGAGAGCTTAGGATGTGCTTAGGCCTAAGAGATGGAAAGAGCTTAAATTAGTGAGATTTAAGAATCAGATCAGGATTGGGAGAACAAAGGCTATGTCTTAAACGGTGTCCAGTGACTCTACAATAGCATTCTGACCTGTTTGTGAGAGCTTACTTCGAGGAGCTGTGTCAAACACCCACTAATTCTGTTCTGTAGTTGCAGATTTTAAAAGCATACAAAAGACACACAATGATCACATTGGATAAAAGGTTGAATGGGAAGGGAATGGATTTGTGCGTTCATATATGCTGTTTAAAGTCATGTTTTATAATGTGGGAATCAGCTTCATTATCCATTTGTAATTTCCAAGTATTTTGAAAATCATGTACTGCATGTTTCTCAGGATATTTTTCTAGATTTTTAAACTTCTCTTAAGTTTTTTCAAAAACTGCTTAAATCAGTTTGAAGAGATTGCAGAGATATAATCAACGATACTTTAAAGGATCTCACAAGACAAGTTCGACTGGGTTTAGTCTAATGGGTCCAACTCAAGAAATCCTTATGTTATTTTGTACGATTGACAAACTTTTGATCAATTGATGTGGAAGATCACATGGTCCAAATTTGTAACTGCCTGTAGTTCTTTTTATTGTAAATAGAATGTAGAATTTGTGATATCTCAGCACTTAAACCTCACTGCAACTGAGCAGCATGACACAGACCCAGGTCTTGTACTGAGGGCTTGTGTCATACACTTGAGCAAAATCCTTAAACCTAAGAGGCTCAATTCTATACCCAAATTAGGTTTTGCTTTAGTCAAGCCAAGTGGTTATATTGACATTTCAACAACGCTCCTTCAGAAACATGGTGGTACAGTCCATCAAAAAACAAAGAACTTTATAAGATTGCACAAAACAAAAGTGTTTAATCAAATTCATTAATAAAATCTTGTTAAAAAAATATTTTTTTTATTGTTATGATATTTATTGTCATAATTCCAGCATTCATCTGAATAGTTTAAAGCATAAAGCCACTATTGAAATCATTATCAAAGCACTCTCATTATCAAGGAGCTGTGTGACTGATGTGCTGCGATAGCAACCTGTGATGACTGGGTTGAGCTGCCTATCCAAGATTTGTCCAAGTTGTTCTTTTGTATGCGAATCAGGCTACTTTATCTTGTCGAACTGCAGGAGGGCACAGAGGATCAGCTAGAAGAGAGGGTGCCCTGCTGTGCTGGATGTCCCCATTAGGCCACCGTGCTTTTGTGTGTCCATTGTTACAGGTCCAAATCCCAGCATGTTTGCTCAGATCACAATTCCTAATTTGGATATAACCATGCCAGCTCTCTGTCTGAAGTGAATGAAATGGTGTCAAGTAATAAAGGCAGTAGCATTGGAACAGCTTTACCATTTGGCAGTGCATCAATGGCATCTTTTTCTATTGAGAACTCTGTTTGGTTATTGGTCCTTATTGAGCGGGACATATTGGTCCCCTGTCGTGTTAAAAAAGAGCAGTAAAAGAAGAATCTCAAAAGAATTTGAATACTTTATTAAACCTGAATATGGACTCTTGCTATTTTCATTGAGTTTCACAATGCTGCTTTTGAATTTCAGAACTCTGGATTACTCTGTTAAGGCTGTTTGAACAAGTTACCAGTATTGTTACTCTCATAAGCTTAGCCTTAGAGCATCTATTCAAATCCTGATCATTTTAATCTTGTCTACAGAGAGTAAAACTGAACTACTCAGTGCAGATAGATTTTAAAGGGGTGACGTGATGCTCCTTCATTGTTTTCAGCTTTGCAAAGCAGTTTATAAAGATACAATCCCCTTCCTCTCAGCAGGACATATATCTGAAACATAATAGACTGTCATCTAGTTTTTATTAATGGCATTAAAAAAAAAATTAGTAAGGTTTCCTTTTGTATATTGTTTGTGGTAAATTTAGAGAAAAAATCTCTTCAGCTCTGGCCAGAAAGGGTTTGGAAAAATGTCAAGAGTGGCCACTGATCAATGAGTTTCACTGCTTTAGTACTAGTTTGCTTATTGTTTTCATAGTTACTAAAAATATTCATATTAAAACTGTTGCACTAAGGCAGTATGTACAACGATTATCCATAATATTAAAATCACCTTCCTAATAATGTCTAGGTCTCCACTGTACCACCCAAACAGCTGAGGCCTGAACTCCAAAAGACCACTGAAGGTGTGCTGTTGTATCAGGCACCTAGAAGCAGATCCTTTAAGTCCTGTAAGTTGCATGGTGAGGTCTCCATGGAACTGTCTTGTTTGTCCAGCACATCCCACCTATGCTTAATCAGATTTAGATCTAGAAAATTTGGATGCCAAGTCAACACCTTGAACTCTTTTTCATGTTCCTCAAACCATTCCTGAAATTTTTGCAGTGTTATAGAGGGCAGGCCTGAAGCAGGCCACTACCATTTAGGAATATTGTTGCCATGAAGTGGTGTACTTGGTTTCTGGCAAAATTTAGGTAGGTCATACATGTCAAAGTAACATCCACATGAATGTCAGGACCCAAGTTTCCAAGCAAAAAACATTGCACAGAGCATCACACTGCCTCTGCAGGCTTGATTTCTTTACATAGTTCTTCCTGGTGCCAGGTAAGCAACACATATGCTTGGGGTGTCCACCTGAAAATAATAGACACGATTTAGCAGAACAGGCCACGTTATTCTGTTTCTCCATGATCCAGTTTGGATCTCAAATGACCATTGTAGGTGTTTTCGCTGTGGACTCTGACCAGCCTCAGCAGTGTTCTTTTTATCATAGCTTACATTTTTCAGTTATCAGACTTTTGTGTTTCACAACTTTTTCTGTGTGTGTGTGTGTAAATCCTAAACGGGAAAAGTATTATAATTACACAGAACAGCATCTTAGTTTCTCTCAGTATCCATCATCAACAATTTAAACATTTTACACTTAAAAAAAATTCCCGTCTCTGTGTGCATGGAGTTTGCATGTTCTCCCCGTGCTTGGTGGGTTTCCTCCGGTTTCCTCCCACAGTCCAAGGATATGCAGGCGTCCCCAAATTGCCCGTAGTGTGTTAATGAGTGTGTGTATGTTTGCGTGCCTTGCGATGGATTGGCACCCTGTCCAGGGTGTACCCTGCCTCATGCCCTAAGCCTCCTGGAATAGGCTCGAGGTCTCTGCGACCCTGAATACAGGATAAAGCGGTATAAAAGATGACTGAGTGAGTGAGTGAGTACACTTAAAATACTGTTTATTTGCTATTCTGTGCCAAATAAACGAAAGCATGGAAGTCTTCTATCCTTGTCTTCTTTAACAACCTTTATTCCTGCATTCAGTGAAAATGAAGCAATTTAGCCAATAATCTAATAAAGGGAATTCTCTCTTTGCTTTATTGTTGCTACATTCAGAAATCATGAATATTCTAAATGCACAAAAGTATATAGAGAGCAATATTTAAACATTAAACTGTGAGTTTTTATATAATTTTCTGAAACACACACATGCTCTGAGACAGACACTATCCTTAATCACAGCTTTTAGACCTCTCGTCTGCAGATTTGTGTCAGATCAATATTTTGTCCAAGCCTCATCGCTTTCTTGTTTACTTTGGCTAGTGCTGCCTAGCATGCCAAGTCCCCACTCTCTGTTTGGACATGTGACTGTGTAATAATGACAGGTAGACGAACTAATAGGCAGTGCAATATCTGTGGCTTGACCCCGTGTGCCTTTCCTTAATTGATCCATTGATTAGCATGATGCTCATCAGTTGGAGGGTGACCAGACATTCTCAGTGACCATTTCTTTCAGTTTGAGGACAAAAGAAAGAAAACAGTTAATTTATCTTGCCTATTTATTGTCCCAATGATAAGTGAAAACTAAGTGTAAATGTTAAACAAAACTGTAAATATCCAACTTTGTTTCTTGTTTATTTTTCATAGGCCATTTAAAGGGGGAAAAAATAAAAGAATCCCAATGAACCAAGAGCTATTTGTGTTTTGAAGGTATGAGGTAGCATTTGAGGCTATCTTTTAAACTGCAATTTTAATGTATCACATTGTCCATTGTGTAATCTCCTTTCCTTTTATTTCAACCCAAGCTTACGCTGGCCCAGCTGAAGCCATGCGCTGTATGGCCTATATGTACACTTGGCCAAGCTATGCAAACTTCCACATGTGGATGTCAATCTTTTCCATATTTGCCATGAGCTTTATCAGGCCTTGATTAGTTTCCAGAGCAAATTTGGAGTGTAAGAAAACATCTGCAGCATGCGAAGTGTAAGCCAGCAGTCTGGGCCGTGGCACATCACAGAATATTTACATGACTATGTTTTGTTGAATTATAGCCTTTGGGTAAAGCAAGTAGTGCACCTGCAAGATTTTTAAGCTTACTTGATCCCTTTGTGGCTTTTTTGTGTCTGTGTTGCCGTGGATGGTAATAGGGACATCTATACAATGCAATCAGTGAAAGCTTTTATGTTATTCAGCTTCATTTTACTGATATGCTTTGAGGTCATTTCAAATGAACACTTAAGAAAAGTTTATGTACTCTTTTTTATATATATTGACTGGGGCAAAGATTGAGACAGAGTGTTTCTTGAAAGCATTACATAAATTACTTTCTCTATTTAAAAAAAATATATTACTTCCTCTTTTTTAAATCTTTCAAATAGGATTAATTGGGAAATTAAGTAATTACTGTGTATTTTTTAGTTTTTAATAGCATTGTCTGCCACTCTATAGTAAAACTTACATACAGTATTACCTAATTCACATATATCAGGCTACATTATCATACCGGTATAACATTTAAACCAGTTGACAGTTGACTCTGAATGACTTTGCCAAAGGACAAATTATGAAGGCTAGATGACTGGGTGAGACCAGTACCAAAACAGCAGGTCTTATGGGCTGTTCCTGGTATGCAGTGGGTAGTACCTACATAAAATGTGGCCCACAGAAGGACAACTTGTGACAGGATCATGGGGACTGAAGGCTCACTGATGTATTTTGAGCATGAAGGCTAGCCTGTCTGGTCTGAAGAGCCACTTTAACACAAACTGCTGAAAATGTTAAAATTGCCTATGATAGACAGGTGTGACATGTGTATGAGGCAGACCAGTCAGACAGCCCATGCTGACCTCTGTCCACTGCCTGAAGTGCCTACAATCGACATGTAAGCATCAGAACTGGACCATGGTGCAATATATAAATGTGGCCTGGTCTGGTGAATCATGTTTTCTGTTATGCCATGTGGACAGTTGGGTGCACATGTGCCCCTTATCTATTGAGAGGATGGCATCAGGATGTTCTCTGGGAAGAACAGGTCAGAGCTGTGTTGGCAGAACAACTTATTTTTTTTTGTTTTGATGTTATGGCTATTATTTGTGCTCTGAGTATTCACATATTCACATCAGTACAATATACTCTATAGTATTAGTAAAGGAGCTAATTGTAGTATTGTAGTCAATAAAATAGGATGCAATCAGTCATTTCTAATGTCCTGATTCTCTTTTTCCTTTATTTGTCCCCAAACTGTGCACTGAGTTGATGCCATGGCAACAGTGGAAGCTCCGTCCACCAGCGCAATAACACTGCTCTGATCAGCCAGAGATTCCTGTATTGACCACACTGGAAAAGATTAAATGCTGGTGACATTTCTGAGGTGAAATTTGCAATTTCCACAAATATGACTTGGCTGGGACGCGGCATGACAGCACATAAAATCAATACAAATAACCTGAATCCCTAATACCTTGATCCCTGTTAGTAGAGGGATGCATTACAACTAAGACACTGGGAGTGGGAGCAACAGCTCAGGAGCTGATCCCTGATTCCTATCGACTGGCTCCAGGCCAAACACTGCCGCAATAACAATTAGGTGCACAAGTTTGCCAATTCTCTCCTCCAACAGCTCCACGTGCTACAGTGCAGGCCAAGCAAGTGAGCCAGAGTTACAACTCTTTGACAAGTGTACAATTTACTTCATAAGCATCATACCTAGCATAGCTTTCTTTTGAAAATGAGTTTAGACAGTTTCTTTTATCCTCTATGATTCTGAAATACAATTCTGTACATTTGCCAGTGAATGCAAATGTGGAGGGTCTCATGATTGAGTGATATGTTTTCTTCACTGTCTTTCCTGTCAATGAGAGAATAAGTCATGCTACCTGAACTTTTCTGTCAGTAGGCATTAAAGTGTTGCATGGTGAAGGTGAACAGTTGGAATGTGAAGAACATCTTAATCTGTGTCTTTTAGAATCTTTCCCTTCCAGTGTGGTCAGGAACTCCTAGGTACAGGTGACCCGTGACATTGTGAGTGTGATTTTGTCTCTCTGTGCATGAAAGTGTGTGTGTGTGTGTGTGTGTGGAGCAGGTACATAGAAAGGGACAAGTTCAGACTTCTCCCCCTCCTACGGCTCTGTTTGCAGTGTGTGTGTTGGTTTTAAAAGGCAAGCAGGAGTAAAAGAAGAGCCATCATCATTACGCTGAGAGGTTGAGCCGCACTGGCGTAATGTGTGTGCTGAGTTGCTCTGTCTGTTTGTAAGGCCCTCAGCAGAAGTGTGGCGCTTGTTGACATTCTCCATATAATATTGTTTGAATTTTTCATCAAGATCCCCGCCTCTGTTACAAGAGCCCTTTTGTTTCCAGCTTGTTTGTACATTCTTCGTGTGTGTGTGTGTACCTACCTCTCCTTGTATTTGTGTGTCCGTATGCTTCTCTTTAACTGAAACTCCTAAAAGTCAGGTCTTTTTTAACCGAGGGGGTTAGAGGGTCGTGAACAGACTGGCTGCAACACCATTCACCCCCACAACAGACACACACATACACCCCTTTTGCTGGCACCTTTTGTGCAGGGGACCCTGACGTTGCCTTGAATGTAGGTCACCACAGGTTACCCATGAATAGCTGGGTGTCTGTGCAGGACTGAATGGGGCTGATGCATGCTGTTAAAAATGACCTGCCTCCTATCAGTGTCGGTGACATTAAAAACAGCTGGCCCAGACATTCGCCCCCTTTTCAGCAACGTGAAAGTTGGTTTTCTCTTTGTGTTGCTCATTGTGCCAACTCACTCTTGCCCTTTGTCACACCGACAGTGTCAGAATCGTAAAATGAGTTCATCATCCTCTGTCCTGTTGTACCTACTGCATCATAAATCTTGGAATTGACTTCATTCCAGTTTGTGTCTGGTTTCAGGAATTCAGTCAGTTTCTGTCTCACTAGGATGAACATTCATCCTAGAGACAGAAAGAAAGCAGATTATTTTGGCCGAAATGGTATTCATGAGTGAGCAGGAAAGGAGACTGGTAATATTACACGCTGCTTTCTCATTAGCATTTAGCTTTTTAGACATTATTTAAATGTAATAACCACAACTGAATCTCACTGTTAATTTTTGGCTCAAGCTATTGATGCACTGGGCTGCTGATTGGAGGGTTGGGGCCTCAAGGCCTGCCACTGCCAGGTTGCCACTATTGGACCTATGCCCTATGCCCATATATAATATCCAGGCACTGAAATGCAGGGAATCCCCAATTATACTCATAAGCCTGGAGAAATGGGTGGATTGTGGCAGGAAGGGCATCCACTGTAAAACCTGTGCCGGTAAACTGTGGATCGAATGAGCCGATGGCAAAAAGAAAAATACCAAGGAAAACCTCAATTTCACTGTGAAGGTTTTCAGTAGAATTGCAGTAAGTATAAACAATATGCATATTTATTTATAAACTGTTTTTGACATCTCTAGATGAAGATATGTAAACACATGCATGCACAAAGCTGCACAGTGTGGATGGAGGATAGAGCTCGGTCTCTGTGTGGTAATGAATTTGTAGTGTGTGTGCTCTTATTGGGGTTAATGGAAGGGGATCATCCCAATGGTACAGCCTACTCTTTCAAACCCGCGCTCCGTAGATGTTTCCGGAAGCAATCCTTTATTCCTCGCATTGTCTCTCCGCCTCCTTCCATTGTTCTCAACTCTCCAGGGGCCCCTCTTGCTTTATCTGATTACAATTCTGTGTGCCATTCATCCCGCCCCCTATCTGAATGCCTGCTATATAGTTCGGTTATCTTATCAGCCATGTCATCTCTTTATCGGCTCTATCCCGACCCCCGGCACCCGGCTGATCGCTCACCCTGCCTGCCTCAGTGCCTCTGTGTTCCCCACACACACAAACAGAGCAGCACTTCTCTCATTTTATAGTTTAGGACAATATCCATACACACACACACACGCACACACACACACACAGATACACATACATGTATGTTTGTATGTATGTTTATATATCATATCAATGTATATATTATTTGTGTAAATAATAATAAAGTAATATAAAATCAGTGTAAGAACAAAGAAAGAAATATTGCCGAAAGTGATGATCACTATTGTTACTACTGTGTGAATCTGAATATTCTGCCCTCCAGGCAATGTCTCTGATCGTTGTGGTTTGTCTCTCTACTTTCAATAGAAAGTACAGTTTGTAGCTTAAGGTAAAAGTCTCTCTTGGGCTTTCTTACTCCTCTGTCACTCAGTAACACAGCTTACCAAACTTTTGTTTTTGTTCTCTGTGTCTCCCTCTGAATGAGCTTATGCCTCTGCTTCTCATTGGCTGCTGATGGACGGGATTGGTCACGTTCGCCTTAGTGAAAGGTGAAACCTGCTCAGCTGCTCAGCACACTGTTCCAGTCTCTGGCAGACAGCAGCTGTCTATCTTTTTTTCTTTAGCTCACCCACTCCATCAAGCTACTGCTCACACGTACATGCATCCCACCTTCATCAGCAACATTCAGCTGCTCCATAATAACCACATCTTATTTTTGTTCATCAATAAACCAATTACGTTCATGTAGGACAGCATAAAAAACACATCATTGGCAAAAAAAATCTGTTATTTGCCATGACAAATAGATACCGTTTTTTTTTATTCAGCTGTATTAAATAAATAAACTAACTTTAAAAAAAAATGTTTATGGTAATAAATTACAATAACAATAATGACTAATGTGCAAGGAGACTTTTTTTTAATGGACTATAAGCTAAAAAACATTAAAAAGCTAAAAAAAAAAAAAACTTTAAAAAGTGGCACCTTTTTGGCAAAATTAAAAACAGTTAAAAATAGAGTTTAAATTAAACAGTTTAAATTAAAAATAGTTGTCACTTGACTAGAACAGAAAATACACATTTAATGGTGAGTCAGTCTAACCGCAAGTTGATTCCCAGGATCTCTTTTTTTTTTGTCATTCTAAATGTCTTGACATGCTTTATAAAGCATTGGCCCTCTAATTGCCCACTTATGGCCCTCACCTCATGCCCTATGATCTTCCTGCTCACCTCTGTGACCCTGCCATACACCCAGACTCTCTTTGTCTGTACTCAAATTGAATGGCATCTATCTCTCCCAGCCATGTACTGTACAGCTGGCACAGATAGAGCGAGGGAAGCAGAGAGGGAGGAAAGAGTTGAAAGAAGGAGCTTCTGCCTTTCTACACCGCTCAGGTACACCTGTCACCAATCAACCACTCCCCCTCCCCCTCACTGCTCTCTTTGCCGCAAGTGAATAAAATGAGATCAAACGGTTTGCGTGAGTTGATGCCTGGGAGGACAAGGTTAGGCTATCACCTGCTCCCACAAGCCTCAGTTAGCTCTTTTACACGCCTCTTTATATACATGTGCAGTCACCATCATGACTCAGAACCATTTGTTTTCTGTGTTGTTACTTGTTTATTGGGTACTTTATTGCCTGTAATGAATTGTGCTGATCTACAAAGCATATTTTATCATATTTCAGGTGTGCAGTAAAGTGAATTAGTAACGTTTTTGATGGTTTAACACAGTATATCATTTAAGCAGAAAGCAGTGCTATTACATATTAGACAGTGTTTTTGTCCACATTGTATAGCAGGTACATACATATAGACTAGCAAACATATGCTATTGTTTACATTACAGTGTTACAGCAACTTGATTAACAGCTACTCAATATTCTTGTTCACAGCTAATTTAAACTAGACCATAAGTTTGTAAGACTGAAAATTATAGTTCAGCTTCTACTAATCTATTATTATTTAGTGACTGGTCTTTGTTACACGATTATCTCTCTTCAACCCACATTTGATCACTCTCCCAACAGTAAATGATTGGGATTGAGATCAATAACTGTGGTTCAACCATGGTAGTGCTTGTGAAGTATAGTTAGAAGGTGCACTGTTTTATGAAAATTATTATTTAATCAAGTAGTGAATTATGAAAACATTTATTTACAACTACATAGACTATAATTATATAGCCTCTTAGACTGTTCACTTCAATTATTAGGGTTTAATCTATAATTAATAGCCCTATATAAATGACAACTTGAATCTAATGGTAATAGGAAATGTATCCTGGGAGAAGAAAGTTCAGAAATTAAATACCTATTTATCTAGTCCCTGGGAAACCCCTACAGGTGAAGGTAGGTGTGACTGTGTGAAGAAGAAGAGGAAGAAGAAGAAGAAGAAGAAGAAGAAGAGGAAGGCTTCATTTGTTACATATAAATTTTAGCACTGTGCAATCTTTTTGGTGTATCCCAGCTTGTTAGGAAGTTATGGTCAGAGCACAGGATGAGCCATGTTACCGAGCCACTGAAGAAGATGGGGTTAAAGGCCATACTAACAGACCCAACAGTGACAGCTTGGCGGTGCTTGTGCTTAAACCCTCAACCTTCTGATCACATCACTATCAATGACTGTCTACATGGGGCTAAATTTCTGTCTAAATTTCAGGGATTTTTCTTTTTATCTTATCTATTTTTTTGCCCATGATGCACTTTGTTGCTAAATTTATTTATGTAATTTATTTATGTATGATATGCATGTTGCATATATGTGCTGCATGTAACATGTCTATTATGGAGAACATTATGTTACAGAACCCTATATTAAACATTATATAGGCATTTTGATAGAGTGGAGAGTTTAACTATCCCCTCCAGCATAATCCCATTATAGGTGTAGGAGCAGACAAAAGAGATAGAGGGTTATGTGTAGTCTGCCTTCTTAGGAAACACTTGTACTTTTTACATAATATTTTTGTCTACCACATCAAAAAGAGCTATTGAAAACAGAGATGGTTTTTTTCTGTCTTTTCATAGCTTAGCTTATCATTGCTAACTCACTTTGATTAGCTCAGTTTCAGCTCACAATAGCCAGACTTATGGAGCGACACAATGCTCTGCCAACAAAGCTGATGCCTCAAGTCCTTTTGGAGCGGTTTGCCATGAAGCTTTTTACTACACAGTACACCCTACAGCAGTAATCCTGTGACGAATATCTATAGCTTTCCTTTTTTGTCTGGATGCCATTGTATTCATCAATGGATCGCTTATAATTATCTGCCATTTGAATTCTGGTTTAAGCTTTGTACATTAGGGTGAAGATGAAAGGTGTGAAAATGAACTAAGGCCAAAACTGACAAGAACATTTGTTTCCGGAACCTTTTCAGATGTCTATGCTTTAGGGTGTTTTTATTTCATCAGTT
Organism: Clarias laeviceps; assembly: GCA_030014305.1. Taxonomy (NCBI): domain Eukaryota; kingdom Metazoa; phylum Chordata; class Actinopteri; order Siluriformes; family Clariidae; genus Clarias; species Clarias laeviceps. The sequence continues at coordinate 15,485,021 of JAQMYJ010000005.1, forward strand.
TAAAGCATATAGTATTTTCTGTGAAAATATTTCAAGTAACTGTGTTCACATGTAGACCAACCAGTACTGTACTAAAGTTTACTGCAATAAGTTCATGGTGGCTTATTATGTCATCTTACCCTTTTAGTCTTAAAGCAGTGTGTCGTCAGAGTTTGTGTTCAGGTTTTACACCTACCCTCTAGCACGCCTTCATTGGTTTCTAGACTAAAGCTAACAAAGGCGTGTGTTCACTAGAATTGACAGCGATGTTTGCACACACATATATACACACATGTATGAAATCTGTTGTTTGATTGAGGTTTTAGATCATATACATTTTATTTGCCTCGGTTGGCCTCTCCCTTTACAATTCTCTCTCTCTTGACAAATTAATATTCCCTTCTGATTACGTGTTTGCCATCGAAAGCCTTTATCATTGTTATGTTTGTAATCAGACCCTGACTCCTCGATTGCTAGCAATTACCTGTAAGGCAGCTGGAGCACAAATATTAATATCAAAACAATAAAAGGACCGTCTGTCTGATCTGCAGCACACTGCACAGAAAATTTGAAACAGAATGAAGTGTTTCCATAATGCACTCTTTAAATTTCCTTGTTTTTACAAGAGGGGATGCGTGTATTGCAGCTTTTGTTCTTGTTATCACTTCAGTCATTTCTGTGTCAGACAGAGAGGGTTTTGGGCGATAGGGCCTTATTATCAGCTGATTACATTATCAAGAAAAGGTCCAGTTCCCACTAGTGAAGTGCACATGTAGCCATGATTGACATTGGAAATGCTGAGGTTAAATTGTTCTTAACACCTTTCCCTCAGGACTTGTTAACATTGTGTTTAGCACGATTGAGGATGATTGAGAACAGCTCATTAATTACAGTCAGGCAGCCTCAGCTAAATTGATTAGCAGTTGCATGTGACATGAAAACAAGATTATTTAGCACACTGGAACATTTAGGTTTGAATGAAAGCAGGTGTTGTGAGGTTTTATAAGTAAAAGGCATTTTTTTTAATATAGACTATAAAGGATGCCCCAGCAAGAATGCACTAATGATGGCAGATACTTTATTCGATGTGGAACATATAAGGAGATGGGGAGGAGCACATTGGACTTGATCTGTTGGCGTAGGCGGCTTTTTGTGGAGCTTGGCATGGCTGCGTGTATTTGTGGTTGTCCCTGACAGCGTAGGCAACTCCAACCCAAACACAGCACCTGTGTTTGCTCTACTGCTCACCCCCAATCTCCTCCACGCAGGTCACATGGCCACCAGATAGCCTCGGTACCATGGGAATACAAAAGCAGGGGCTTTTAGCGCTGTTAATCATTAACGTCAAACTTCCTTTTGTTCTCCCTTTCAGCTCTGCAGACGCGAATGTTATCTCTCTTATGCGGCCAGGTCAGACGTGACTGCTAAGTTGCAGGTGAAGGTGTAGTAAGGATGATTGGCAGGGTAGCACTGGCATGGTTTAAGGGTTAAGGTTGTAAATGATGATCTTTTGCAAATTGGTCCATACCTGAAAAGGAAAAGGATGCAATTAAGTTCATTATCAGATTCATCAGTTTGATTTTTATATGCATGGAATGTCTGTTTAAAGTAGCATTGTTGGAATGATGGCAGATTTGCATTTAAATTATCAGAAAATTATTCTGTCATGACTAATTTGTGTGTAAAACATATACATGTGCAGTGTGTGTGTGTGTCTGTGTGTGTGTATGTGTCTTTGTGTGTGTGTGTGTG
>JAQMYJ010000005.1:15490009-15514804 GCA_030014305.1 Clarias laeviceps
ATATATATATATATAAAACTAAATACAATGTGTCCTTATTTCATTGTTTATAATCATACATTATTGGATTTTTCATATATAAATAAATTAAAAGTAATTTTCGTTTGGATCAGAATTTTTTAAACGATCGAATAAAAAAAAGTACTTATAGTACAGAAGTAGTAGAAGCAGTAGAATAAGTAGTAGATTATTTCTAGTGCCAAAAGAAGTGGAAATAATAGTGGTGGTCTCAGTAATAATAGGCTATAGATGTTGTAGTGATTTTCATATTAATAATAGTCCAATATTAGATGTACAATACATAGGCAGTTGTGCATAATGCTGTCTTTAACACATCTGTCTGACAGGCTTTCTTACAGGGTGGAGCCACAGAGATATCAGAATCTTTAGGATTCTGATAATTAATATAATTTCTTCATGACCCTGTGTGACCTTGTGAAGTTTTATCCTTGACTAACATGTACTTTTGTGGTCACAGACAGCTTTAGAATCCTAGATGCAAATGGCACATGGCATAGTTTTGATTCATGTAATAATCTTTTTTGAGTGTTGTGCTCTGTTTAAAACCCCATGTTTTAAGAATAATAGAATCTTAGGCAATTTTATTTCATACACTCTACTCATGTTTTTTTACCCAAGGGGTAATTTCTCTTAATTGCTGGTAATTGCTTAAATGAAATGATTCAAGGTGCAACTGATTTAATGAGATAACTAGCATTATAACAGCTTAAAGCACACACACATATGCTTAAATGAAAGGAGAAGACTTGAGGTATTATCCTTCTGCAGTCTTGACCTTGCCTCATTCTTGATCCATCCTCCCTAAACGATTGCACATGCAAAGGTGAAGGCAGACCATGGAGAAACTTGGGTGATATGATGCACACTTATGGAATAACAAAATAACAAAAAGCCACCTAAAAGCAGATAAATGACTATACAGTATGTTGTACAATGGGAATTAAATGCATGGGGCAGCTGGGCTCTTATCTGAACGAAACCCAGCAACAAAGGAGTGCTAAGACTAAGAGGCTTGATGCATGGGAAAGCCATGGGCCAGCCATTGTGACTGCCCTTCTGCTGAGCAAATAGTCCAAACTGTTCATTCCCCGTCTTCCATTCTCTCGCCGCCACATTGTTTGTGTCCTTGCATTTCATTCAGCAAGGAAGATTGCTCTCAGGCCCAGTGAGCAAACAGTCCAGAAAAGAGTCGGCTATCTTCTCCTGTTCCCAGGAGAACTAGCATTTTGATTTGGGCTCCAAGCTGTCAGAGGATTGGAGAGTTGATGTCAGGGTGCCTGAATTAATTGCTTTAAGCCAAGGAGGGGCTAACTGCGTTTATCACCAACTGCTCAGTAAAATGTGTTGTAGCAGTTAGACCTCTCCTCTAGATGCTGGCTTACTGCTTGTCAGACATCTTGTACTTGATACACAAAGTTTAAGATGTTTGTTTGTTTGTTGGTTTGTGTGTTTGTTTGTATTTTTTTGCAATTATGATTAAGATTTCAGTGAATCCCAGAACAGTGCATTCATGGGGATGAAATTAAAATCCATGCATATGTTAAGTGCTTTGTTTGTTCCATCAATGGCAATGTATTATTATTGTGAATTGATCTGAATTATAGATATATAACAGAAACATTTTTTTTTAAAAGCTATGTGCAATATTATTCATAATAAAGATGTCTGTCAAACCACCATTGTTATTAGATGTAGGCATTTTCATCTTATATTAATGTATTATTTAATACTCTGCTGTCCAGTGTGTACCCCACCTAGTGCCCCAAGTTCCCTGGGATAGGACTCCCATGAATAAACAGTATAGAGAATAAGAAAATGTGAGTATTATTTGTTATATGCATTTTTTTTTAATAATAATAAGGAGGCATTAATTTTGTTTAATGTAAATGTAATGTAATTGTTTAATATCTCAGATAGAAACGGTACATTAGAGCAGGCAATGGGTTCTAATTTATAGTGCAGTATAATAACTGTCCATTTAAGGAAAATTAAAGAAGATTAGTGCATTTGATGGAAATCCTCAGAAAACCCTCAGACTGTCCATTTAATTCAGCATTTCCTGTCAAATAAAGTGTATATATCCACTTAATACTTGCCTAGCATCTCTTGATGTTTGATTTTTTTATTTTTTTTTTACAAAATATACATTTCTTACAGCCAGTGGAGCATTAGCATTTTTAACATTGGAGATTTTAACCACAACATTCTGAAAGCCAGGTATTTGAAAAGCCTACCTCTTTGCAAATGCTCTTCTCATAAGCAAACCCTATGTTGTAATTAATCTTTCCCTTCGTCTAAATCATCTGCACTGCTCAAAAGGATTCATCATGTTGGACTAGTCTCTAATAATGCACAGCTTTGCATGTGCAGATGACTTATTTGCATTGGTATAGTAACAGAACAGTCTTTGGGATAAGTGGCCTTAATGGTGGGTTGGTCCGCTTAAGCCCCAGATACACAGTTATGGTAATGGTTGGTAAGCCTAAACTGAACAGTACCTCAAATGATGAGCCTGATTTTTTTTTTGGGGGGGGGGGCGGGGGGGGCGTTTAGCAAATTTTTAAATAGCATTTTTATTTTGTATGACTGTGCCTAACCACAACAGTCAAGTGTGACTGTTTATGTAATGTTTATCTAAAGTTATGTTTTAGTGTCTGATGCTCTGAATAACAGTAATTTAGGCATGTTAAAAATGTATAGGTCATTTAACACAGCACAATCCTTGACAGATTCTGTGGTATGTCTACGCTGGGGGGGGGGGGTCTTTCTTTTGTAAATCACTGATGATAAATCTACTTTCCCAACAATACTACATACACTTAATCTGACAGAAAATTGAATTAGTCTGGCCACTATGTCACTGTCAGTGGTAAGCAGACAAGGGTTAAATTGTGTGTGTCTGGGGAGCACTACCCTGTAGTATCTACAAGTAATCTCATCTCTGGGGTTTTAACAGTGCTTTATTCACACATTAATCTCAGCATGATGAAAGATCTGTACCTTTTATATTAGATTGCATATGCATTCATGTAATGTGAGTAAAGGTAATATAGAGCAAGGCTAGAGGTCTTTAAATCTAGCACTTGGTACATTTTAAAGTTCTGAAAAGAACTGCGCTGTTATTAATTCTTGATTTGGATAAAAAAAAAAAGATACAATGAATTTTTAAACATATATAGACTGCAAACATACCGACTAGATTATCGGTAGAGCATCATATAATTTGGGCTGAATGAAGTATCTAGAAGTAGAAGTATCTAGTCTAAAGTATCTAGATTGTGCCTTGTGTACTGGGTGGTGCAAAGGTCTTGATCCAAAGGCAAACAAAAAATGTAAATTGCACCAAATGCTCCTTTGACTTTGCCACACTTGTGTCTACACTAAATATTAGTTGTTGAACATTTTTATTTATCAGAACTGATGTTCTTACATGCCGAGATGATTTCCTCTTTTAATGAAACAGTTGTTCTGGGACAGTTCTTGCAGACTATGGCCTTACATGATGCCAAAGATAAAAACTGATTGGTGTTATGACTGGGTCTATTCCATCTTCTATTGTTAATGTCAAAGCCATCTTGGGTCTGAAATAAAAAGAAAAATACATGATAAAAAAGACTTTGGATCTAGACTTTTGAACTATCCTGCACATAGTTTAGGGGACTTGTAAGGGGTACAGACTTTTTTTAATCATCATGCATGTCTGCCCAGTTCTATCTTAAAGGAATAGGTTCTCATGAATATTGCATATATATTCCTGCCATCCTCTCAACTACAAGTTCTCTGCTGTCCTAGAAAATGCTGGAATCACCTCAGTGACACACCCGTCTCACGTACAATAAATTGGACAAGCTCTGTCTCGGCATAACCTATTGCCTCTTCATTTCTGCATTGGGAACACATGCAGGACAAAAATTTGATTTGCTTTTGTTATTCAGCGAATCACACTGGGGCATCTGGGCTTGTTTGCCTTTAGCGGGAAATGGAGATTGGTTTGGGCGTCTGAATGAATTGCTGGCACCTGTGTTTATTGCTTTCATTAAGATTTAATGAGTTGAGTGTCCTTCCCAGTGACTTAGTCTTGAACTGTAGACTTTAACCAAAGGAAATGTTGGATGAGGGTGAGAATTACTGGAATCCATACCATTCGTGTATGTATATGTTTGTCTGGACAAGGGAAAGGGAACAAACATGAACCAGCTATTTTGTGAAATATGAATGAAATTCACCCCTTATGTATCCTTGTTTATATGTGATGTTCTGAAGAATTGCACTGAAAAGAGAATGCCGCAGACATCTTTTTAAAGGGCATCTGAAGAGATTATAGTTTGCAGTTTGCGTGTAAACCCTCATGTGAGTTTGTGAAGAGTAACCATGTGTATAGGATCTGGTCTGTGGTTTGGCAAGTCTTGTGTATGAGAGAAAGTACCAGGTAGGAATTTCACACTATGCTGTTAGAGCAGTGTGAACACACTATTGACCTCTGTTGCAACCCTGGACTATTTCCGCTACCTTCCATCTGTCTCTCTACAGCATAGTGTTAGCAGGAAAACAAAAAATGATGTGAATTTGTTAACTGGGTGTCATTTACATTTGATTGGCAATAGGATTTTGTGAGAATTTTAAAGCACAAAATATACACATTTTGTGCAAACTTAAAAATTGTGAAGATATTTCTCTAAATGTATCAATTTAATCCTCTAAATATATTTAAGATAGTTTAATTTTATACTTACACAACAGCAAAAACCTGTTTAGATATATTTAAAGCACACATTGCACTTTCCAGAACTGTTGGCCTCAGCCGCTCCAGCCCCACAATATGCTCAGATAAAGCTTTGACCCTGAGTCTACCACACGTCCTGATACCCGACACACTTGTGCTATGCAAATCTGGCAGGTTGTCTTGCCATAGCTTCATGTGCAAGGCACTTGTGCAATACAATCCACCCCATATTCACCACCACACTGCAGATTCACATGAGCTCACAAATGTTATATGCATTTGTAATGCGTTAAGTGTCCTGATGTTATTATTTTAACAACTTACTAATTCCCACAATATGATGTTCTTACTATATTATGTATTCTCCATACCGAAATCCTGTGTTAATTATGTATTTACATGTAATTTTTTTTTTTCAGGAGAATGGAAATTTCAGCAGTGCTATTGTGAGTGAACATAGATATCATGATAATCTTTGTTAATGTTTGTCTACAGAAGATTAAAATGAGAAGAATAAATAAAATATATTTTTTTAATTGCATCTGATATAGGGTATTGTAATGTATGTGTTTTCTGACTATACATTTTTCTTATATTAATTGTAGATAACGATTACATTTCCTTATATTATTATTATTATTGTTGTTGTTGTTGTTGGTGGTGGTGGTGGTGGTGGATGTATTATTATTATTATTAATAATAATAAAAATATATAATAATAATAATAATAATAATAATAATAATAATAATAATAATAGCTTATATGTCAGTTTATATTTTAAAAACACATATAGAAAAAAATGTAGATTTACAATGTAAAATGAATAATTTTGTAAAAAGAAATTAACCAGGCCTTTTCAAAATTAGCCTAATATTAGACAGCATAAAGGTCTACAGAGTAGACGCAAATGTATTATCCTGATGTCATGTTTTACTGTTTATTTGGCACACAAAGCTAAGAAAGATAATACATAAATAAATGTTCATCGCAGTGTATACTTGTGTTATTAAAGACATTTTCGTGCATCCTCAGAGCCGTGTGGGAATCGCTGCTGTCAAAGAAACTGCCTTTGCCGAACTCGCGCTGACTTTGTGTTCTTTTAATATACTGTGGGGCAGCAGCTTTACTTTGCTGTGCTTTGGGGATTAAGAGCATTTGGTGTGAGGGAGAAGTTAAGTCGGGCTGCTGTGTCGCTCCTGTCGCAGCCGCGGCGTAAAAGCTGCTTTAACGCCGGTAAGATGGCCGCGCGCCGTTTCCTTGGATACGATCTACTTGGGTGTTCCGAACTTTAGACAGGCAAAGCGCGCACCAGATTGCCTCTGCGGGTTACGTAATACACCGAACATTGCCAAGTTTTATTATTGGCTGTGCCTAGGTCACCCATAACGAGACGTATTATAGGTTATATTGATGTCATTTCTATGATATAATTAAGTACACAACTACATCTTCCTACACTTCACTTGGGTAAAAGGAGATTACTCGCAGTTAAAACATAAAAAAAATATGCAAACGCCAAACCATACAAACTTCATTGGAAGATCATGTCCTTGGGGGTTTGGGAAATGTTCATAATTTTTTACTGGCTACTTTCAGACTTTCATATTGCAAGTATCCTCTAAAATTGGAGCGATTTTTGGCCATGTAACACCATTAAATGGATTTCACAATAAACGTAATTAAGCCTAACAGTCTCTTTGATAAAGGTCATGTTAATTGGGATTAATCTTATGCGCTTAGAAACACAACTCATTTTTCGTGTGTATATTGAGTCCATTATAGCCGCCATCAGATTTTTCTGTAGACATTTTAAATTTTCTTGTTAACACATTCCAAATTAAGACATTACACTTACTGGAGCGGCAGACCTGTAAAGAGTTCTTGACTTGTATAATATTCTGGAAACATAATAAATATCATCATCATTGTCGTCATCATCAAGATCATCATCATCATTATTATTATTATTATTATTATTATTATTATTATTCACTGCTATTATTATTATTATTAGTAGTAGTAGTAGTAGTAAGAGTAGTATTTTAGGCCTCTATTTTTATTATTTCTTGGCCTTAGTTAAGTGTACAAATACAAGCAAGTAGTAAATTAAAAATGACTTTATTTAAAAATCATACGAACTGTGAAAAAACAGTGAAAACTGTGAAAATACAACTGCCGGAAGGCAGCCCAGGTTATAATTCTTACTTAGTAATATTTAATATTTACAAAGGCTTCAGGCAATAATAATAACAATATTATATGATATAAATATAATAATAATTATTGTTGTTGTTAATAATAATAATAATAATAATAATAATAATACTTACTCTATAATTATTATATTATATCATATTAATTATTATCATCATCATTGTTATTATTATTATTATTATTATTATTGTTGGTGTTGTTCTTGATGATGGTTATGATTATGATGATGTTGATGATGATTTTGTTACTTCTCAATGACAAACAACGCACGGCCAATTACAGTAATTAAACCAGGAGTTGCTATATTACTAGTAGTGTAAGAATGCAAAAGCTTTGTTTTCCCTTTCTGTCAATGATTTGTGACACATTCCCATTTCTGCGTGAAGTATGTGAAGTAAACCAGGTGTGTTCCTGAACTGCAAACCTGATTGTAATACGTATTTAGCGAAATATGCCATTTCCTCCTATCTTTACCACGCGTAGTTATTATAGCATACGGACCATTACGCAAACCTCTTGAAGAAAACCTCTATAATGTGACTGCACGGGGTAACTATTTTGAGAAACTGTCTCACATGCTAAGTTTCGTTAACGCAGCGTATTGTTATAATCACTCAACAATGGAAAATATCACCCACTCAATCGTTCTATAGATGAAAACTCTGTGGGTCGTGGTGGCTAGTGCTGGTTCTTGTTCGCTTAAAGGAGAAAGCGCATTTCTCCTGCAGTATAAATGAAGCACATAATCTATCAGCTGAAGTTGTTGTCTGTCAGCAGCAAGTCGCGCAAGAGAAAAGGTCTTGTTACAATCCGCGAACTGTATCTCTTAATTTCGAGGACAAAAAAACTCCCGCGTCCCCTTTTGTCAAACGCAGCCCGCCGAGTGTAAACCCCAGCATGCGGTTCAAGTGTGCGGAAATTTGCTGTGAAGACATGAGTTGCTCCTACCTGTAAGCTGCTGTAAATGAAAGTCGTGAGTTAGAGTCCGCTGCTCGCTCGCTGCCTTCTGCAAAGTGCTCCAGGCACCGCGGCATTTATTTGAGCTCAAACTCTGCCACTGTTGACTTTAGCACAAAGCAAAGATTTCGCTGCCCCGCTAGTTTAAAAAAATGATTATTTTTACAGCGATATCGATCAGCGAGCTATAAAAATTCAGCCTCACATTAGGCCTAAGTCTAAAATTAGGGGCCGAAATTTAATATCTGTGCAAATTTACCCATAAGTGTCGTGCTTCAATTCAAAGTTTAGAGTCTTCCAATTTGTTCACATCCTATATATGTACACATCCGGGTACACATCCTATATATGTATTAACACAATATTTTAATTGTTTACCAGCTATTGTTTATTTGTAGTTGATCAGTATAGTAAGAGCAGAGACTGATCTAAAATATAAACCGGCCACTGACCATATCGCATCTGCCTAACAGAGTGTGTAATTTGTTAGCAACTTTATTTTCCTTAAAGGCAACAAAGCCAACACAATGTGTATAAATAATAAAATGTATTAAGGTGAGTTTTAGTCGAGTCACTGAGTGATTCGTGGACTGTAAGCAGGAAAAAGTGCTTTAGAATATATGCAATGTGTGCCATAAGCGAAAGGTCAGGAAAGAAAAATACAGCAAAAATAAACTATGGGTTCTTCTCCAAAAATGCATATTTAAAATACGATTTTCGTGGCTTTTAAAACATGTTTTAAAACAAAACGACAATATTAAAAAAAAATTTATCCATCTGTGTCAGCTATTCCAATAAAGATACCTGATTCCTCTCCGCCTCTCTTTTACAGCAATAATGATCAAGATGTGTCTTCTTCTTCTTCTTCTTCTTCATTATTATTATTATTATTGTTGTTGTTGTTGTTGTTGTTGTTGTTGTCTCGTTGTTGTTTTTGTTACCATCAATGTCATCATTTATCAGGCAACTTGAAACACCACCCCACACCAAACTAATAAAATGTGGTAAATACATTTTGAGAGTATGTGTATGTGATTTTAAGCATTATATTATATTATATTATATTATATTATATTATATTATATTATACTATATTATATTATATTATGTTTGGGTTTAAAAACAAAAACAACCAAAAGAGAACAGTTTAACGTCAATTTCATTGTACTACCATTTGTTTGTTGAAACACCTGTTTTAATTCCTTATCTAAATTCTCGCATAGCTCCTCGGGCATCTCATCAGTCCAACTAAGCTTATTTATCGAATATCTGACTAATTGGCTGTGGAAAAGGAATTCCCAGGAGACTGCTTTGCACCACACTCAGTCTAGCTTATATTACTATTTACACATTTAGAGATAATCAATATTATAAACGTAGGTTGTATTAGTTTCGTTCATTATACGTACAACTAGTTCGTTTCATGTTTTTAATAAACAAAATATGCGTTTAATTAGTAGAGGGAACTGCCTTTTCAGAATGGCCTGCAATCTAAATGAATAAATAAATAAATTGTTTGTGGTATTGTGGTTACTTTGTAGGGTGATCATATCTAAAAATGATTTTTGATGAACAAGAACCACATTTACAGACTGTGTTGAAAATTCAAATAACACTTTAATATAGATTCTGTTGTCATCATTGTCTACAAGAATACACATTTACAAGCCATAAATAATGTTTTCACAAATGAATGAAGAACCGTTCCTCCGTTTCATTTGGAGATTCCCAGATTCAGATCAGCTGTAATTTTTGGTCCATTTTCAAAGTCGTCGAACAGAGTTCGTCACATTCGTTTCTTCACATTTTGTTACAAAATAATTACTAATAAACGTGACCACTAAAATAACGCGAAACGTCAAAAATGTCCAGAATACGTATGCACAAAGAGTAATTTTTACAAATTTACAAACACGTGAAAAGTTCCACCAGACTAGGACGAGTTCATGATGGGTCTGGAGTACACGCCTTGGTAATAGGACGTGTCCGCTCCTAACGGCGATGAGTCGAAACCCGCTTTTGCCGCCATGGAGCCCATGGAGAGCGCACCGGCCATCGGCGAGCTGTAGCCGTAGTGCATCACCTGCTCGTACGTTTTCAGGTCCATTTTGTGGTGATGCTGCTGCTCGGACGACATAAGGTTGTTGATGGAGAACGGGTGGTTGAAAGCATAATGATGATCTGGCTTCAAGTGCGCGTCGTGCGCGAGCACAGCGTGGTGCTGCGCCATTAGATGCTGCTGCTGCTGCTGCTGGTGGTGGTGCTGGGAAACGGGAGAGGTGGCGTTGTGCTCTGGACTCATTCCGGGGTTTGACTTCAAGTCGGAAAGCGACCGTTTGTGCTCGCTGACGGAGGAGTTTGAGTGCGGAGATTCGTTGCCGTTGCAGCTTTCGGAGCTGCTGTGTGAACCGGGTTCGGACGACTTCCGGCCAGATTCCTTGCCTGCAGCTTTCTCGCACTTGAAACGCTTCTGGCGTCGCAAGTAGCAGCCGTTTTCAAACATGTTGCCCGAGTCGGGGTGCAGGGTCCAGAACGAGCCCTTGCCGGGCTTATCGGGTGAGCGAGGCACTTTGACGAAGCAGTCGTTAAAGGAGAGCGAGTGGCGGATAGAGTTCTGCCAGCGCTGCTGATTCTGTCGGTAAAAGGGAAACAGGTCCATGATCCACTGGTAGATCTCGCTTAGGGTGAGCATCTTGGTCGGAGACTGCTGGATGGCCATGGTGATCAGGGAGATATATGAATACGGCGGCTTGGCGTGCGTGTAGCTCCTGCGGTACGTTTTTGGGTCGCGGGATCGGTTAATATTTGACTGGCTATACATGGGGCTCATGGCGTTCATGTTCGTATAGGATGTCAGGGCGTTCATGGAAGGCGCTTGAGCCGTCATTGGGCTCATGCTCGGGCTGAGTGCTGCGCTCATACCTGTCATGGCCGGGCCCATACCCGCCATGGCACCTGCGCCCGGCGACATGCCAGTCATGGAGGGGCTCATGCCCGTGTTCACGTACGACATGTTCATGGTGTTGGCCGTAATGTTTGCCGCTGTGCTCATTCCAGACATGCTCATGTAGGTGTTCATAGAATTCATTCCCAGTCCAGTGTTCATGTTGCCGACAGAGGTGTAACACTAAAAAGGGGGAAAGAAGTCTTTGTTAAATTCGATCTTATGACAAAAATCAGTAAGCTATAAAACCATCATTTTATGGAAATATAATTTCAAAATTTAATTTAAATCTCCTTTAAACTTTGTAAAATGTTTTGCCTTGAGCTTTATTCAATTTAATTTTGAGCTTGGAAGTTCAATAAATATAACTTTTTCAGCTTATGATAAAAAAAAATTAAAAATAAAAAAAGGGACATACTTGTAAAAACTGACCACACTGATCACCACTTAGACCAGGGTAAGATTCACTTTTGAACATTCATTAAACATTCAAGTTAAATATTTATTCGTAATAAAATAAACTTCCGTTCAGAATTTGTGGTGAAATGTTTTGTACAGCATATATATATGCGTACATAAGCGTCCACGCCTGGAAGGAAGTTTGTATTTTATGTCAAGCCCAAGTTTTGTTAGGATAGTGCAGCGCGCCGAGATGGGGGAGGATTTGGAGGCGCCTCAAGTCAATATTTGATCTCAAAGTTAATATTATCTCAGGGCTAATACTGAGTTGTATAAAACGAAATCGCTTTCCATGAGGAAAAAAAAAACTATATACATATATATTTAGGGTTGGCCACCTACCTCAGGCTCTCCATAGTAGGTGCTCCAGTCCGCGTGATCGTGTCCTTCCATTTTGACAGCCCCGAGCATCCTGAAGTTTCCGCTCAGTTTTCAGAGGGCTTCCCCAGACAAGAGCGTCCTCGTCGGTGGCTGTTTGGGAACCACAAGGATCCTTGTGTTCTAGTTGCGCTCTCTTGTCAAAGGCTGGCGCATGTGTGCTTGTGTGCGCGCTTGTGCGTCTGAGCGTGTATGTGTGTGTGCGTGTGTAAGTCAGCTGCAGGCACGCTGACGGACGCTGAGAGGCGACTGCTGAAGACTGGAGTTCAAATGACGCCTGCTGCTGCGTGTTAGCGCTGTGATATAGCCGTGTGCGCCGGGCGAGCCTCCAATCCCTTCTTCACTCGGCCCTATTTGAATAATCTGCTCACACCTAGGCGCGAGACTTCGCCGCGTTGCCCCCCTTTTGTACACCTGCGCCACTCAAAAAGAGCAAGCGTCCATATGAAAAGATTCATTATAAGCTAATCTTATTGTATTCTAACAGAAGAAAAAAGCAGGGGGCGCGAGGGGGATGTTGAGGCCACTTTATCACGCGCAGATAAAAAAAAAAAAAAAACTGACGTTACCCCTAACCTTCAATCAGGATTTATTTTTTTATTATCTATTGTTTAAATAATCATCACAATCAGATATTTAAAATTGTTTTATCTAAATTGTTTTAGACGAAATTGTCCTGATAAGTTGCTTTATTTTTGATAGGCGTTTTCCCCTTTTTTATATTATTTTTAACTATTTAGTCCATTTTTCGTGTATTATTGTACACAACAATTTAGTTAAGCAGCATGCTTTATAAAGGGAATAGACTACGTGGAACACGCCTATTGCTTTTATAGCTATATTGATACTTTTATTGCTTTTCTAAAATTCCCCAGACGCTAACTGAGTGAGATGTAACACGATGAGTTCAAATCTGTTCTCGGTTGTTGGATTTTAAGTTTTGTTTACGCGCGCGCTAATGTGTGGTAGTCTAACTAATAACAGAACGAGGTTTGCTAATGTAAGAGCTCACTCTTAGCACACAGGTCATCTGTGTTGATTCTGCAGCGCGCACTGGCGCGATTTGATTGCCTTCACTAAACAAAGTAGCCTAACATTTATCCAAAGTGTTTGACTATCCACGAAATAGGCGAATCACACAGGCGAATGCTGATGCTCTTGTTGGTAGGGCAAACTGCGGAGACCCTTGAGTTTGACAAATTCAGTTTCACTTTGCCCACTTATTAGTAGAATAACAAACTTCGTTGCAAATGAGACATTTTACATCAGCTCAGAGCTAATATTTGTGACCAAAAGAGAAGGGATCAACCTGTCATAATCATGTGATAATGTTTGAAATGTCTGTAATTTGTTTCAGGACTGATCTTGGCTTATCGTCTGTGCCTAAATACCTACAAGTGATGCCACAGAGTTTGATGGCGCCCCCTTTTGGCATCAGGGTTTAGTTACCTGCGCAATATCCACTCAGCAAAAATGTTTTTCCCAATCCAATTTCTTTACTAAATGTAAGCAGCACGAAGACTGCGTATTGGTTTCAATGCCATTTAGGCTCAAGGAAAAAAGAAACGCCTGTTTTGGGAATAACGCGTCCATGTGAACATTGACATTATTGCCAAGGTGTTTGGCACGTGCCTGTGCAGCGGTGTTATCGTTTCGTATCTGTTTGATTGCGTATTTGCGTAGCGCAGGCGCACAAATGTCAATATAATCTCAGAGTTTATTTGGACCTGTGTGTAAGGTGTAAACGGCGCACAGGGTGATGGACACTCAGACAGCGCAAAAAGGCAAACCCTAACCGTTGGATAGACTGCCAGAGATTTCTGATATCAAAGGCTACATATTTATCACTATTTCTGAAATGTGGTTGTCATCTAATACTATATTTAGGCTACAAATGGACGTTTCCTTTGTAATTTGTCTGAAATGAATCTGCAGTAAGATCAGGCCATTAGTCCATTAAAGAGAAAATCACAAGTGCTACTGCGTATATATGTTACAGAGGACCACTGAAAAAGTAAATGGAGATCCACGTGCATCCATTATTGTGTGTTGGATGGAAGTTTATATATATTTCTTGGATGGAAGTTTATATATTGTGGCGGGGAGAAGGGGTGTGATGGATTCGTTCGTTAGTTTTTTGTATCATTTCATCAGATTAGAATAATATCTACATCTCAAACCACACATCTGACTATAACCCATGTACAGTAGGTAGCATACAGAGGTGACTAAAATATTACAATTTACTATGTTAAGCACAATATGTGGCTTGACTTAATAAAAAAAAATTGAAAGAAAACCTCTTATTGTGGAGTAATATTTATCAATTACTGGTGTACTCAATACAGCACGAACAATAACCTATATGAAATGGCAATTTATATCAAGCCTACATTATGAATACGTATAAAATTTGTAAAAAAAAAAAAAATTTACTTTCTTTGTGTGCTCAATCATTAACAAAACATAAATCACAACATATAAACAACTTTAGTGTAAATGTCAGATCAATGTCATACTGACATGTTTAACATGGCCATTGAATTAGCTGTAGAACTAACATTTTAAAAATTCACGTAATATAGTGACTATGATCTGTGACCAGCTATGCTGCAGCATATAGTACTTTTGGAAAATTTTGCCTAAAGTTAATCATTCATGAATGTGATACAGATTGTGAGCACACTCAGTATTGAAGGTCACTTTTTTTGTATTTGATGAAAACGAAAAAGGACCCTATCCTTGAGCAAACAGAACACGTTGGAGTTCTGGACTATACTTTGTGCCTTTTACTCTGAACCAAATGTAGCATGATGACAAATTATTCAAACTTAAACTACAGATTTCTTCTGGAAGATAATTAAGACATTGGAGTGGAGCTCACACCAAATGATTATTTAAGCATTCAAAAAATCTTACTTTCCTTTTTTTCAGTTTAGTTTATCTTTGAGCTGTTCATGTTTTTTTTTCTTTTCTTCTATGCTTATATTCACTGTCTATTTAAATGCTTTCTGTGTGTTGCAATGCGCCATCACAGTGGGTGGCGTATAGGTGATCCTACTCAAACTCATACATTAGGGCCTGTATTCTGAGCAAATATTTCCTTGGGATCTCTAAACATCAGCCTGCATTCTCCCTATTGTAGTCCTAAAATCATGTTTCAGATCGCAAAGAGGTCAGGTTAAAATTAAGCTTTTAAAAATGTTTGGCACAACCTTTCATGTAATTCAGGTTGCATTTTTCAACATAGCTATAAAAGTCAGCACAGGTTGGTGGCAGGTTTAAACTCAGTGTTTTGGACGACCTCCAGCAGTGTCAAAACCAATTCAGAGAACATTTATTACTCAAAACAAAAATAGAAATACATTAATGCCTATTTATATTCAAGTAGATATTTTATATGGCTATTTTATTTGGAGGATAGCTACATGATCAGATGCTCTATTTCAATGCATTTCTCACTGGCTTCTTTCTGTCTTAGGAATCTTGAATTGGTTAAGTAAGGATGCATATCAGGGTCTCTGTGCAAGTTAGGTGGGAGGCGCAATTCAAATTCCCAGCTGTTATTTGCGGGAATGTGTTACTTAGAGTGTTCACTTTCAAAGCACAGCTTTCTATGGTTTTAAAACTTAAACAAACCTCAAACCTATTTCCTGCAGTAAGGTTGCTTTGCTCCGTATCGGTACATTTACCCCTCTGTTTCTCCACCACAATAACAAAGGGCCAATGGGTTAAGCTTGTGATTTGTCAAAATAAAATTAATAACTGCACCCTCTTTCTTCTGGAACGTAATGGAGAAGTGTTTGCTGTGCAGGCCCTGTGGTGACAGTAAACATTCCGGAGCGGTGCAGGAGTTCGGCCTGGCTATTATCCAGCACAGCTGTGACAACGGCGGTTGGCTGCAGGTTTGTGGCCAGCCAAAGCGTGTTTACCTGGAAATGAATCTCAAAAGTAGAGTGACGAGGAATGCACACAAGCCTGACTGGATGGAGGGAGGAAAAAGGCTCAGGGTAGCCATTGAGGTGTCATTCACAGCCAGAGGGGTGGTACAGAAGTTATTGCACAGAGGCCCATTGGGTCTGGGTGCAAACACTGGCGTAAATGGGCTAAGGATTTCCTCAAATACGCACCTTTTTGATATTGAGAAGTATTCGCTGGGGAATGACCTGCATTAGGGTCCTATGTGGTCTGTATCCAGGGGCGGTTGCAATACACTCCCCTTGTCATGCTAAAAAGACCTCAGCGTAGTCATGCATACAACAAACAAGGTGCCAATCCACATCCACTCCACATAGGATGACCGAGAAATGCGGAGCAGAAATTACAAAATCAAGCATCTCTTAATTTGAGCTTGATTAAACTAGATGGATGAAAGTAAAAAAAAATCATTAGGACCATAGAAGAAAGAAGAAGACCTCTGATGCACTCAATATTATACAGTTTAATTCTCTACCATGCTTGACAAACTATTAGCACTCAGGCACAAAATGGCTTGGATTATATCCGTTATTTTAATCCATGCATTTTAATGTACACCACAGCAAAAGTGCAATATCATATAACCCTTCATTGTTATGCATCAACGAGGGAAACGCAAAGTCAACACATGTTTTAATTACAAACTGAAAGCAATTAAATGTGATGGCAAGCGTCAGTATGCTAATTAAGCAGTGTCCTCCCGTGGGAAGAAGAGTTCTTAAATATTACCACCATCAATCCAGATCCTGAAGCAGGAGCTGCCATCGTTCACACTCAGCTGACACATTTTCACTTCTCAGCTGTCACCTCTAAAGAAAACACAGGTCTGAGTGAAATTAATTCATTAGTGAAAGTCATTTAACTGTGGTGACAGGAGTTAAGCTTGCTGTTAACAGAAGGTTAAAGTTATTTCTCTCTTCCCTTTTTGATAGAAGAAGGATGAAATCACTGAAACAGCAATTGGAATAGGAATTCAATTACTGGTAAACAAGAGTCAGTAATGACTTTTTGTTTAACATATGGTTCCAAATTTTGTATTTTGACACATATTACCAAAAGTATAATTATTATTCAAAATCATTAATATCCAAATGGTCATTAAATCTAAAAGTATGCCAGCTGAATGAAATGTGTGACAGGATATGCATAGGTAACTGGGTTCAGTGTTGAAACATCATGGCAACGAAGTTCATATAAGGATTAGCAACAACTATAGGCCAAAGCTGTTTAACATGTTCTGGATAAAACTAAACAAAAATAATAGAATAAGCAAAACATTTTATAGCTTTATCTATAGCTCTTATAGACTCATTCTGTCCCTATGGTAGTCCTTTACAGATGTTAATATTACCTGATGCATCTTTTGCACTTTGACATATATCTGGACAGGTTTTATGTTTATGCAAAAAAAAAATTCTCTATCCAATAAGTTGCACACTGAACAATAAAAATGAAATGAAAGAGGGCTAGGGCTAAGGCTATATTTTCATCATGCGAAAACATTCCTCTTTTCAGCATTTTTTCTGGCTTTTAAAAAAAATTATTATTATTTATTAAGTATACCATTAGATTCTTTTGCATTCAGATTTACTTATTTATTAGGAACTAAACATTTTTTCAAGTTCTAAAATATTGTTAGAATCTTCAAATATACCTATATCTGATTCCTATATTCTTTTTAAAAACTGCTCACGTCTCAGTTCTACATCAGTCAAAAGACATTTCACTGTTCCCATTTTCCAGTGGTCCTTATATTTGTTCTTCAGTTGGCTTATCTGTAGCTTGATGGAGTGATGGCATGTTGAGGATTACTACAGTCACCATGGCTGCTTACCTGCACCTGCATCACTCAGGCACTACCATGACCATTCATCAGGCATCTCCTAAAGCATGCCCGATTCTTGTCACACCAGATATAATTTTATTTAGCCATTATGTATATTATATCATTGTTTATGTTTGGGAATTATCCATGTCTCTTTTTTTTTTCAATTGAAAAAAATAACTGTCTAGGGATCCGACTGGAATTCCAGACATCACTGATGAGAATTTGCCTATTCTCATGTCTCATCCATATGTAGATGTCCAGTTTGTTAAGTTTACTGAAAAGCAGCAGGGAAGCACAAGACATCCTCATTCTTCTTGTCAGCCCAGTCTTTAATCACCAAAGGCCTCTTGGCGAGTCTGCACATCCCATCAGTGACCAATCTGTGTTTACTTACCCGTGAAAATCCTTGGCAGGGGAGCCCGTGAATTCAGGCTCATTTTTACAAGCTCTGAGAGCTAACAAGCTAGCCTGCTAACAAGGAGGCTTCAGTAACACTGGCCACTCAACAGATTAGCACCTCATCAGCCTCCTGTGGCTAAGGACAAATATGGCCTTCCCACCCATAAAATACAATAGGACAGTCAGCGATAAACAGCGCCTCAGTAGGGGTCCAGCTCCCCCTTACTAAACTTCCTGGCCCTTCCCCTTCTCTTAGGCTCACAGCTGGTAAAGGCACCCGACCCTGCTCCAGTCCCAGGCCTCAATTGCAGAGTCATGTGTATTTCAGGTGAGCAAATATTGCCACTTCTTTGAGAGTTCAGTGCCTGCCCCTTTTAGAAGTTGTGTATTGCAGTAACTCAAAGGAAGTAGGTGTGAAGACATGGGAGCTCCTCTCAGCACAGCTGGAGCTGTGCGATCTGTCCAACCATGCAACATGTCCTAAACAGCAGCCACTTTGTTCTGCAGACAAGGGTTTCCCTTCCATACATGGTCTCTCTTGTGCATATGTCTGTGCTTTTACACATTGTTGCATCCCCCCAGCTTCAATGAGCTTTGTTTTCATTTCTTTTAGATGTGACAGCTAGTAAAGTAGAATTGATCTTGACAGGCACTTGCCATTTTTAAGCATTTTATTGTCTGCAATATACATTTACAAGGGGTGTCAACTGCCCATCATGACATTAAACTCTCACCTGGGCCTTAATGTGGAGAAAACAATTGGAGGACAAACTGGCCATGTGCTCCACATGAATTCACATTAGATAAATACCGGATCCTAAAGGCCCATCTCAGTTTATTTTCAGCAGTGGCGAAGTGTATAGAAAGTGAAAGCTTTTATGAGATTTACCACATATAAAGAGTGCTCTAAAATTATGATCTAGATTGAATATTTGTGCACTTGCATTGTCTTCATCCACTCTGTAAAGTCTGTTTTTGAAATTAAATTTTTGAATCTGTGCAATTAATTCACTAAGGCTTTTCTCACACAAAATGAAATGTTTAATTATGTTTTATGACATTATTCAACAAAAATATATGTTGAAGTCAAACTGGCACTTGATTTAATTTTTCGTGAATGAAGGTGTAACATTTACATGAGATATTAACTGAAGACTTCAAGCACAGTACGGTGATGAGACTCTTAGCCGCAGTAAAACATTTGAATGGTGCAAATGTTTTAAAGAAGGCCATGCATTTATGAATGATGATCCCAGCCAAGGAAGAAGTTGCAGTTGTTCCTATGAACATTCAGAAAGTGGAACACCTGATCCTTAGCTCAGAAGGTCCCTGGTTCAAATCCCACAACCACCAAGTTGTCCCTGTTGAGCCCTTGAACTAAGCCCTTAACCCTCAACTACTCAGATGTATAATGAGATAAAAACGTAAGTCGTTCTGGATAAGGGCGTCTGCCAAATGCCTAAATGTAAATGTTGTTAACAAGGTGCAGAAGAGATATGTCTGTCTGTCTCAACTGTACACACAATCATTCACAACCTCACTTGCACATTACAGGAACTCGGCTGGGAGTTTTTGTCACAACCTCGTACAGTCCTGACCTCAAATTATGGAAATATGTATAAAATGTGAGAAAATATGTGTGAATCAAAATGATCAGACTGTCCCTGATGAGCAAGGCAAGCGGCGATGGTGGCAAGGAAAACCTGATACATTCCCACATATATGGCCAGGTAATGATATTCCTTTAATTAATGCTGATTAAATTAAACCTTCACACCAAAATGTTGATGCACAACAGGCTCATTTCTGAGTTCCCAAAAATGCAGTATAGCATTTCTCTCAGACGAAGTGTCAGAGGTGCCCAGCTGGAGTGGAACTGCCTCAAGAGTCAATCAAAGAAGGCAGTAGGCAGCTCTAGTGGGGGTTCGCCATGAAATAGATCCAGCTCCACTGCAAATAGCTCTCAGCCATCCCAAATCAATCTGCTGCCTGAGCTCGTTTGCTTTTTGTGTGTTTGCTTGTTTGTTGGCTTGTTTGTTTGCCGTAATTCCTGTCGGTAGAGACTGACTCGAGGAGGATACATCACACAGACCACCCCAGAGCTGACAGGGGATTGCAACCTGATCTGCTGTTCAAGGCCAGACTGAAAGCAGAAAGCACCTGACTGGGCATATCTCCAGGTTCTCACACGGCTAAAAGAGAGTAAAAATTGTGAGGAATTACAAAATGTACCTTATGTAATTAAAATTTATATTGTACTGGACACAAGTTAGTGGTATGATTTTTAAAGTATCTACTTTTGAAAAAGCCATTATGGCGTTGGTAATAGGGAGCTGATATCAGGTCCGGAATGCCACCTAGTGGTGCAAAAGATGCATCACTCATCCACCTTTCCAGACACATACTGGAAACATACTACGTACTGTAATAAATTACAGTACGTAGATACTTTAGAGGGGGAAAAAAGTAAAAAAAAAAAAGAAAAGAAAATTTCAAAGATTTGTCTTAAACAGTTTTGGATTTTTATTTATTTATTTTTTTTTATTTATTATTATTATTTTTTTAATTATTATTATTTTTAATTATTATTATAAGAGTAGTAGTAAAGAGGATGTCTATTTAATATTTGTTTTGCCTTTACACTTACAGTACCAGAGTTGAGCCATGCCTTTATGTCAAGTTAAATACATCTCAATGAAACAGGCCCGAAGCCCATAATATGCCAACATCTGGACTTCATCAGTCATATTTACACAATATGTGCATTTCTGAACCAAATTTGATCTCAGCATTTCTCCATAATCTCTCAAATTTTAACTGCCAAGTTTTATATCACACTTGAGGCTCAATCTGCAGTAGAAAATCTTGGCTCAAGTTCACATGGCTGAGCCTATATGCCTATTTTCATTTTCTTTTGTGATCAGTTTAGTTGTTCCCTAGTATTTAAATATTTCACTATCACCACTTTTCACTGCAAGACAAGAAAACTGGAAAAACAAAAGGCTGCACACAATCCTTTACCTGTAGAAGAGGCAGCTGATGTTTTTGCTCTGTGTGTGCTCCTAAAAATTATTTTTATTCACCACTTATGAGTTTCCATTTTCTTTCCTCATTTATGAGATTCCATTTTCTTTCCTCATGGGATGTTGCAAAGATTTTTGACTGATTTGATTTGTGTGTAATTAATCATAGCAGACTTCATACAGTTCCCTGTCTTAAATCTTATTTCCTTTTCTTACCCCTGATCTTGGACCAGCGCAGTCATGTCCGGCTCCTTATCTAAATGGTCTATGATAAAACTCAGACTTCTCCTCACTTCACAAGCTCTGGTAATAGAATGGGCTGAGAGCCAATTTGTCTGCCAGGTTTTCCTCTCGTCTGAAGATGAGCACTTATCAGCAGACCACATGGCACAGTCCACATCTTTAAGCCATTTGAAGAGAGAAAAGATAAAGCAGCTCATTTTGAGTTCAGGCTCAGGGGGATCTTTCTGAGACCCTCTGAAGTGCTTTTCATTCCACAACTACTTTTATTTAATCTCATGGATGTGTGCAATTGTTTGATGGCATAACATTGCTAAATTGTAATGGTAAATTAAATTAAAAGTATTTTGTTAAGCAAATCATAAAAAATTTATTCTAACTACACATGGTGATACTGTATTATTGTATGGTTCTATCATTCAGTCATTAATCCCAATAAAAGAAAATAAATTAAAGGTCATATCTTTACAAAGATTGTTGAGTAATCATTTATTTCATTTTACATTTATGACTTATAAAAAGCTGTTTTGGAAGTTATCTTTGAATGAAATTGCTCAAGGAGAAGAACTCACGTATGTTCTATGTAATGTATGTTCATGTTATACAGTCTATTCTCTCCTCTCTCTAATTACTCCTCAGTGTTTGGGGTGGGCCAAGCTGTCTGATGGCCAGCGGTTACACAATTGCATCCAGCTGCTGCTAAGTGCATGTGCCTAGTGCTGTCTCTGTTACGAAGTGGTGAACTTAACCCAGCATGCATGTGGACACCCACATATATGCTAGCATCATATATCATACCTAAAAAAACAAACAAAAAAGAGCACTCAAAGGGCAACAATTTTGCAAAAATAAGCTTTTGCTCATTTTTGACATTTACATTGGGCCTCCAGTGTGTAGCGTAGTAAAAGTAAAAACTTATCTTAGTAATTTGTATAAATCCTCCACTGGCTTGGTGCTTAGCACATCCCAAGATTCCGCAATTTTTATTTCCTTTCCATAGCAGATTGAAATGCAGTATGTCAGCAGTCCGTGCTCTGTTGTTGGCAGTACAAAAGAACACCAGACTCTCATGTTACTATAAATCCTATAAATAAGTAAAGACACAATATATGTGATTTATTTATGGTGGAAATGTTCCAACAGCTATCCCCAAAGTTTTCTATGTGTGTGCTAATCATTTCACATCTGACTTCTTTCTCATAGAGTCAGTTCTACACAACTTAGTGACTAAAGCTCAAGAGTGGATTCAGACTTTTCCGTGACTCGCCTTCAGATTTGGTTTGTTTACTAGGTAAGCCTCTTGAACCTAAGCACATGAGTTTGGTCACAACACTATCTTGTATTGGCCATTACATGCAATAAAATTAGATTTATTTTATATTTAATGGCCAATACAAGTTCCTATTGTGACCAAATTCATATATTTCATGTATTTGCAGTATGCGGTAAAATTGCATATTCCCCAGTTGAATTCGCAAAAAAATAAAAATTAAAAAATTAAAAAATTACACACACTAATATTTGGTTGGACCACCTTTAGCTTTGATTTTGCAACCTTATTCATCTAGAGTTGCATTACGTTTTGGCCTGGATCTCATACTGATGACATTAGAGTCAAACCTCTTCAGCACATCCCAAAGACTTTGAATGGTAAAGACTCTGTGGTGGCCCAATTGTATGTGAAAATGATTCTGCATGCTCCCAGAAACAGAAACACTCTTTTACAATTCATGTATTGAATCTTTGCATTGTTCTCCTGGAATATGCCCTTGCCATCAGGAAAGAAGAATCTGCATTGATTGGATAACCTGGTCATTCATTACATTCAGGTAGTCAGCTTTCTTCATTTTATTGCCACACAACGTTGCTGAGTCTAGGCCTGACAAACCGAAACAACCCCAGATCATAACACTCTCACCAGTGGCCACTCTGCATAATGAGTGCAACGCATAATGCTCTTCTTACACTGACACATCTTTCGCTCTGGAATAATGTCACTCTGTGATTTCAAATGGTAATTTTTTTATCCCCACATTTCTTCTGCAAACCTAATAGTTCATCACTATCCTTCCAAGTACTGTACTTATAACAGTTATGGAGAATTCTTAACCCAATCTACTTTATCCTACGCTTGTTGTTGCTGAGCTTGCCAGTTAATTCCATGTTTTAAAGAATGTTCCAAATAATTGTACTGGCCACTCCCAATTTTTTTGCAATCCCTCTAAATAGTAATATTTAGTAAAAAGTAAAGTCTAATCATGCCTTCCTTCACTTGCATAGACAACTCTGTGGACCTCATGTTTGAGTGAACAGCTACCAAATGTAACAACTTGGGGCCTTTTATCTGCTTGATTAGTCGTGGAGTAATTGGGGAACAAGACAAACCTGACCATGCAACTGTTTGGCAGCTATTTGTTCCATTATTCATGAGACCTCCAAATGGGTGTGTGTGTATGGAAATGACTGTAAGTCTTGACTGGTTAATGCTATGCTTTTTCCCCTGAATTAAAGCAGAAAATTTTAACTTCAGTCTCATCTTGAGTGTTTCATTTAAAATTCATTGTTGTTGTATACAGAGGCCAAAGCCCAAAATACTTATCTTAGTTTCAAAATGTATGAACCTGACTGTCACAAGCTCTAAATTTGTATTTAATTTCTAATTAACATCTAATTTATACCTATGTGACTCTCATACAGCACATAAGCTACTTTGCAAAAGTGCAAGTGAATTGTTGATAACCTAATTTTTAGGTACACATGAAAATTAACTTATAAATGGAAATGGTGTTGAAAAGGGACGAGGATAAGGATAACCTATCAGCTCATATAAATTTTTCTAACATTCTGAATTCCAGGTTTTGTAAATATTAATGCTTTTCAAACTGGTAGTTTTAAAGGAGTAGTTTTTGCTTTTAACAAGGAACAAGTTGAATAAATCGGAAAAGTATTTGGAAATTGGAAAAGTATTAACTGCCTCATGTTCTTTAACATGTTAAACAAGTGGCTGTTCATTTGATTTTACCGGTGGCCATGTTTTAGAACTGACTCACTGGAGCTGCCTCACTCACTGCCAGTGAATATTGCAGTTCTGCTGTCTACACCAATTAGCCATAAAGTTACACCACAAACCACCTGACACCATGATATTAGCAGAGGATCCTTTGGGTGCTGTGGGTTGCAGGGTGGGGCCTCTATGAATCTGACTTGTTTTCAGGTACATCCCAGGAGTGCTCAATTTGGTGATCTGTGTTTGGGATCTGGAGAGTTTGGAGGCTGCATCAGCAGCCTTGGGCTCTTTACCTGCTGGGTCCTGTGTACAGTGGGCTGTGGTGGCCTGGGTGTGCTGGGGCCTTTCTTAGTTTCCAACATTGGCTTTTTTGGCGAGTTGTGCTGAATTGGATTTTCTGTGCAATTGGACTAGACGTCCTGGCCTTTGGTCTCCACACCTGTAGATAAGCCTTGGGTACCCATGATCTTGTCACCAGTTTAGTTAGTTTACTTGTCACCATTAGTTCCCTTTCAAAGGCTACACTCGATGCTGCTTGAAAACGCTATGGGAATATCTTTTCGTGTTGCCGGTTGTGAAGCATGTGTGTATCAAACATGCCAAATTTTGGCTTATATAACCTC
>JAQMYJ010000005.1:15514904-15542872 GCA_030014305.1 Clarias laeviceps
CATAGCGTTTTCACGCAGCATCTCGTTCCCGCCTTTTCAGGGAACAGGGTTACAGCAAAGTAACCCGAGACGTTTTTTATGATTTGATTAACAAAAATATTTTAATTTAATTTACCATTAAAATGTAAATTGTACATTTTAACTGTATTATGCTATCAAACAATTATAAGGTTGTAGATCTGCACGTCATACAATTGATAATTAGTGTTAATGTGTTGATTGGTGTATGTACAATAAATACCCAAAAGTTTGTGAACACCTGACAACCACGCATGTGTGTTTTTCTGAAATCTCCAATTCATACTTAGTTTCTTTTTTCTGTAATAATAACTACCACTATTTTGGGAAGGTTTTCCACTAGATTTTTGCCCATTCATCCACAGTAACATTAATGAACACTGATGTCATGTGACAAAGTCTAGGGTGGCTAGGTTGGCATCCAAGTTCATTCCAAAATCAGGTAGGTTGCCGTTTGGTTTCTGTGCAAGCCATTTAAGTTATTTTCACTGCAACTTTGGCAAATCATGTCTTCATGGACCTTGCTTTGTGCAAAGAGGTACTCTCATGCTGGGACATGTTTGGGCCTTTTAGTTCCAGTGAAGGGAAGACATCCTATACACAATTGTGTTTCTACTCTGTGGTTACAGTTCGATATAGTGCCAAGTGTTCAAATACTTCTGGCAACAAAGTATTTTTCAATCCCAAAATCATGAAACAAAGGCCCCTCACACAAAGTAGTGCATTTAATTCTTTATGTACTAAAATATACAAAACACTTACACCTGCCAATCCAGTGGCAACATGAAGTAATGATTATATGGATTCAGAGGAGCAAACATCCCCTCCTCTCCCAGACAAAGTGATGGAAAATCTTCCATCTCATGCAAACATTAAAAGCAGTCAAATTGATCTGCTCAAAATGGCTCCTTATTCTGTGCTATGGCAAACCTTGAGAACAGATTGTGCACTGTATGCCTAATTGTAATCAATAAATAATTGAATTTGAACATTTATAGGCAAATCTTAGCTGCTCACCATAGTGAATGTTCCATCCCATATAGTGCACATAGAAGGGGAGTTTATACATACGTACTTACATCGTACTGATCTGAGTGAAAACACCTTGTACTGAAGTCAATTCAGTATTTATGGCTAAAATTTATAATTTTACTCCAGTTTCGTGTGATACTGTGAATACCACTAAGTTATGTTACGTGTTGAATCTTTTGGTATATGACCCACCTGAAAAAAAATGCAATACTGCTATTAAAACATGATCTGTAGCAATCATTAACTATTTTGATGTGTTTAACAACTGCAGTAACACATTGTAGTGCTATTTCAAGTCAGCTTGACTGTGTGAACAACAGTCATAGTCTATACTGATGGAACCTTTAAAAAACAAAAAGGAAAAACAGTATCAGCTTAATCAGAAAAAGTGGGGGGAAAAAATAGAAACATACATGATTTGTGCATGTTTTAAATTAGGAAGATTGTCCATGTATAATTTCTCAGATTAGTCTAAGTAACTGATGAAAATTAATTTTAGATGCCATCATTAAAGTTTTAAGGTTTTTCTATTCCCTATATAGAAACAATTTTTCATAGTGATCTTTTTGGTCTTTCTCCACGTATATTGTAAGGACACCTATGTTTCCTAACTCCTCTGTATGGCTTTTTTTTTTTTTTTTTGAGCAAAACAGCCTAATATCTTCCAGTTATAGAATACAAGGTTATTTGTGTTATAGGCTATATGAACTTAGCCCTTAAATAAGTAAAATTTATAATACTGACATTTAGAGTCCATTAGGATTAGAAGAAAATAAGTCTTCATCACAAAAGTTCTTGACTGTAAGTTCTGGAAAACCAAAGACTCACACTGCTGTGTGCTTTTGTAACACTTGGCCCCTTCACACATCTCCTAATACTCTGCATCTGCTGCCTCAGCAGAATCCTGTATTCACTACAGGTCCTTAAGGGTCTAGCACATTCTAGCAAAAATATGACACTGTCCTCCTTAACAGATTTAGTCCAGGATGTAACTAGGGGTCTTCATCCATGTCGTCTAGGTTTGGAGCCATAATGAAATGTTTGGGGTAGACCAGACTGTGCTCATCAGCGAACTCCTCCCAACGTGCATCATCACTCTCGTGGGTAATGTATCGTTCGCCTCGCCGGGTCTCAAACTCCCGCAGGTCTAGCCATGTCTGGTAGTCCTAAAACAAGCAGGGATATGCTTACATAAACAAACAAGGCCTCAAGACTTTTACTGAGAGTGCGGAGGCATCACTGTAATGCCACACTATTTGCTGTGCTGTCTAACCTGGAACCATGGATGACTCAGGGACTTGTCCACGCTGTACCGCTTCCTCATCTTCACTTGAAGAAGGTTGTTGATAAGATCTGTGGCTGTGGGTTAACACAAAGCTCAAATTGTAAAATAGGTTTTAAATTAAATTTATAGTCTAAAGAAAAAAAATAATCAATATGTCACCTTGCATATTATTATAATAGCCTAAATAATGTGCAATAGCATATAACAATTTTAAGGCAATCCTAAGTTATAAAACTAAAATTATCCTTAGACATCTATTACAGGTTAATTCAGGTCACAACTTTAAAGGTTATGTCGTGTTTGTCATTTCTGAAGTTTATTACTGTGACATACAGCATCATTTAAAATCGCCACTATCAATCAATCACAAGTGAGTGTTTCTATATAACCACTTCCTCAGGCTGCTTGCTCATGTTTTTATCAATCACAACATCAAAAATTAAAACAAAGAAAACTTTCCACTATGATATGAATGTAATCAAGATCCTACATGAAGATGATTTATCAATAATAAAAGTAATTTAATGCCACCAGTCTGAAAGAGATGGAAATATGACATCAGTTTTACATCAAAATGACCATCTTCTTTGTTTTTTATTGCATCTTCTTCAAACCAAGCTCAGTGCTACACGCACATGTGACTAAATGTTATAAATGCCAAGACGATACCAAAATGTCAAATGAGTAATGCCAAGCATATCATTATGAAGAGTATAGAGACCTAAAAAAAATATGAAAACGAAGCTATAATGAATGCTATTTCCTTTAAAAATTATGATGATATTTAACATAACAGTGTAATTAAGCGCTGAATGTAAAAAAATAGAAAATACAGAAATATGTTCTCTGCCACAAAAAGGAAAATTCAGAGGTGACTCACTGAAGCTGTGAGGTCTGAGATTGTGGTACTATAGACAGACACGGGGGTGAGAAGCTTCACCATGTCTGATAAACACATAGCACCTACTGTATGGTTTTGTGTTTTAACTACAGACCACTGACCTTAATTTTAATATTGTTAACCTACACTCAAACTTTTACACATCATACAAGTTTTCAGTTAATGCTAATGTTGGACAAAACCACCTTAATTTAATCTGACTCATTCAGCAACTATATTACAAAGCAAGAGACTATTTTTTAAAGAAGTAAAAAAAAAACTCACGTCTAGACGGCCATGTTACTGTGAAATATGTTCATGTAAAACATTGGTGCTAGTGTGGATAAATCAATGACTAACTTCTAAAAGTTCCCTTGTCCTTAATTAATGTGGCACAAAATGTTAAGTGACTTAAATGATAAGGTCATTACACCAATGATTTTTTTCTTTTTACCAAGCTTTAGAGATGGAGAATTAGATTAATTTTTTTATGTAAGAATAATCTTCAGAGCAAATGCCTTTTCTAAGACACCAAGATCCAATATAAATTGTATTATGTGTTCATAATAAATGATTAATAATTCCATATTTTTCCAAAAGTTTTATAACTATTTAAAATAATAATATTATTCTTCATAGTGAAGTTAAGAGGAGAGAAATCTATACTGTACATCAACAGACATACGTTTACCATTTCTTATGAATACTGTATGTATTAATGTACTGCACTACCAGTCAAAATTTGAGTTTCATCGTGGTGCTTGATGGCTTTGCAAATGCACTTGACAAGACTGTTCTTGCAAGAACTATTCGAAGAGCGAAGAACCTTCATGTCTTAAAATAAAAACTGACTGTTGTTGTTGTTACTTAATTACCTTATATGTATGTATTATTTCACAGTGCAAAAAGAAATCCATTATTGTTCTAGAATGTAGAAAATAAATCCAAGCTTGTGTCCTTACTTTTGACTGGTACTATATATAACCGTAAAATGAAAACCCAAATATCTTAAAAACTGTAGCCAATCAATAGTTGTAATTGTCCAGTTTTAATTAAGCTAATCAAAATACATAATAATTCGCAGCTTTCCTCTCTGCAGCAAAGAAAGTATTAAAAAAGTAGTCCATTGTATTCCTTGAATGGAACCTCTGTTCTTACTGTTCAGGAGTTATCTTAGAACTGTAACCATTGGCCTATATTTACCTTATTTCCATAGAACTTATAACCTGACAAAATTCTCACCACTTATTACTCCACAATTTTGAAAAAAAAAAAAAAGGGGTAAAATCTGCCAGAAAAAGGCATCAGAATTTGGTACAGATCTGTACATGGCTCTACTTATGTATTTTAGGTATTTACTGTAGCTACATTACTTAAAAACCTGTTCACTTGACCTGAGGCATTCCCATCAGGCTTGTTAATACTGGCACATTAGCAAAGTTGGCACAGTAGCATCTTTAATAAAGTGATGAGCATGGTGAGAATCGTTTGGGTTTTTAACAATACTGGTACCAAATTGATACTTTTAAAATGGCACAAGTCCCTAAATGGTGCTATGAAACTGCTGCAAAAAATGGTGGATAAAATTAAAGAACTGCTTTTATTGAGAAAAACTTCAATAAACAATATATACCAAGTATAAAAAATATTAATATTTTTATTCAACATAATAACAAATAAAAAAAGTGTAAAATTAGCAATATATTAAAGGTTTAAAGTATACATAAATATAAGTTAATCAAAAACACAACTAATTTACATGCTACCTAACCCAACTACAATAATTTAACACCAATGTAGCAAAGTAGTTGGTATTCTTAATATGCTACAAACCAGCTTCAAATTTCAACAATTCCTTTGCCGAAATATGCCCATATTTGGCTTTGCTAGACTGGTGCTTCTTACATCTGTTTCAAAGAACCAAAGGACAAATATTAAAATTGATCGCTCAGGCATTTAAGTGGCACCAGCTTTCTGATTCAGTTCTACTACATACTGGTTTTATAGGTTTCGGTACCCAACCCTTAAAGGAAGTGCATGAAATTATGCACCCATCATGAATAGTGGCCACTGTACAAGCCTCTGGAGGCAGTGTTATAATCTTGGCTTCTTCAGGTGGTCAGCTCTACATTATGAAGCAATAAAATGAGGTCAGCCAATGGCCTGAATGTACTGAATGACTAGGTTATCCCATTTTTGGAGTTTTTCTTTCCTTATGGCACAGGGATATTTCAAGAGGACAAAGCCATGATTTAACAGGCACGGTTTGTAATAAAAGTGTTCTGAGCGCATGAGGAATCATTTTCACACATGAATTGGCCACCACAGAGTCTTAAACCTTTTGAAAGCCTTTGGGATGTGTTGGGGAAGACTTTATGGAGTGGTTATGGTCTCATCATAAATACAAGATCTCTGCCAAAACTTAATATTCTAACAATTATTTCCATACAGAGCAACTCTGTATGGAAATAATTGTTAGAATATTTTAATATTTAATATTTTTGTCAGGTTTTGTTTTCTTACCTTCTGTGGATATCTCCTTCCAAGGCATTGGTGGATACATAAACGCTGCATTCTGGATTTGATCATTAATATCTTCGTCCTCGTTAAAGGGGAAGGTACCACTCAGGCTGACGTAGATGATGACCCCCACTGACCACATGTCCAGTGAGCGGTTATAACCTTTACTACGAAGAACTTCAGGGGCCAGATATGCTGGAGTTCCCACAACAGAGCGACGGAATGACTTCTCACCAATTATGCGAGCAAAACCAAAGTCACACAGTTTCACCTGTGGAAACGTACGGTCATGATACTGATAAGTGTTTTTTGGTGTTTAAAACAGTCAAACCAGTGAAAAGATTCTTACCTGAGGAAAAGGCTCTGCTGAGGCTAGGAGCACATTTTCTGGCTTGAGATCACAGTGAACAATGTTTTTGAAATGCAGATGCCTCAAAGCCACCAGAATCTATAACCGTAAAAAAGCAACAACATACTGTAAGCTAATATTTTTAGGAACATTTACAAATTGAAAATCACATATTTCATGATGGATGCTGAAAACATGTGTTAGTTAAATCAAGTTTAATAAAACACACTATTTGTTTTCAGTGAAATATACACCATCATGCACAGTCAGGGGCCTCTGTCCACATCAGAGCTGTGTGTGGCTGCTAATTGGAGGCTGCAGATCCATGGCTAATAGATGAGCCCCTGTTATCCAAACCCCCAAGGGGCCTCTTGGCTCTAATCATCACACAGACTCAAGCATTGGAGCACTTCAGAATCCTGATGAGATCCAGACATGTCTAAACACAGCCCCCATTCAAAGCAACACATCCTTCAGAATAAACACAGTTAAAAAAAAAAAAGACTGAAGATTCTTGAACAAAAATTGATGAGTCGGATAAAAAGAGTTAACCTGTGTGACGAGGAATTTAGTGATGCGCTCAGGCAGTCTGCTCTTCTCGCTGGACAGGATCATCTCCAACATGTCCCCGTGCAGCTTCTCCATGACAACAAACACCCGCTCTGGGGTCTCGAACATGCACTCCAAGTTGACAATCCCAGGATGCTGCAGGTTCTTCAAATGAAAAAAAGAAAAGATTTTATAATCAACCATTACACACATATGCTTCTTCACCATTTCATCAGGCTGTAATGGTCTCACCTGTAAAATGGCTACTTCATTCCTCAGCTGGCTTTCTTGCTTGGTAGGGAACCTCATTTTATCAATGACCTTTATTGCTACATCTCTGCCTGTCTTTCTGTGTTTCCCTTTAACAGAAAAAGGGTTATTTATTCAAGTTGTCCTTGTTGAGGAGGCACTTACAGTTGTGTCTAAGAGAAAAGAAAAAATATTTTACAACCGTACCTCCATATACAATGCCAAACTGGCCTGATCCCAAAACTTCATCAGCAAAGATCTGGTAAACAGAGCTGATATCCTAAAAACAAGAGAAACATAAATCAGTACATTTAGGTTACTACCCAAACAATAGCTTACTGTTCATACCTAAGCATGCAGATAATTTAGCTTTTTTTTTTTTCTCACTGTGTGTATAGCTCAGAACATGATGGTGGGTGTATAACAAAAAAATGTGCTAGTTTCACATTGGTTGTTGTGATAATAATGACTGAAAACCCACTATAGTAAAGTGTGTGATACTAACACTGACTTACCACATTTTCTTGGATTTGACTGTTAGATACAGAGATGCTCATGGATAGTTCCTCTGTAGAGACACAGAACAGTAAAAATAATTCTACAAATGTACTACTTCTAATTCTAGATCATCCTTATATAATGTGCAATCACCAAAATAATACAGCAAGTCAATTAAAAAATACATAAATTTGAAGTGTACATAAACCTGTGGTGAGCTTATTTAATGTTCAAGAAAAACTAGAAGCAGTGGGTTCTTCTCCTGAAAACATGCCAGGCTGCTGTATCGATGTAAAATTATTTAAAAGTAGTGAAACATTTTTTAAGATTTTGTAATTTGATTCTTTTTGAATTTGAATTCTTGTACTGAAATAATATAAAGCACTGTTTTAATGAAATGAGTTTCTGCTTTAAAAGAAGGAGGGGCTATTAAAGGGAATTTGTGTCTCACAATCAGTGCTGGAAGGCAACAAGGAGCTGTTCAGTCTCAAAGGAAATGTTGGAACAGTGTCATGATTGGAGTAATTTTCTCCTAAATTATTTTGAAGGACAAGGGGTTTTCAAGTCAAACCAGGACTTTTGATTGTGCAGAATTACAGAACACAGTTATGA
This sequence comes from Clarias laeviceps, assembly GCA_030014305.1. Lineage (NCBI taxonomy): Eukaryota > Metazoa > Chordata > Actinopteri > Siluriformes > Clariidae > Clarias > Clarias laeviceps. The sequence continues at coordinate 15,522,897 of JAQMYJ010000005.1, forward strand.
GAGTAAAAAAAAAAACTACCTATATTTCTCTATATAATCCCCTGCTACACTAATGCACTTATGCCATAGTTCCACTAGTGCTTGAATACCATCGAGGTAAAAAAATTTCTCAGTACACTAGAGGCATGATCAGTCTGCCTACTTCACATTTGAAACACTTTCCTCCCAGGGACTCCTTTAATGGCACAAACATGTGGAAATCACATAAAGCGAGGTCATGCCTGTACAGGGAATGTGGCAATAACTGCCAGCTGAATTATGTGCAAGTGGTGTTCAATCAAGTGTTCTACTCTCTGAAGTAACTTTCTCCTAAATTCTTTTGAAGGACAAGGGGTGTTCAAGTCAAACCAGGACTTTTGATCGTGCAGAATTACAGAACACAGTTATGAGAGAAAAAAAAAAATGACCTAACCCTTTCTGTTCAAACCCCATGACCACCAAGTTGCCACTGGTGGACTCATAAGCAAGGCCCTTAACCCTCAACTGCACAGATGTATAATGAGATAAAAATATAAGTCGCTCTGGATAAAGGCGTCTGCCAAATGCCTAAATGTAAATGTTCACGGGAATGACTGCAGTGGGCTCCAAGCCACTTCCTTCTTTAAAATGCTTGCACCATTCAAATGTTTTATTGCAGCTTAAAGTCTCATCATTTGATGTCTTCTGTAAATGTCATTTTTTTTTCTCCTTCATTCACAAGAAATGTCACGGTCCCGGTTTGACTTGAACGACCCTCAGGCATGCTGGTAATAGTTCAAGGAATGTCAGTCAAACATAACAAAACTTTGCAGAATGCAGTTTTTTGAAAAGTTATTATTATTAGCATTTTTTAAACCAATTCATTTCCATCTTCTTCTAAGATAGAATCATGATCATGAGCTGTCTGATGCCTTCTCTTCATTATTTGTAACCTACATCAATGACAAGATAATTTAGAGTAGTTTAATTAAGATGCTGCCTCACAATGATCATTATCAAATTCATGTTAGTTGTCAACGATATCTGATTATGTTGTCCTATCACTCAGTGCTAACCCATTGTCCTTTAAATGGAACTAACTACTGTAGCAACTGTGAAAAGTTGAAAAGTGCCATATAAATGAAAATATTATTCATTATTATTATTATTATTATTATTATTGTTGTTATTGTTATTACATTGACACAATACTAATCATGCCATATAGATTTATATACTCACTGTGGTCCTTGCCCTGACCAGCAGCAGCACCCACACTTGGCTGAGGTGTAACTGGAACAGGCATGAGGGCCTGGCGGATGGCCATCTCCCAACCCTGCGCCACCTCCAGCCCTACGCCAGAAGCAGCTAGCATGGGGTTATGCATATGATGGGGGCCACCAGTGTTCTCCCCAACATAATAGACCATAGTAGCAGTAATAATCTCAAAGCAGTGCGGATTGCCTCCCATAGTAAGACTACTGAAATCCCGTGCTGCCTCCACTTGCAGAATCTCAGAGAGAGGAATCTCCTGTAGGTGAAACAAGACAGTAATGAAAAGTGAGATCCGGATACAACGTGGCTAACAATGAATGAATGAATGAATGAATTGTTAAAACTTGAGAGAATATGAATATGAACCACCGTTTCACAAACTCAGGTAAATTTGTACTACAGGTAGCTGTCATAATTTGCGATACAGTTAATTAAACTCAGAAACACAACAATCACCTACAATAAAAAGAAAGTCACTGTCCAATACTGATTACAACCACTGTCAGGATGCTTAAGACCAGTAAGAAAAACTACAAACAGCATGTCTCCTGTATCTTATGGCTAAGCTCATACCATACCTTTAACTCTTTCAAATATGGTACAGGTTTTGGGATCACACAATCCATGGTCTTCATTTTAGCCAAAGTGCACTCAAAATGAGCTCATGTTCTTCATGTCCTCTCTAAGAGTTTAACATGATATTAAGCAGGCTGCCTTCTGATGGCATTTGCTTTTTGTCCTCCCACTAGTGAAACAGTAGTTGTGACCAATAGCAGCTTCCTCTGAGCTTCACATCAAGTGTTTGTGGTTAGAGGGTGGACCACATGGCCCGGCCCACTGAGGAGCTCCATAATTACAAGGCAGCAAACCGAATGTCTTCATGACTTCATGCTTGAGTGTGTATGTGTGCATGGCGCGTGTATGTGCATGTGTGTGTGGGTGTGTCTGTGTGTGTGTGTGTGAGAGAGAGAGAGAGAGAGAGAAAGAGAGACCATGCTACCACTGCACTGCGGATGGCCACTACATGGTAAAAGGGGGTGGTCTGGTTGGGGAACAGTTATGTGGAAGCAGGATTGAAGTCCCTGTAGGCCATAAAAGATGCGGGGAAACCAAAAGTACAGGGCTTCTGTCTTCAAAGGAGCATGGTATAATTTCCAAATGTATAAAACAGACGCAGCCTTTCAGCTCTTGACACATGACCATCCCAACATATGGGGTGAACAAAAACCAAAAAAAAAAAAAACAGTGGTTACTTAATAAAAAGCAAAAAGTGCTAAAACCAAAAGCAAACAATCAGCAGCTCTCAATCAACTGAATACAGACAGTCTGTTTCATTACATCTATCCAGAGGATTCTGAAGAAAGAAAGCACTGTGTGAAAACCAGAGTTCCTGGTAAGGGTGGGAAATACTTAAAACACAAAGGGCATTGGCTCAAACAGACAACTACTGGGTGAGCTGCTTCATACATTAATAATTTGCTCTTTATAGGACTCTACAAGACTACTATTCCAAAAATGGGGAAAAAAGATGCATATCCAAATATCCAAATTGACTACAAGTGTACTATTGTACAAAAAAGGTGTACTAAATAACAAATAAAATTTGCAGTGTTCATTATTTTATGCACATTTTTTCAAGCATTTTCATTTGTGTTTGTAGGAGAGATATCAGTCGCCTTTGACTCAGCTTCGGCTGATAAACATTTCCTGCCCTGTCATGAAACTACCCAGTGAAAAACAGAACAAATTTTTGAAGAGTAACATAGTGGTAAATTGTGTTGCTTGTGCTTGAGAGATCACATGCTCAAAGCAAAAGCAAGGCTGGTATTCATCTCTCCCATGTCAATCTAAGCAAATAAATGATAGATAAATGAGGACCATTTACATACTGTAGATGTGTTTTGTAGATATTGTAATAGTATCATAATCTTCTTCAGAGTAAACTCAAAACATGTTAAAAATGTATCTATACAAATACTTTGAATCCCAGTTCAGTCTGAAATATGCAGAGAAAAAATACATGGGTGTATATATAGTATTCCTTTTTTATGTCCTGATAAAATAAAAAAAAGAGGAGTAGATTATATTGTTGTACTGTACTGTATATACACGATGCATATACAGTACTATAGGATATTATAATTGTCTATAGCTATGTGTGAAATGGAAGGATTTGCAATGTTACAAAGTCAAAAAGTCAGAAACAACTATTTAAACATAACTATATTTCTTCATGGGGAAGTCAAACCATGCGGTGTAAACTTTTCTTTTTTGCCACTGAAAGGTTGAAGGGCATAACTGACCTAATAGTGAGCTGAGCTCAAGTGTGGGCATTACTGGTTTGGGTTTTTACTTGCAAGAATACACTTGGTTTTTCAATAACTCACTGTAGTCCCCTCACAAGAAGTAGACTGGGGGCTGCCCACAAAACTAAAGAATGAAAGAAGACATCAAGTGTGTAACGCCTACTCTGATCTGCTGGTGTTGTGATGTTACACGTCTTTCTTAGGCACGTTTAGTTTCAGAGGTTTGTTACAGTTAACTGTCACTATGGTTTTACAATTATTTGAACAGATGCTTCAATATTCAGCAAAATGGTACACAAGTGAAAATATGGTGTCAAATACATCAGCAGTAGAATACACTAATGCAGTGACTGTTAGAGATAGCTGTAAATCTACATATTCATGTATATCTTTGCCATTTACTTTTAACAATAAGTATAAATGCATAACTTTCTATTTATTTATTTATTAAGTACATGATTAAATGCAATTGATTACATTTCAAAGATTTATTTTTTAAATATGGTTTATCCAAATTTATATTAAAAGTTTAAGGACTACAGTTACATACTGTATGTATTAAATACATATTAAATACATACTTCACCTTTACCTGTATATTTGTACATTATATGATAAAGACATGAACCAAAACATATCTGAAAATTAATTTCATATATTCACAAAAAATACATTCCCAATATCTATAATTTTACATTATATGTCTAAACCATATAATGCAAAATTATAGATTACACATTTACGATAAAAAAAATCTGAAGGCATTAACTATTCCCACAGAATGCCAATTTTTTTTTTACCTTTGGCTTAGTTTTCTAAAGCTGTTTAATTTTAAAAACAAAGTAAAATTTTGTTGTACATTTTTTGTAGAAATTTACTTTTTAATTTACAATCATTCTAGTTTATCATTTGTTAAACACAAGGGTCACTAAAGCACTTTACCATAAATCTGTTGAAATTACATTGACATTACTGTTGACATTACACATTCTTATGGAACAATTTACATGCAGCACTGACATTTTATGTTATCAAAGTTTATAGTTCATTACCATTTTCAGCAAGAACCCTTTGAGGTGTCAGAATGACCTCAGATGCACTATGACTATGTCTGAAATGTTTTATATGACAGCTCTTCCACTTTGACCACAGAGAAATTTTACTTCTCAGAAAGTGAAAACAGATAAGCGGGGGAGGGGACATTTGAAGGGCCTGTAACCTTATTTCTATTCAGAAACGCCAACGGTAACAATTATACTGATCTAAGCAGAATTTGAGCAATTCATTAGAACTGTGGCTTCTGTGTAATGACTAGAGTAATTTCTACTAAAATCTTTCCTGACAAATGAGTCTCTTACCTTGTAGAACTTGGCTCCTGTGTCATTTTGAAACAAAGTCAGGCTTTTGCTGTCCAGCCTCCAATAGTGTCTCTTTCTCTGAAGAAATATTATAACAGCTATTAATTATAAATTGTAAGATCTCTTTTATATATAGCCAAAATGTATACACACTTCAGAAAAAGAAAAACTTGTATAAATATTTTAATACTAAATGTATTGTTATACATTATATGTTGACATATATGCTAATATTATGCTAATATTATTAATATTATATTAATATACATCATCCTTTTTTTCTTTTTTTGAAGTGTGTATACATTTCTTGGCTATTCATCTATTGTAGAACTGAGGAGAAAAAAATACTGATTTACATCAGGGCCGTTCAAGTAAAACCAGAACTTGCAATCAAGTTAGAAAGTTTTCTCAGTGCTCCAGAGCCATGATCGAACTGCCTGCTTCATGGCATCATAACTGCCGAAACGTTGGTGTCACAGGAACTCCTTTAATGGCAGAACTGCATGGGGCTAAAGTTTTAATAACTCACAGCCGAGTTCCTGTAATGTGCAAGTGGTGCAGTAGGCAGTATGAGGTTGTGCATTATCCTGCAAAAACAGAACGGCTTTGGTAATCAAACAAGATGTTTATTCAATTAAATGAGTTCTTGGGACATGAAGCAGTCTGATCATGGCTCTGGCATACTGAGAAAACTACCTTGATAGTATCCAAGCCCTAGTTAAATGCTGGGTAGATGCGTTAGTATAGCAAGGAGACTGATGTAGAGAAATAAAGGTAGTTTTTCTATAATTTGAACACCCCTTGTATTTAAGCTACAGTATAAATGAAAGTAGGAGTTGCTGAAGGATCTTACAAGGTTGTCTCTACTGGTGTAGTGCACCATCCATCCCTCCCTGACCATAGTGGAGCTTCTTCTCTTGGTGTGTTTAATGGACTGTACTACGCGCATCAATGGGATATTAGTGCTAGTGGATGGGCTAAAGAAAGACAAAAACAGAAGAAAAACAGTCTAAATTTGATCATATGTTCATATACACTAAAACTGTAAAACAAAAAAAAAACAATCAGTTACTCACTTCGGGGAACAGGACAACAGAGGTATTATTAGAAATGTCATTCATTCATTCATTCAGTTATTTTTGTTTTTTTTCCCCCTTGATTTTCTCCGTAATTTATTTATAGCCACGTTCCACCCATCTCTCTGATAGGCTCTCTTCCAATGCAAGAACTACCAACGAGGAAGGGTGAAGACTATCACATGATTCCCCCTAGACACGTGATGCCAGCTGACTGCATCTCTGCGAATTGCTGCTCACGCAACACTGAAGACGCCGTAACACACTCGGAGGAAAGCACTATCTGCCCCTTCCACTTGTGTAACCATGATTGGCTAGTGTCACTATGACTTATGTGAGACAGGGTGTATGACATCCCTCTGAAAGGGAGAATGATCTAGACTCCCGGCTACAGATGGTTGTAGCGTCACAAGGAAATTGAACTTGCGATCTCCAGATGAAGAGAAGAACAAGAAATGTCATTTCGATCACTCTCATATCACAACACTCTTTCTTATTTAAACGGTCAAATTATTTGGTGCATAACCAAAACACAAGGGTTCTACATGCAGATCAATCTACCTTCTGACCTTTAGCATGTAAATCAGTACATACCTGATCTGAGGAGCTTTTATTGGCTCCTCGTCTTTCTCCTGGTCTGAGAATGGATAGTCCCGAAAGACCTTGTCCTCAGGAGTAGAGGGTTCTTCAGAGTCATCCTGGCCTCTGCTGCTGTCACTGTTGACATCACTGATATCCACTTCCATGGTGGTGTCAGAATCTGGAGCTGGACTGGCTGGTTCTGACATAAAACACACACAACATATGACATGAAAAACACTTGGCCATGAAGCATTAAATTATACACAACTACAAACAACTGCTTTGTACCTCCATTGAAGACTACTTCCCCAAGACAGTCTTTTGGTACCTTAGATGCACATCGCTTGTGGCAGTTAAACTTGCAATCTAAGAGAAACAATGGATATTTTTTCATGAATCTACATTTACATGTATATTCCTAGAGGGCAAAACGAGAGGCTCACCTTTGCACTGCATGCCCTGGCGGAACAGGCCTTTAAGCAGGCGTTTGCAGTACTGGCAGATGGTGGGGCGTGTGTATGTGTGGATGACAAAAGTATGTGGCACTTTCACCCTCCCCAGCACCATCTTCTCCATCCAGATCGGCCGACCACTCCAGGATGGGATTCGCTTCCCTGCTTCCTGATGGGGGCGCTGTTGCTGGATATCCCATGAGGGAAATAGGAAATTGAGACAGAATTTTTACAAACTAAGACATGATGGACTGTAACTGTTACATGGCGTTTCCTCAACAGATGTTTTAAATGACATGGCCAAACTTTGTCACATTCACAGGAAACAGAAAATGATAAAAACCCCAAAGACAAATTCTTTCAACTTCTGATGTTTTCCTGCTTCAAAACAGACCGCACAGCTTTAATAAAACCTAACTAAACCTAGTGTGCTTCACATACAGTGTGCCTGGGCAAGAATCCACAGAGACTTGATTTGATTCATTTCATTCCATTTTCATTAAAAAATACTTGGATGAACGCCAGATGAATAGTTGCACAACGTTTGAATAGCAGCCAGTTCCAACAAGCTTTGTGTTCATTTTATATGAATTCTTGTGTATGCAACCAAACAATTAGTAATGTGTTGTATCTTTTATTGTTGAAATAGCACAAATCCAACCTTTAAATCATCTCACTCTCATACTGACTGGCTGCACAATTCTTTTGTACTTCAAAATCATCTCACCAGTTTAGGAGTGAATTCCAGTGATTTTACAGTATATCTGTGTATCGGTATATCCAGTAGTCTTCAAGAAACAATGAATCAAAGAGTGCTTGTTGTGCTAAGCTTAGACATTGTATTATGAATTCTGATCTGACCTCTGATTCAACACGAGCTCGATTCATCCAGGTCCACAACCTATGTAGACTATACCCTGAGGGCTGTGTTTTGTTTTGTTTTTCTTGAGGGAGCTAAATATGCATGATTTCCACAAAAAGAACAGCTTAGAAACCTTATGCTTACTGTATTGTATAAACTAGTAGAAGTATAAACTAGTAGTTTTTAACATGCTAGATTGATGCCATTTTTTCGGCCTGCGCCAAAACAGACACTGGTGCAAACCTCCATTTCCTAAAAACAGGGAAATGTAATTCCAATGAAGGTTCCCATACAGAGTGTCAGTATGATTTACATTACTCAATGGACAGTGAATGAAGTTTTTAATCCTTTCCTTCTCTTCAGTGTCAAACATCAGCAAATCTGAATCAAGCATTCCTCTCAATTCCACAGAACAAAAACATCTATATTTATTGCTTTATATACACAACTAGACACACAAAAGTCAAGGAAGTAATAAATGTAGTACAAATGGCTACACTCAGGAGAAGAGGAGAAGATAAATCATAAAGACATATACTGAGACTCCCTTACCTCCTCCAGGGTCACCACAGCATTTTCTGTGGGTAGGGGCCGAGGGATGGACAGTGATGAACCGGGAAGAGAAACATTGGAAAGGCGCCTCTTCCTGACTCCGCTACAGTTGTTTGGGATCTTAAAGGCGCACCGCTTGTGATAATTCAGCCCACAACCTGATAAATAATCATGACACATGAATGTCATGACTACGGCTAACAAATTTAGACACATTAAATGAGAGCAGATATGATTGCATTGTTTGTTCCTTTTGTCAGTTCTCTTAAACGTCCACTAGAGAGCTCCATAAACACTCTCTCACTTCAAGTGGAAAAGAGAAACAGCTTAGGTAAAAACATACTGTAGAGCTCATATCACATTCGAAACCATTTAGATAAGGATTTAGTAAAATTTAAGCATCTATATTAAATTTATAGACAATAAGCAGCTCTTGGCATGACTTATGAAGTTTAGTATAGCAGCCTGTATCCATTAGCGAAGGATATTATAGAAGCAAACGTTGAAAGCCACATTCAACGCTTGGCAAAGAAACACTCTGCTCCAATCAAAAAGCTGCTTTATTGGGCTTCAAAGACTAGCTGGATAAAGTCAAGGGGAAGCCAACACAGCATTGAGACATCTCACTGCACGACATAGTTAGCCTGAGCCAGAGGCACTGAATCAGTGTGCTCGGCGCTGTGTCTGGAAAGCACTTGATGCTTTGGCCTTTGGTGTGCAGACATCCACAGCTCTGACGCCCATATGGTGCACATGTGTAATGTATTGTTCTTATGTACTGAATGACCACTCATATGAGTTTGTGTTTCTATGTAATCGAAAGATACATAGCAAAGTTTGTGTGTAATCACATTATATACAGACAGCTGTTAGTACAGATTTGCCTTTTCATCCAGTTAATTCATGAATTCACTCATGAATTTCTTAATTCTGTATTCTTTAAATGTTAATGAAATCTGAAGCATTACCTTCACATTTAAGGCCTTGTCGAACGAGACCCCACAGCATCTCCCCACAGTAGTCACAGAAAGTAGGGGCCTTGTATGAGTGCACATAGAGGGCGTGAGGCCGAATCTGAAAGTCTTCCACTGTAGCCTGAGCTGTAATTTAAAAGTAACTTAAAAATGAACTCAACCAAAAAATAGACTTGATGATAGTAAACAGCACAACACAAAAATGAAATGAAAAACAAAAACAAAAAAACAAAAACAGAAAAACATTTTATTATTATAAACATATTTAATATTAATCACTTTATGAATTAGCCCTGCGATGGATTGGCACCCTGTCCAGGGAGTGCCCTGCCTTGTGCCCTAAGTCTCCTGGGATAGGCTCCAGGTCCCCCCAAGACCCTGTGTACAGGATAAATCGGTATAGGCAACGATGATGACTTTATGAATTAAAGGAAATAAAAGACCTGGGCACTAGTGAAATTCAGTAATGCATTCTGAATTTACAACCATTCCGAATTGGATTTGATAAAACGGCAACTCAGCTGCATTAACTAAACCCATATCTGACTAAACCAAACGAGAATATATTTTTTTATCATAAGCACAAATCAGTATATTGAAGTGTATATACTGTAGAAGTGCGTCTTAGTGATCAATACATATTACACATTTATTTAATATATATCTGTCCTAGATATGCAACTGTAAATATTTTACCAATATTATGATATTTTTTTTCAGAAGCCTAATTTGTGCAAATCTGCTAAAGGCTAAACCACAAACAGTACAGTAAAACACTACTTTAGTCAGGAAAAGTGATTCACAGATATGATTCAGCGGTGAGTCACAGCACAGTGTTGATGCATTTTACAGCACTGAAAACACTCCCTAGTGGTTACTTTTAAACAATAGTGAAGTCATCTGGTTGATTCATCCATCAGGTCAGAACTTGAAGAAATGATTCCAAATAAGAGGATGATATCCTCATGCAGGTTAAGCCTCATGATACACTAAACTGCTCTTAAGATGTAGCTGTTGTAGCACCATTATATAGCATATGTATTGAGTAAACAGGGAACAAAAAAAAGGAAATAGCAGACGCTATTCCACTAGGTCCAAGTGAAAGAGACAACGATGAAATGACTGTGAAGACGTTTATGCTGAGTATAAGTAAATGCTGAGTATAAGGCCGAAGTAACTAACTGAGGTACATTAACTGTGTGAGATCAATCTAAGCTTTACACTGTACTTCAGAGCAATAGAAAAGAAAAGAAAAAACAGGTGAAGTAGACATAGCTTGCTTTCAAGGACTTTTATTCAACCATCTGTGCTGCACTGATGAGGATCCCAGACCAGCTATAGAGAAGCAGACAGAAAAATCCAATTGACCTGTAAAGTTTAATGGTAAAAGTCTCTTTTTGTGACTGGGGCATGGAGAGTAAAACACTGATGGTGTACACCTGCATCTTCCATATAACTGGAATGAGTGTACAGTGGGTAACGGAAAGTGAGATTGAATGCCTAATCTTCAGATTAAAGTCCTCTCATCTGGATCACTCATCAGTGATAAATCAGTGGCTGATTGGAAAAAAAAAAACTTGATAGCAGTTGGGAGTGGTTTCCTTGTGGATAAAAAGCTAGGAACACTCTGGTACTATGCAACCTTCTTCAGACTATCTAACAAAATCGAAACACTGCAGAGTTTATGGAAGCGCTATACATCATTTTCTTTTCCATTTTTTTCTTGCTCCATCTTTTACCATACTATACTAGAACATTTTTGGACAAACTTATACTTTGGACTGAAAGAAACCACAGAATGAGTTATAGTTTTTAGAGATTTCTTTTGGCTGGCATACAGATAGTAAGAGAAAGAGACACTGATTCTTTAGCTAGATAACATGAGCCCTGCATGAGTGAGCTCCTCTCCATGGATCAAAGGCATAAAGCTGAAGACTGAAGCTGCCAGCAAGTCACATGCCAGGCAGCAGTACAAAGCCTTGGCACAAACTCATAATGAGGCATTCATGAAAACACCACATCGCCCACATTATGTAAAACCATAATTCAAATGTCCAAGAAGTAATCAAATGCTCACAAAGGCACCTAAATGTGCCAACACACAATGGCACATAGCATGGAAAATAAAGCAGACAACCTGGCAATATCACAGATATTGTAAAGAAATATTTTGACCTAATATGAACTTCCATTAAACTTTCATTACAAGTGTGTTTTAAGTAAGAAAAAGGTTTTCCATTCTTTTCTCAGTACATGCAACTATAATAAAATGTTTGGTTGTGGTAATATAATAAGAAGGTTGTCTGTGGTGGGCGGAGCAGCGGGTAGCATTGCAGCCTCACAGCCTCACAGCTTCAGTGTCCCTGGTGAGATCCTGAGGTTAATGTGTGCAGAGTTTCTGTGCATGTCTGTGTCTGTATCACACAGAATTTCTGTGCATTCTGTGACTTTCAGCTTCTCTGTTATTTTTTCCACCTCCAAAAACATACCATAAGGTGAACAGGCTAAGATTAACTGCCCCAAGGTGTCAATTTGTGTATGCTGCCTTGCTATGGATTGGCAGCCCACCCAGGGTATGTTCCTGTACTGTTCCTCATGCACAGTGTTCCTGGAATAAGCTCAGCTCCACTAACCAGGACAATTACACTTAATGAAAGTGAGTGAATGATGGCTGTCTGTAGTAATTCCTTATATGCTTGAGAATTATTATTTGTTGTTTTAAATGCTAAAGGCCCCAAACACACATAGACCCATGACACTTCGAAGTAAACATTAACAATAATGGAACACATGACACATTTTTTTCTCTGTTTCATTTTCTTTTCTTCAATAGATGTTTAAAGCAAACTGGCTGAAATGTAAGTCATTCACAAACACATTCCTGGATAGTTGAACACACTTAAAAGGACAGAATCAAGATGGAATCAGCTGTAGCGAGTACTGCAGAAGTGCTATCTCAAATGAAACTAAGCACTGAATGACCTCCTGCGGATCCGGAAAACTCAGGTCCTGCAGTTTTCTTATGTCCCCGCAGCATTTCACAGAAGAACAACTACTGTCGTTTACTGTAACAAAAACAAGCTCCTGCCTTTGAGCTAAATGCCAAGTCAAAGCTGTCCTCCTGTCTCTCTGCACCTTGTAGCCAATTTTCCATCAAAGACATTTGATGACCACAAATGTTGCATAACAGGAGACTGTCCAGACATAAACAACGAAGGGTTGTGAGAGACATGTCTGTTCGAAATACCTAGCTATGGTACGATAGGTTAAAAGTGCCATACGTTTAACATGCAGTGTGATTCATTAACGATGAACTCTTCTCTACTTCCAAAGAAAGGATGCTGCTTCGAGTTTTGGTGTGATTACAGGACAATACTAAATCAAGCATGAGTGCCAGAATATGATACTAATTTTCGCTTGGCGTGTGCGTGGCGAGGAGGATGTGTGAGGCAGGTGTGCGGTATTACTCCCCTGTGGAGATGACATAAATGACAGGAAAATCAGTGTTCACAGAGCAGCACTCACAGTGCAGGATGCAAAAGCCATTCAGGACAGGAACAGCCCATAAACATTTCCCAGACACAGAAGCCTACTGTAAATCCAAAAGCTGTTTTTTTCCAACTTGCTTTAATGACTTTCAACTAACTGATTTTAACAGAGTGTAACAGTAGACTAGATTGTTTGAATATTAAGGGCCAGTATGTCACCCTCCCTGTCGCCATGAAAGAAGAGAAATCCTTGAGTCTACGTGTCTGGCTTAAATTTTCTCAACACGCACATGCATTTACTCTGGGCTTGGATTAAATGTTTTTTGAATGGTCTTAACTGTTTTGCTCATAGCTGGTCGAAGATAATTAAGATTTTACTGATATTCTGTTGATGAGGAATGTGGTCTGCCAGTACCAGCAAAGTCTAGAATTATTCTCCAGTCTCATCCAGTTAACACTAGTCTGTTCCATATCAAGCTCACTAGTCCTGACCATCTGTTTGAAAACATGAAACAGGATTTCTGCAGTTTCCTAAAAAATGCCCTTGGCAAAGCTTTCAAAGAACTTCTTTCCTGTAGATCAAGGTAAAAACTCATAACCTACCTGAAAGGACCACCTCAATAAGGTCTCCCTCATGGATATCCTCTGCTGACGTTAGTCGCTGCAGAATGTTGTCAGTGTTCAGGTCATGGCGGAAGAGCAGGATCTTGTCATACATACCAAAGAATCCGCATTCTGGGAACTAAAGACAACAAACAGTTTTTGATAATAGTAATAATAATAATTCCAGTATTCATACTCACACTTACAGCATGCTAAAAGGATTGTCCCAATCCATTAGCGATAATGGATAACAAATCGATTCAGGGATGTACCACGATACTTTGAAATCCAAAACCTGTTTTTTTTTGTTTGTTTTTTTATTGGTGCCATTCCTCTATAATCCTACAGGCGGTGCTCTAAACTATTCACACATTAACGGGCAGCGCAACATCCTGTGTGGTAGGAGCAAATTATCTCTGAAGTTTGTTTAGCATTGTAACAAAATCTGAGGGAAAAAATTACATTGCACTGGAATATTTATAAAATCAGGATACTTATAGAATCGCAACACAAATCTAATCGGCTGCTAGGTATTGGGTTAACGTCGTATTGAGTTGTGCCTGGTGATTTATTATCCAACCTCCTAAAATCCCAAGTGAGGAATAAAATGGCCAAATTAGATGTCAGTATTAGGTACATCTTTTATCTTCAGAACAGCGTGAGTTTGCTTTGCCTAGGCATGTATTCTACAAAAGACGTGCTGCTAATTTATTGTCAGCCTTGTTATGAGTAATCCTGGATCCTGGATGCTTAATAGGTTTGAGATTCAGTCTAAGTACAGGCCAATAAAACTCAGAAAGCTTGGCAGAATTATGGAATCATTTAGTCATGATGCTTTGGAATATGATGCATGCTGGAAATCTCTTTCCGTCGAAATGAGGGTAAACTGCAGTGATGAAGGTAATAGTAACATTGTTCAGATAGACTCAGGGGATACCAGGGTGTGTCAGGAAAATATTCCCCAGCACAATCACACTGCTACAACCAGCTTTAATTATGATACTAAAGGGACGCAAAGTACTCATGTTGCTTGCATGAAATTCTAATTAGATTCAGTTCAGTTAGAATCATGCTAAGAGGTTCAAGATTCATCCAACTAATTAGCTCTTCAAAAATACAGGTTTAATTCCCACTGCCCACTAAAGATGGGCTTTCATGTTAATGTCACTTGGGACCAATTTCCTGGAATATAAGGAGTCAGGAACATAGTCCAATATAACCTTCTTCAGACTAATGTCTAATGAAATTTATACTCTGCACACTTTTGACAGGTAAGATCAACAAAGCCATTTGACTTGTGTGTATGGCCTGCTATTCAACTGTGACAAAATGCTATACTTCATTGCCTTTAATATATTTTTCTTTTACCACTCCATGATGTAACATTAGCACAAATTATCACAAATATCTATTTGGATTAGGATGAATGAAAAAAATATACATAACCTTAAAAAATTATTTGCATTTTTTACACTTTTTGGCTGCCACGCTTGGTAACAGATTCAAAGAGGAGAAATATTACAGTCTGAGTCTGTGGTCTTATGCTAGTGTAGCCTGTTCAAGGAAAAAGTGCCAAATGTGCTATAAGCTGAATGTGATCTCTCACACAGTGTGGGTGTGTGAGTGTGTCCAGCAAGGGGATGGGACCTCATTAGCAGGGTGTCCCCTACATTGTGCCCTGAGCTCCTTTCACCCCATACGTTTCAGCCCAATGCAACCCTACACAGGATAAGCAGTAAAAGATTATACATTTGAAAGGGTGGAATAGTTACATCACTAATTTTTCTCTTTTCAAGGTTTATTTGAATGCCAACTGATTTATACTGTACATCAAACCTTAATCACATGACATATGACTCATTAGAATGAACATTTTTGGACTTAATCCAAAATAATCAAATAAACTGGTAGTTACTAATGTATACTTTTCAGCCACATAAACTTAAATTTCCCAAATGTCAGGATGTAAAATGAGATCTAATGAAATCCATTAAAATCTGAAAGGCCATAACGATAGAGATGAGTGAGCTGCTATGTTTTTGAGGAATGGCTCTCCTCACAAGCAGATTACACAAGCTGAGACACATGTGGTGTAGAGGGCCTTGTGTAAATGCCCAGAAAAGCATTTAGCCTAGCAAGAAGACGTGGTTAAAAACATCTGTTGGAACAGATCCTATAGCTATGAGTCACCCTCACTTCCTCGGGCTACACACTTCTCTCTCCTCATACCAGAGTAAGTAGAACTGAGGTGAAGTACCTTTATCGCAGGAGGTTACAGTTTATGCTCTTGCTATTTTCAACTGTATATGTAGTAAAACTAATAATTATGTAAGTCTAACACAATTAAATGTCAAGCACACACTTAACACAAGTTTCTGTTACAGAAGCCTTATTATACGGACACATTATCACAACTTTAATCAACAGTGTCCAGAAAAGTCGCTCTACGAATGCATCTGGCAGATATCTATTTCTGAAAATTGTGGTAATGTTGTTGTAATGATACTGACGTTGGGGCCCAGCTGTCTAGAGGTCCATATGATCTAAAGACAATATACTTGTGAAGTCAGAGTAGTGAGAGAATTGCTTGTTTTGTATGGTCCCTGCCAGGAAATGACTGCATCCAACGATACAGAGTCACTTCCTCTTCTCAAGAGTCACCAGAGATCCCACCTGTCAAAGGCATTACACCAGTTTACACAACACAAACCTAATCTGAAATAACTTTCATTTGATATCTACAGAAGACATTGTCATAAAACATTTTTTACATTCTTAATAACCCTAATAATGCTGTGCTAATTGTGAGCCTACAAGTAAAGAATACTCTGGGCTTTGTATTCTTTTGAACCACCGACCACATGTTGTGTTAAACCATTGCGTTCTCTGACAATTCGATTATTCTGTCACTGTTAAGCTATAGTGTACAGTTTTTTTGTTTGTTTGTTTGTTTTTTGCAAAAAATATAATAGTAATTGCAACAGTATTGATCATACTATACCAGCTCAGATATGGCAAACATCATCAAATCCCAAATTCAGGCTCAAAAGACATCTGATTACACAGTGACTGGCAGAGTAACAGAGAGAGAAAGAGAGAGACCATGGGAGTTTAAATGAAAATAAAATGGAGACAAACAGTGAATTGCGGGATGCTAACGCATAATTTGTTCGTACTGTAACACTGCTGATGCTTATATATCAATGCTGAAATTTCAGAGAACTTGTTAACAGGAGGTGCTGGTGAGTTTATCTGTATTTCATTATATCATGCAAGAGTGTTTTGAGCACTCTATCTTATATATATATATCAATATGCAGTAAATTTACCGAAAATGATAGATGACAATACTATTATTGCCCTGCGATGGATTGGCACCCCGCCCTCATGCCCAAAGTCTCCTGGAATAGGCTCCAGGCCCCATGCAACCCTTTATACAGGATGAAGCGGTATAGACAATGAGTGAGTGAGTGAGTGAATACTATTTTTCATTTAATCAGCTGCATAAGGCCCATGATTTCCATTTGTACATTTTCAAAATACTACACTGAATACTTTAAACATATTATTTACTGAGAGATGTACATCCATATCGCCCCATATACCTACAGAGTAAAATCTCCAGCTATGTTTTAACAGTTTCAGATTTGATTTAATCAGTGTCAATTTAACATTCTGGCTCTTAATTTAACACTAGGAATTTTGCCATGTAGGTAACATTTTAAATGCGATATTTAATCAAAGGTCAATTTCTACCCATTGCTTTCCGACTTGTACATGTCCAGTATTGTAACTAAACCATGACAGAGAGACTAGATAACCACTGTCATGTTTTAAAATTAAGTGCCCCAATAAGGGTTGCAATCACACCCATACAGTATATTGTGTGGACTTGATGCCACAAAGGTTGTTGCTGGAAAAGTTTAATTTTTCATTTTGTGTGCATGCATAAGAACACATGTTCAATGCACTTACTGTTTCTGAGCTGAATTTTATAAGCACTGTTGCCTGTTTGTGGTTATAAAATGTATGTTTTTCTTTTGTCAGGTGTAATGTCACAGAAAACAGTCCTAGAGATGGCTGTCAAGCGAGTTAGACACAGACAGACCACGAGATGCACTGCTACAGTAAGTTAGGTTAGCAGAACAGAGAAATGCACATCAGCACAACAACTTAACCTTCCTGTTACCTGCTGACAACAGACATGGAGAGGAGGAAACACAAGCTGACATGACTGCCATGTTCTGCAGCAGCAGGCTGTGATATTGTCTTCAAAGGCTGAAAGGCTGATGAAAATAGCAACGTAGCTAATGTTTAGCAACTATTTTATTCTGTAGGTTATGTGCTGTTGATTACTGTTTAAGGCAGTCAAAGGAAGAGCTAACTGACACTAGATTAAAGATATGCTCTGGAGAGTCTTTACTCTTTAATCTGATAGTCAGTAATTATGACAGTCACAATGAGGAAATTATTTTATTCTCATGACACTTCTGTAATTCTAAGCAACTCCATGTATCTGATACGCAGGTCACGTCCAAAATAGCATATTACCATACGTGTCATTCATATTAAGGTAAACCACTAAGTACACTCAAAGTTTAAAGATTTAGTCAAGTTTCAGAAGAGTCAAATAATTGGCCTGCATCATGCAAAGAAAACTACAAAAGGGGGTTGAAATTCCTGAAACTGGGAACCCTTCAACACATCATTTAATCCTGGAAGGATAGCACATGAATGGAAATCACTTAAAAACGTGCATTGCAAAAAATATCAACAGTAGAAATCACATCTACATTTAAAAGTAAAAGATCGAGCATTTTCACTGCCACAGTGTAACAAGAACTCACAGAATTGGGACTAAACAGCTATGTAGCCCATATAAGGCTAAACTGTAACAGCTTCACTTTGTTAGTGAGCATACAGATTGTCAGAAAAAATCATGTTGAACATAAATAACATGTTTACAACATGAACTCATTTCAGCGCATTCCAAATGTAGCACAAAACTACCACCTTCTGTTGGTATGTAGTTTTCAATGCTGTATGACATTACTTGTACTGTATATCATAGATCTAGCATCTCTGTGCACTATATCAAATCAAACCTTAAAAATATACAGCAATACCCAACTATGCTTTTTTTTTTACAATGACTCATTTATTTGACTGACAGCTACATTTTATGTGCTATGACAGATAATAAAAATGAGGGACTAAAAGCTTATGAGGAGGAAAAGACGTAGAGAAATGAATGTAAGGGTGAGTGTACGATAAAAGTTGGCCCATGATGAAGGCTATGGACAGAAAATATTACGCCGCCAACACACAGGTCTGGAAAGTCCATCAGCCACAGCTGTTTCCCTGCTGGGACCTTGCACACAATGCATGGCATACAATGCTACCCACTATGCCAGGGCCAGGGTGTAGTGTTAGCAGCTCACAATATTACCCCCATCCCTGATGGAATACAGCACATCTGGGTACTAACACAAAGGCAAGTCAGAACATACCATCAAGCATATCGACAAAAAGAGCAGCACAACAATTACTGTAGATATCTCATGGTTTATTTACTGTCCCTACCTCATAACATTAACAGCAAGGCCAAAGCCACTGAAGGACAATTGGAATGTCCTTGATCACCTTAAACAAGATAAATGAGTTCATGATTTTCATTAACTTTTGATAGATGTTTGAATTATCTAGGCTTTTTTCTTTCTCAAGTTATGAGTGCTGTTTGCATTGGCCTAAACAAATGTGAGTACAAGTTTAGCACAAAACTAATGCTTAATAGTAGAAATGCACTGATTGAACAGGCAGCGACCTAGATCGGGCGGGTTTCAACAAGATTAACCATGACCAGTACCGCCGGTCAGCCTCTGTGGCTAAGAGTCTAGTGAGCATGTTAGTGGTACTTTGTTAAGAACGACACTAGCCAATCCACTCACATGAACAGCATTTTCCTCCTGCCCTCTAAAGATGAATGGGGAGTTTAAAAAGATCCTGGTGTCACGTGTCTCAGAAGAAGCAAGTGATAGCCTGTTGACTTTTATTTGTAAATAAAATTAGTTTCAACTCTGTCCAGTAACATAACAACATAACATAAAAATATTTTTATATTTCTATATTTGTAGAGAAAAATTTTTTTTCCGTATTTGTACAGCTAGGTTTTTCTTATATTTTATATTTTGTTTTATCTTTTATAGCTATATTTTCCTTAGCTAAAATCGTTCTAGATTTTATTTCTTATTTTATTCCATATTTATTTCCTATTAATAATCTTTTTTAGGTCTCACAGGCGGTCGTTTAAGCATTTCACTGCATATCGTACTGTGTATGACTGTGTATGTGACAAATAAATTTGAATTTGATTCGATTTTTATAACATAACAACAACATAACATAACAACATAACTAGGGCTGCAACAACTAATCGATAAAATCGATAATTATCGATAATGAAATTCGTTGTCAACGAATGCCGTTATCG
>JAQMYJ010000005.1:15549420-15567220 GCA_030014305.1 Clarias laeviceps
GACATATAATACATGTCGCTGTTTTACTGGCTGGTTGATCAAGCCTGAAATACTGCCAAACAGCGGACATACTTCTTCACTGCCGTAAACAGTGGTTGCTTGTGGCAAAACGACACAACTTCCTGTGTTTGCATTCTAAGCAGCGAAGAATTGATTTCCGATTTGCAGTTAAGCAAAGCTAGCGGGCATAACTAGGTTATGTTTAGGAAAAATGGTATCGGATCGGTACGTGGACTCAAATACTCACCGATACCAGATTTTTTTGTGGTATCGGTAGCATTTCTCGGAACAACCCTAGAAGCAGATCCACTGTTGTAACTTGTGTTGTACAGTTTTCACCCACTTTTACAGATTTGCTATTTTATTTTCCCTCTCTGGTCAGATCATTAAAACAATAACGTGAATATGTGGTCTGGACAAGAAAGATTGTATTTAATCTTCACACATAGCCTTTGGGATGTTTACATTTACGGCATTTAGCAAACGCCCTTATCATGAGCGACTTTTTTTTTTTTTTTTTTTACTAATTATACATCCGAGCAATTGAGGGTTAAGGGCCTACCATTTTAATCTTTAAAGAGATTATTTTCTTATATTATTTATATTTATTTTTTTATATTCCTAGATCTATTTGTTCCACTGTTTTTATACGGTTATATTGTAAAAATACTACAATACCCTTTTCAGTTTACAGTGCATTTGAAGTTCTTTTTTAGATGTTGAAGTTCAGTGTCTTTTTCAAAAATAAGTAATACTGTTGAATGTATGTCAGATAATAAAAACACTCTAGTTCACTATATGTACTTGTTCATGTTTTATTAAGGGATAATCTAAAGCACAGCATGAAATAATTCTGTCAATTAATACAGGGCTAGTAGTATCTACAGCTGTATATACAGATACACACCCAGGTATCGGATCAGTACTCGGTATCGGCCGATACCCTGAGCCCAAGTATCGGAATCGGTATCAGGAGGGGAAAAATGGTATCGGAACATCTCTAGCACCCAGAGGAACTCAACCAAGATACGTGCACCTTGGGAGAATATAGTTTGATTTTTTTTTCTACAAGCTGCCTCAGTAGCTGATGCAGAAGGAAGCCAAAGAGAGAATCTTGTTACAAACAGCTATTTCTAGGAAGTGAGAGACGTTTTTTTTAAAAAGAATTTTGCTAAATATCTTCATATCAGCATTATGTAAAGGACATTCATTATAATAATAGAATTCTGAAATTGTAATAGTAAAATAGTTAATGACATTGGATGTTTTACTTAAATTAATTTATTTTACCTTCACAGAGACAGTACATACTGTATGTGTGGTGTGAACAGGTTGCTACTGCACATCAGCTAGCAACGGTGACTAAGTTAAAAAAAAATTCCACAGCCAAATGGTATTTATTAATATTATTTTTTTTAATATGACCATCATTTTAGGCTTTATTATTAAACCTAACTTTTAACCTTGATTTTCCTGATTTGAGGATTTAGTCTTTGTCAATGGGGAAAACTGGAATTTTGAGTGGCTTTTTGATGTTTCATTATATCGATTCTGACAATCACTACATTATTAAATAATACTACATCCTGAAATTAAAAGTATATTCAAGTACTTAAGCAATATCACACAAGAGGAAGTGCTGTATTGCTTGATATTGCAATACAATGCGGTCAGAGGCATCACAGATGTTCTATATTCAGCAATATAGTATGACCTCGAATGTGATATTGTTTTTATACAACAATTCCACAAACACCATTTGTTATCAAAATATTATGACTTGTTTCTTTATTTAACCAGATAAGTTTAGCTCTGCCAACTTCCCTGCCTAGCAGAACTATATAACCATGCACAGTGCCGACCAACAGTTAGCGAATGACAGTTATAGAAAGGAGTTTTTAATTCTTACCGTTACTCTGTAGCGAGGAGGAAAGGCATGAGGAAAATAAACCATGGAGGTACCTGTAAAAGTGTCATCTAAGAACCTCTATAGTCCAACTAGGGACCGTGGACGCCAATGGTCACCACTGTATTTATTCTTATTTGTACGACCATTAACCTTGACCTCCAGTCAACATTTACACACTACGGGCAATTGGGAATTAGCCAATTAGCCTAATCTGCATGTCTTTGGACTGTGGGAGGAAACTGGAGAACCCAGAGAAATTCCACCAAGCACAGGGAGAACATGCAAAATCCATGCACACAGACCAGATGCAGGAATCGAACCCAGGGCCTCGAGGTGCAAGGTGACGGTGCTAACCGCCTTCCACTTAATCAGCTTTAGAATATCAGCAACTTTCAGGTTCCAGAGATGAATCCCAAATAGCGTTCAATGAAAATCTCGTGCACTGTGGTGTACAATCCATTTTCACACACAGCAAGCAGTGCTCTTGATCAGTGGCTTGGAGAACGATTTGGAATTCAGCCTTGTGTTAGGAGTTAGTTAGCTTTGTAGCCATAAATAAAAGAACACGATGGCTCATCAAGGTGTTTTGGAACAAAATAGAAACAATTATTAAGGAGACAAAGTGACACATTATCAGAAGTGTTTTCTTGCTGAAAGTGCTTCTGGGACTGGTTTTGAATGTGGTTTTTGGCAGGCAGTTGCTCTGTACAGACCTACTTTCGCCCATGCCGTGCTCGTCAGTTAGTGTAATTAACGAGTGTAAAACACCTGGGACACGGAGTGATCAGTGATTTAGCCAGAACTAACTGTTGCATAATAATAATACTTAACACCTTCCAACAACACAAACTAACTGGAGAACTTTCCTTTTATTTAAAACTGACATTTGTACTTAAAACCAGTCTGTGAATGTTTATGCAAGACAACACAGCAATAGACAAACTTCAGAAAAACCTCATTTTTAATTTAAAGAATGGCAAATTCCCCTCATCCATGTGCCCTAGTCAAACAAGTACTGCCAAGGAAAAGAAATCCATGTGGCGGTGGAGCAGGCTATGACTCTGACCACACACACACACACACATACACAGGGCTCTGGCCTGACACAGAGGGTAATACCAATCATCTGCACACTCAATCATACACACCCTGCCTTCTGATGAGTAAGGCTGCTATGATTTTCAGTATTTCTGACTAGTGGGAGTGCAGTTTCTCCAACTGCTCTACTATGCACTTGAGAAGAAACAGCAAAAAAAAGGCAAAACTGCAGATGGTACAGATTAGGCTACTCTCTGCAACAGAGAGTACTTCCCCTCACTGCATAGCTCTCGCTTAGAAATATGAACTACTGTATAAAAGACGTCTAGCCCTGTCTATCACTCACATTTATAAATCATATAAGACCGTTGCTTACAAGATAATTGCATTAAATTTTTTTAATTATCGATTCCTAGCCAGGTTCTATTCCTGCCTCTGTGTGGATGGAGTTTGCATTTCCTCCTGTGCTTAGTGGGTTTCCTCCTCGTACTCCGGTTTCCTCCTACAGTCTAAAGACATGCAGATTAGGCTAAGTGTCATTCTCCAAATTGCCATAGTGTGTGTGTGCGTGTGCGTGTGCGTGTGTGCCCTGCGATAGATTGGCACCCTGTGTACCCTGGCTCCTGGGATGGGCTCTAGGCCCCCTGTGACCCTGTATACAGGATAAAGCGTTAAAGACAATGAGTGAGGGAGTGAGGGAGTAAATTACCAATCAAACAACTATAATTATTAATCGTTCTTATAATTATAAATACAGTGGAACCCCGGATTGCGAGTAACGCGGTTTGCGAGTGTTCTGCAAGATGAGCAAAGATTTTAATCATTTTGAATTGAAAAAAGAGCAAGTCTTGGTTTACGAGTACCAAGTATCATGTATCACGCATGAGCTTCTTGTTTTGACGCTGAGCGTCACCTGATCACAACTGAGCCAACGGTTTTTCTCTCTCTTGCGCTGCGGAATTATGGGCCTCCCCTGCTGGGTCTTAGTGCGCGTCTCTCACTGGTATAATCAACATCGTGCACGCGTGTACTGTTTACTATAACACTGTGACCACGTGTGTGCGTAAAACATATTTTATTTTGTGTTTGTCAGCACATGTGTACAGCATGCATGCACTGTTTCTTATAACACACTTATGCGCGCGTGTAAAGCAAAAGAAAGTCTCATTAGAAAAGTTAAAGATTAATTTCCTCTCTCTCTGTTTCAGCCTGTCGTTATGTGCATGCGTGCGTAATTTGACACCGTGCTCCTTCACACCCCCTCTCGGCTTCACGCACACACACACACACACACACACACACACTATACTCTACACAGAAACACTGCTCTGTCGCGATTCTTTTCAAAGGTAAAGTACAGGTTCATTCATTTGTTTGTTTTACTTTACAGCAGTGATTCCGTTAGTATGCGTTAGTATATTTTTTTAAATGTAAAGTGCAGATTAATTTGTTTTATTTTTACTTTGTATTTTGTATTAATTATTTTTATGAATTTATTTTTTTGGGCTGTGGAACAAATTATTTGAGTTGCCATTATTTCTTATGGGTAAATTTTATTTGTTTTACGAGTGTTTCGGAATACGAGCCGATTCCGGAATGAATTATGCTCATTATCCAAGGTTCCACTGTATGAAACTCAATAAGTTACTCTGTGCACACTTATTTTGCCAATAAGCACAATTTACATGCATCAAATGCATAAACATGTTCTGTTATTCACCAAAAACATTTTTAGTCTGAGCTTGAATTTCTACGCAATGTCAAGGTAAATGTTTTTTTCGTAGCAGTATCCTTCCATAGGAGTAGTCAGATGCTTGCTATATGGGTCTTTGGGGTCAGGCTTGGGGGAATTTATTTCCTGCTCATTTTACGGTTAGTTTTGGCCAGGATGATGATGGCACACTCCAGTTTCCATGTGCTCCCCCTCTTTTACTCAACTCTCAACTTTTTGAGCTGAGCTCTCAAGCTGACTTTTCAGCTCTGTGTTACTCTGGTAACAATTAAATGTTGACTGCTATCCTCCCAATGAATTTGCAGGAGAGGAATGATGAAGTTCCACTCAAAGAACAGAAGCCAATTAGGCAGAGAACCTTTCCTCAGCCAGATCATTTGATAATATTTTCAACAGAAATGTAAAAATCCAGATGTATTAAAAGCTAATACATACTGACTAAACATCCAAAATGACTGTAAACTGATTAAACCTTCAGCTTGGGTTTGTGTAAAATCAGGTGTGTTATACAGTGGGGAAAATAATTATTTGATCCCCTGTAGATTTTGTTAGTTTGCTCACAAGAAATTATGGTTCTTTAATTTCTATCATAGGTGTATTTTAAATGATAGAAGCAGAGTATCAATCTCAATCCAGAAAAAAACCTTATATAAATGGTTTATATTTAGTTACATTTCAGTGAGTAAAATAAGTATTGATCCCCTACCAACCAACAATTATTTTGGCTCCCACAGCTCATGTGGAACACTGTTGTGTGTAAAAGCCACCTGTTCGCAGAATCGCTATCTTCCAATCAAACCTGACCACCATAAGCAAGAACACAGGGCTGTCAAAAGATGTCAGGGACAGGATTGTAGACCTGCACAAGAATGAAATGGGCCTCAAGACCATCACCATAAAGCTTGGTGAGAAGGAGACAACTGCTGGAGCGATTATTCACAAATGGAACAAATACAAAACAACCGTCAATCACCCTTGCTCTGGAGCTCCATGCACGGTTCTGCCTCATGGGGTAAGGATAATCATGAGAAAAGTGAGGGGATCAGCCCAGAACTACAGTACATGGGATGAGCTTGTGAATGATTTCAAGGCAGTTGGGACCACAATCAACAAACAAATCTTTGGTAACACACTACGCCACCATGGATTGAAATCCTTCAGCGCTACAAGGTCCGCCCCCCTCCAAGAAGGAACATGTACAGGCCCATCTGACGTTTGCCAATCAGCAGAGAAGGATTGGGAAAAAGTGCTGTGGTCAGATGAAACCAAAATTGATTTCTCTGACATCAACTCAACCTGCCGTGTTTGGAGGGAGAAAAATGCTGACTATGACCCTAAGAACACCATCCCTATGGTCAAACATAGAGGTGGAAACATCATGCTATAGGGCTGTTTCTCTGCTTAAGGTTTATGCTGAATTTGCTGCATTGTGGGGCCAATGGACGGGACCATGTATTGTAAAATTCTTAAAACCTTAAGGATTTCTAGATCTGTAAAGAACAGTGGACCAAAATTCCTGGTAACCAGCTACAAGGATATCTCAACCAAGTACTAACTTATGTTTTGCTTGGGGATCAAACACTTATTATCCTCATTGAAATGCAAATCAATTTATAACATTTATATATGTTTTTTTCTGGATTTTTGATTGATATTCTGTCCATATCCTTTACAATAAACCTATGTTAAAAATTATAGATCCCTCATTTTTTTGTAAGTGGGCAAATTTACAAAATCTGCAGATGATCATTATCTTCTGCAGGTGAATAATTATTTTCCCCACTGTATAAAGTAGAATGCTGTGAACATCCAGAACTGGACCTGGGCCATCCTGCCATAGACTATAACCGTAAGATGAATCTGTAAAATAGACATCTAAGCAGTAATAAAACAAACAGGGTTAAAAATAATTAATTACAGAACTGTAGATTCAGACCCACCCTGAATTAAGTGACCATCCGACCAGGGTACATATTACTTTTATATCCAAAGCATGCAGTCGTTCATTAAATGAAAAACTACAACTGGATGTATAGACAATGAACATAGAATGAAAGTTACTAACCTATCACACAGTGGGAGAGATTTCTTACTTGCCTGTATGCAACACATTAACATCCGACCGCATAGTGTTTCCAGCTGCTTGAGTGATTCAAGGTCGGGCACAAGGTTTAGTCTTCATAAAAGTGCCTTCAGAGAGATTTTGCGAAGTTTATGCCTTTTTCCAAAGTATTTGCCAAAAAAGCTACAAACTTTTGTCCTCCAAGCTAGTTTTATCATCCCTTTCTGACAGAGGGGGAGAGGAGGGGGTCTATTTGATCCGAGCCAAAGTAAATTCCCTCTCCTCCCGAATTCACACTGAAATGTAGCAGACTATATACAGTGGTTCCCTCACATCACCACTTATTCAGGATCTGATGAGAAATTCCCAGATTCCACTCTATATCATTTGCAATGGCAAAACTTACTGACGGAAAACTACTAACCTAATTTTCCAGGCCTCCAGGTGTGTGATGTTTTAGGACCGTCTCATACGTCAGTATGTGGAAACATAAGGCACATCAACGCTTGAAAATGTGATGAATGCTTCTTGTCCACGTGGTGAACTTTTGTCCTGCAATTGTGCTCCTGGTGACAGCAGAGGCGAGCCAGTGCAACACCAAAACAGGAAGTGCTTCATTATCCGATTGTTATTTCCCTCATCAGTCTGTTAAACACCAATTGCAAAATGAAAAGAGTTGGTGCTTCAGGGGAGGGTATCAACTCATAACTCATACTAAGTGAAAATATTAATTAGTTTGTTTAAGCTCTGGACAAAACAAAAATGAAGAAAGGACAAAAATCTGATTTTTTTTTGTAGTTTTCCAAAAGGTTTTTGTTTGTACACACACCAGGAGACGCATCTGAATGTCTAAAAATGACAACGAAGTGAATTTTGCATAATAGGTCCCCTTTAACTTTAGAAGAGCAGCATTTATTTAAGCTGGTTGACTTCAAGAGGTACTGTACATTGTGGACCCATTTCCAGTTAGCAGCACAACTGGTCCCAAATCAGGTATTGTTCATAAGTAATGTAGAAACACACACCACACTACATTTCTTTTTATACAAGCTTTGTATACAAGCTGGCCACAGGACAGTGATGAATAGCCCAGTAGTGTGGTTTTGCATTCAACAGGAAGTCAAAGCAGCTCTATGTGGTTTGCATAGTGTCTTTCCATTACAGTGACTGCAGTTCATGTGAAACTCTAAACCAAACACAGAACCAAAAAATCATCCAGAAGATGAGATATCATACAAATGAAACACTGTGGTCAAGATCAGCTGCATTTCAGGCCCTGTCAATTGGAAGCTCTCTGAATGTTTTCATTTAGCACCAATAAAATAATGCATTTTTAAAAGAATTCTTTACAGATTCTTTACAGATCCCTTTATACAATACATTGCTTTGGCATATTTATACTCAAAACCTATTAATTATGCTATTTTTATATGGCATAAATATCACATGCAAGCAACTTGAGAATTATTGGCCTTCAGAACAAAATTGGCTAATCAACTTAATTGCACCAAACAATATTTTATGCATTACTTGAATTGATACACACACACACTCACACGCTCATGTACACACTGCGGGCAATTCCGGAATGCCAATTGGCCTAACCTGCAAGTGTGGATCTTTGGACTGTGGGAAGAAACCGGAGTACGCGGAGGAAACCCAAAAGCATGGGGAGAACATGCAAACACCACAGACCCCACTGAGGTGAGAAACAGACGCCATAGACTGGAGGTGCAAGGCCACAATGCTGACCACTTCGCCACCGTGCTGCCTAAAATACCATACATGACCCCTTTATTACTAACTGATAGTAAGTATGGTTTATTTCTTATGTTATATGGTGTTAATGTGATGGCTAATTGGTGTGTGTGTGTGTGTCTGATAAAAGGTATTTCTCAGGAAAAGTTCTCTACAATAAACTACTACGTTATAGCTAACTATCTGGCTCACAAAGCAGTTGAAACAAATCCTAATAATCCCAGTAAAAAAACAATCCATCATGTAATCGATGGACTGAGCTCATCATGTGCGGAACAGAAAATATAAGCTTTAAAAATAAGCATACTGTATAATGAACAATGACAAATGTGTGGCTTGAAATGTCCTGATTCATTGTACATTGACTTGCCCTGGCTATCCACCAATCCTGTAACAGTAACGCCTGAACAGACAACATTTACCCACAGCTCTTTCTAATGAAATATCATTATGTAATACTTTCTGTGTCATGTTGATTGGACTAGCAAAGAGCAGAAAGTATGTGTAATTGTACTTTGGTCTGTAAGCCTGTGCACTTGTATGAGTAAAGATGGTCAGGAGAATGGGAGAAATCAGAGTCATTTTTTCCACTGATATCAAAGCCATATGATCGTGCTAGGCTGGATCTCAGCGCATGGGGTTTTCAGCTCATCCCATGGGTTTTGGGTGATCCAGAGAAGCACAGAATGTTTTCAGACTGACACTGCTTCATGGTTTTTCCATCAAAAATGAGCCTTCTGTTGTGATACATGTCCACTAAAACTGCATCTAGATGCCTCATAGAAGAATCTACCTGCTCCAATCCAATGTTTAATAAAACATCTGTGATATAAAGTGAACGGAAAGACAGCATTAAATATATGTAGTTTTATTTATATATATATATATATATATATATATATATATATATATATATATATATAATGTGCATTACATACATATACACAAAAGTCATACTATTGTTAAACAGCAACCTGATGATAAATGATACTTAAATAACTCCAAAACTCTGTCTCTCTCTGAAATTCCTGCCTTCAAGCCAAAAAACATCAAGAAAATATCAATACTGGATTCTACCCTGAAGCAAGGTTCCAGATCGCAAGCTAGTGAGTATTCACCACTGCATTACATCCGCCTGAAGGAATGTGAACTTGACCTGAAATGCACTGGACAAAAAATACACAAAGCCAGGCATTACATGTTAGTAATACTGTCTATCTGCTTGTGTAGCAGATTAACGAGGAACCACGCAAGGTTGCAGCTTGTCTCTTAGCATCAAGCAGGAGATCACCACATTCTGTTAAAGGGTCATGTCAGTATATTATTGCCAGACTATTCTCTGTTAGAACAGTGGTACATTCTGGATGAAGCTGTTCAGTGTGGAAATGGTGTAAAAATGGTGTAACTGGATTAGTTTATGTATTTCATATAACAATAGTGCAAAAAGATCATCTCAAACTAGTTGGATTTACTTAACATACAGTAATCACAAAGAAAACACTTAGCCATGTAAAAGAAATATTTTAAATGATAATATTAATCTGTTATTATCAGCAGCAGCTTATGACATAGACCTTTGGTGGGGATAGAACGGCATTAATTCTGACTAACGCAATTAACTCAATAATAGGTAGCTGAAAGTCAACAATATTCAGTCATTTAGCATTTAGAAGCTTGTTTCAAGTTTTTAGACCATAGCCATAACCATAAAAAACATATTTTTTTTCACATGGCCTACACAAGAGACTCTGGCAACCTCTTCATTACCTGTGTTTTCTGCTGTAATACAGTTCTTACCATTGCACTCATTTTGTAAAATAATAATTTTACAAAATTTTAACTAGAGAAATAAATCATTTTTTTTGGACATAACCATTCAATATTCCAAAAGAAAAATTGCTGAAGCATCAGTGGATATCATGAAAAGAAAAAATGTCAGCAATACTATTATCAATATTTTTTGAGGATGAACATATACCAATCAACCATAACATTTACTTATCAATAACAATGATTATCAATTATATACCAGTAGTCTACCCAAGGCTCATTCATGCCTGTGGGACCAAAGGCTAGCTTATCTGGTCTAATCCTACAAAAATGCCAATATGGCAAAAATTCCTGTAATAAAGTTAGCGCTGGCTATGATAGAAATGTATGTAAACACTCAGTGCATCATAGCTTGCTGTGCATGGGACTTAGCACACAAAGTGATCAAGGTTGTTGAGCTGACCTTCAAATAGGATGTGCTGGACAAAACAGTCTGATCTATGGAGTCCCCAACTTGCAACTTACTGATACAACTTACATAAATAATGCTACTGATAATATCCTGGTGCCAGATACCACAGAATATCTTCAGATGTCTTGTGGAGTCATGCCTTGAGGGTTAGATTTGTTTGGTGGCACAAGGGAAACTTAAAACCTGGTGGTTTTAATATTAATGCTTTTAATTTTTATCTCATCTCCACTACCTACCATGTTGTGACGCCAATGGTAAGGGTACCGCTGACATTTGCGGAGATCATACTGAGAGCAATCAATTGAAACTCAAGATCTTATCTAACATTTATTAGCACTATTAACCTCTATTATTAGCACTTGTAGTTCCCACTTTTTAATCAATAATAATTTCATAATTAAAAGAAGTGGTTATTATTGCACATATATATACAGGTATATAGTGAGGCTCCATCTTCCCCTAGGCAAAAGCCACCACTGCTTATGACTTCAGATTTTTCATTACCTACACACATCCATTGTGGCACTACATCTTCCTGTGGTCTAATTTATTAAAATAAAACTGGTGGTATGAAAATGTATTCTTAATCAGTGACTAATGCCCATCATTACTTATCCACTAACGTAACTTCCTGATGATTAGAGCACAGACTAGGCATAGTCCAGATTAGGCACAGCCTTTTAAACAAATTAATATGATAGATAACTATAGTTGCTCAGTCACAATATCTTTCTAGCTTCTTCAACAAAAACAGCTTTTGAGAGTTTTGGTGATTTTCTCTTCAGACTCATGAATAAACAACCTAATACTCTGCTGTGCTGGTAGAGAGAGAAGCCTGTACAGTTTAGGGATTGTTCTCAGACACGTCAGCTGCAAGCTGCTTAGGAGTAGCCTGCTGACCAAACACACCACTATAAATCTAGACCTGTATTCTGAGATTTGAATTATCACATTAATCTTGATTAAAGCAGGATAAAAGTGTCCTTATTAAGTCTCATAACATTATGGTTGGACTCTTGAAAAATACCAATGCTATCAAGTTTCTAAAACAAATGTCTGCTAAACCTAATCTTACTAGGAAGTTTCTTTCCTTTTCCAACACAAAGACAATGCTGAAATTTATGTTACAGCTTAGGTGAGATATCATGCAAAGATTTGATACTGTACCTTGGCCAGGCTTACTTGTTTATTTTGTGTGACTGTGTAGTTATTAAAAAGTCCCATATTTTGTGTAATTATATTGAAAATATCTAGATATTTTACATACTTTGTAAACACTATATGAGTTGTAATAGGATAATTCACTTGCATTAAATGATATAAAGTAAACCAGTCAGTAATTGGATTGTACCTGTCTGTATATTTGTATATATATAGCCTATATTATGTATATATGTATATACGGTATATATAAAAAACAGTACAGTTACAATGTAACGGCAGCGTTTCATCCACTGTTACCCCAGGTCAGAATACATTTGTGTATCTAAAGTATGCAAAATTGAAGTTGGTGGTTGGTGCACATGTGTATTTACATACTGCAGTGTTTTGTCTATAACAGGAACTTCTACACACATATTAGTTACACTTCATAAAGTGGTGAAAAATATTTCGACAAAGCAACACACAAGGGTTAATGGTCTTGCTTAAAGGCCCTACAATGTCTACAGTTTTGATCAGTCATAACTAATGGCTCGATCTGTACCATGCACTAGAGGAAATGTGGCTTAAAAATATACTGTAGCATAGCTGTTTAAAAAAAATATATATATATGTTCATGCTTACCATGATGTCTTAGAAATGTGGTTTTAGTGCAGCTCAGAGAAACAGAGAAACAAAGGACACAATGGATATATATATATATAGCCATCTGAGCTGCACTAAAACCACATTTCTAAGACATCATGGTAAGCATAAACATTTTCTGAATGAGAATATCTACCTTTTGGTCGACAATGGAACAGACCAGGTCTTTCACAGCATTGAGTGACAGGTCATGTGGCTCCAGGCTGACGGTCTCCCTGGTGAGGCCAATCTGAAGGAGAAAGGAGAGTCCATGGAGAGAACCTCTGGAGAGCGTAGGGCTTGGAGCACTGTGACTGCCGTTGGACAGGCGGCCAAAGAGGGCCACAGGGGGACTCGGGGATGGGGTGGGGGGCGTAGGCTGGGAGTGGAGGTAGGCTTTGGGCAAGGGTGGAGGAGGTGTGCTACTGCAGGCAGACATTGGCTAGCCTCCTACCACTGAGATGACTGCTGAGTAAATCCCAAAGCTGGTGAGCCTGAAATCTGTGTCTCAGCTCCACCGATTTTCTGAGTTAAGAATTTTATTTGGACATCTGTCCTTTATATTGTATGTCAACTGTTACAGTCTTACACAGTCCTTTATAGATGTTATGAAGTGTGTATTTTTGTACTCTGAATTTACAGAATAATATGGTAATCCCAATAGCATAATTACCGGGTAATAAATATAATTATGCTCTCATTACACAGTACCCTGGTGCTCTATGGCGTACACCCAGCATTGATAAGTGTATTTGATGATGTCTCGGCTGATCTCAGGATCTCAACTTGAAGCTCGATGAAGCAGCTGTTATCCTAGATGTTTTCTTTGTGCTCATTCCTGCTTTTCAAGCTCTGTAAAAAAAATGCAATAATATTATGCAATAAATCTTACTTGTATCTTAGATGTACACGATTATTTCATAAACAGCTAAACATCAAAGGAGAAAAGAAAAACACACTTTATAAAGTGACATGTAGTCAACAACAGAGAAATTGTTGCACACTTTTTAGGATTAAAAACCACCATCTATATATATATATATTACTGTATTTGCACCCTGTAACCAACATCTGGAAGCCTTGCCATTCCACACATCTGGAGAGGATCCTCCCCCTCTCGATCGTGTAGCTGGCAGAGGACCACAACTGCCAGCAAAACAACTTTACAATTGTGTTCCTAGTGTTCACCGTGTGGTGCGTAGAAATTTGTAGATAGGAATAATTTTATGTTATAAAACAACGCATAGTGAAAACACACATTACCTGGATATGTTCAGAAAAGGCGCTTTCTCATTTGTGGATGAGAAACAAAAACAAAAAAAGCCTTCCAATATCGAAGCTTGTTAAAATGTTTCTCAGAGTTTCGTATTTACTCAACAGCTTTAAATCCCTGAAAATTCCAGAATCCTGTCCTGATTCGGATTACAGACTTGTGTATTTTTCCGAAACTTTTTGTTCCCTCAGGTCTGGTGGCGAAAGGCTCCTTCATGAGTGCGTCGTGTTTTCGGCTGTGGTTCGAGCCTCCACGTCCGCTGAAAGACAGGAAATGCTCCCAAGCTGAGGTGAAGTTTGTGGACGGATAAAGCCGTTTCGGAGTCCAAAGCGACTCCACTACAATTCCGTAAACCCTGCGTGTTTCTCGGGCTTTTTTCCTGCTTTTGCATCACGCGCATGCCTGACTTGATAACCGTTTCCGTTATGTGACCGGAGGCTGAGAGCGCTTTAGCGACCTCTATCGGTACGATGAAGATTTACGAGACCCTGTAGTTCCCGACGCACCGCCGTGGTGAATCGATGAACGACTCTTTTAGGTTTTGAAAGACTATTTTACTTTTTAGAACGAGAGCTTCGAATAGATTAATCTAATCGGTTGATGAAGTGGATAAGCACCCCGTTCAGTGTGTTTCCCGCCGTGTGCCCACGGTGCCCTGGGTGAGTCTCCAGGCTTCCCGCAGCCCTCAACAGGATAAGCGGTGTAGAAAAAGAGTGAGTGAGTGAGATGAGTGTTTGACAATGTTTTTCTGTCAGAATGATATTATTACTAATTAAACCGCATTAATTGTTAATACTTCATTCACTGATATCATCAACCACGTGTCACTTTACTATTAGACTCTTTTAGAAGAAGTCTTGTATAGTTAGCGTGGGTATGTTAATTTAGTAAGCTATGTGCGAATACGCTCCCATGCTGTATGAACTTCTGTGGCGTTACTTCACTCACTCACTCATCGTCTATATCGCTTTATCCTGTATCACAGCAGACTAAGGGCACAATGTGGGTAACACACTGGATGGGATGCCAAACCATCACACACACACTACAGACAATTTACCTAATGTGTTTTCCTGCATGTCTTTGGCCTGTGGGAGGAAACTGGAGTACCTAGAGGAAACTCACCAAGCACAGCGAGAACATGAGAAGTCCATACACACATCCCCAAGGCAGGAATTAAACCCAGATAACTGGGACCACTAAGCCTGATGTTATCTATACCTGAAAATAATTGGCTGAGTACTTATCTTTAAAGGTTTTTCATGCTGTCATGAGGCCTCCATGACTCCATGACTGTGCATTCTGACACCTTTCTATTGTATTCTTCATGATTTTTTGGTGAGTTATGTCACTTCTGTGTAATCAGACGAAACAAACTATCATTTGATTAAAACGCACAACAGTGAGACTTAAGTACCCATGACCTTGTCTTTGGACCTTCCTTCAACCACTTTTGGTAGGTACTTACCTTATACCAGGAACACCCCATAAGACCTTCTGTGTTTTTTTGGGATGCTCTGTCCCTGTTGTCTAGCCCTCACAATTTGGCCCTTAGTCACTGTCGCTCAGGTCATTATGCTTGCCCATTTTTCCTGTTTCCCCCACATCAACTTCGAGAACTGACTGTTCACTCGTTGTCTAATATATTCTACCCCTGGACAGTTGTTACTTTAATTAGATAATTAATCATGTTCACCTCACCTGTCAGCAGTTTTAATGTTATGACTGATTGATGCACACGGAGACACAGAGATTGAAGGTACAATTGGGAGATTCAAAATTAACTTGAAACATTTTGCCCTAATCTATAATATCAGTGATAACAAGATGTTCTTTTGCCTCACCTAACAGGTGTTGGGGCCAAAACCCTAACCTTAAAAAAATGCTAATATGAAAATGATTCTGTGCATTCTTCTGTGTGAATTTAGAACAAAATTCACACTTTAATCAAGAACAATGTTTGGGAATTTGTTTTTAAATAAGCTTTAATTGACACATTTATTGGAATCACAATGCAAATGTAATAAATACTGTGTTATTTGTCTTGTTTTTTTTTTTTTTTCCAAGAAGGAAATATTTAATTAAAAATTTGTGTGGTTTTTCTAATGCAGAAACTGTGACCAGGGGATATAAAAGAGGCCAGAAGCAGTTATAAAAGTGGGTGTGCAAGTTATTAGCAACTGTTTAGATTAGCCTACAATCAGAAAGGAAAAGGCAAATGACATTAGCAATCTTGTGATAATGACATAACCCAAACAGTTGAAGATCACATGAATACCAAGCATGCGTTTGCTGGAATAATATTGGAATAGCCTAGATAATGTTAGAATAAAACAGAATTGCCAGATGTGGTATTGTAGACACCTACAAAAGAAAAAAAATAGATTATTATCTCATTATTATTACATGGCTTACTATTATTGGTAGCATCTGTGTGCATGGAGTTTGCATGTTTTTCCCATGCTTGGTGGGTTTCCTCCCACTGTCCAAAAACCTGCAAATTAGGTTAACTGGCATTCCCAAATTGCCCTTAGTGTGTGAGAGAGTGTGTGTATATGTGTGCCCTGCGATAGAATGGCACCCTGTCCAGGGTGTACGCCGCCTCGTGCCCTAACTTTCCTGTATACAGGATAAAGCAGTATATTTGATGAGTGAGTGAGTTTACCTAGTTAAATATGTTGAACTCCATCATAGAAAACAATGAAGGAGAATATAATAAATGAAAACAACGAATGATAGTAAGTGATCTACAAAAAATAGTAGAATTTATATTTTATATTATTTCCTATAGGAGTATTTATGCCTCCTTACATCCTTTTTTTCAAGGTCACAAACAGTTGTGTAAGCATTTCACTGCGTATCACACTGCGTATGGTTGTGTATGTGACAGAAATTAAAATTTGATATGATTGGAATTGGGTCATGGACTGTCCAAGACATTATTAAAATACAATGGAATCAACTTTACAGAAGGGAGGTCATAAAAAATTATGAATGATCATGGTAGGAGATCACATAAACACTTGCCAAAGTTGCATCACTAGAAATCAAGAGCAGAAATCAAAGCTGTTTTTTTATAGTGGAATTAAGAGCATTTCCACATACGTGCAATGTAATGAGAACCCACATGATTAGGACTAAACAGCTGTGTGGCCATAAGAAAACCAGG
Organism: Clarias laeviceps; assembly: GCA_030014305.1. Classification (NCBI taxonomy): domain Eukaryota; kingdom Metazoa; phylum Chordata; class Actinopteri; order Siluriformes; family Clariidae; genus Clarias; species Clarias laeviceps. The sequence continues at coordinate 15,566,390 of JAQMYJ010000005.1, forward strand.
TCCATCCCATGATGATAAAAAGTAGTCTAATGGGGAACACCACTCAATCTGGCACCATGATTTGCAGCTTTTCAAGTGTAATTTCCTAGACTGTCATGAATGTAGGCCCAATTTTTGTACCATTCTGACATTTTTGTATCATGTCAGAAACCATAACTGTGTACATGCCTATCCATAAATGTTCCTCATGCAGTTCAGACTTTTTTTGAATGGGGCTTTAGTGAGCCTAATCAGATAAAAGACTTCAATTTGCTAGGGGGCATAAAGATTGGACTTTGGCGTAATGGAAAAAGGTCATGTGGTTTGATGAGTACAGATTTTTCCCTGTGCCAGAGTGACACGCACATAAGAAGGAAAAGTGCATGAAGCACCCATCATACATAGCGTCCATTGTACAAGCCTCTGGAGCCAGAGTTATGAACCAAGGTTGCTTCTCTTGGGCAGGGCTAGGCTCAACTATGTTATGTGGCAATAAAATAAAGTCAGCTGACTACCTGAATGTACTAAATGACCAGGTTATCCCATGTATGGAGTATTTTCTTCCCAAATGGCAGGGGAACATTCCAGGACAGCAGTATCAATATTCTTGTTTTGTATCTTCTTGCAGGATACATATATATATTTTTACATATACGTACATACATTGTACATATACATACACTACCGTTCAAAAGTTTGGGTTCACTTTCTAACTCCATAATCGTTCCTGATTTTTATTTCCTTCTACATTGTAAAGGAATGCTGAAGGCAGCCAAAAAATGCATTAATCTCCTTTGAACAGTTGATATTGAGATGTATCTGCTACTTCTGCTCTGTAAAGACTTCATAACG
>JAQMYJ010000005.1:15574590-15609551 GCA_030014305.1 Clarias laeviceps
GGTTTTCATAATGTCAGGGTTGCGAGGTTATATATTTGCTTGTTTATTTTTTATGTGATGATGCAATTTATATATATATATATATATATATATATATATACACACACACACAACATGTACAAAATGTGGAGCAAAGAGCAAAGTTAAGCTGGTATTAGGACAATAAAGGGTGCGCATGGAGCCTTTAGATGATTTTACATGTTTTTATGTTACACAAATAGTATGCTAAGTACAAGTATATTGTCTATGGCAAAATATATAAAACATTCTATTAAATGGGATTCATAATGACACAACATTTATGTTTCTATCTTAGTCTTTAAGATATAATTGTACATAACCTAGGAAGGACTTTATTTTCCCTTTATAATGTAAACCAAATATATACATTATACTTGTATGGGAAATTCACATTAAGGATAAGACATCACAAATACCAGCCTAAATGATGCCACCTAGTAGACTTTGCTCCAAATGTTGATCTTAGATTTAAGGTTATGTAGTCTACAAATTTAACTAGACCGGATATCTCAAAACATTTAAACGCTTTTTTAAATTTTGAATTAAAAATATTTATGTACAGATCTGGTCAGATATGTACAGTGTTGCCAGCTTGTCATTTTCCAGATATTTTTTTTACTTGCCTAAACTGATTAAAATGTTAGATATTTTCTAATTTCCTTCCTTTCTAATCTATCATTAATAGTGGTAATCCAGACACTCCCAGCACCATCTCCTAGAGTTTGGTTTGTCAGATTATGTTGATTTTTTCTTTCCACCTGGATTTGTTGGCACTACATGAGTGTGCGTAAATCAAATAACTTGCTTGACATGTTTTCAAGTGCAGGCTGTGTGTGTGTAAATGGATGAGGCGTATCCCCCTGTGGCCAGGCTTCAGGTCCTCCCTCCCTCCCCCTCACATGATCTCTCTCTCTCTCTCTCTCTCTCTGAAGGCGCTCAGAAATAACCGGGGTGATGAGGAGCGCTGTGAGATCCGGTACAGCCATGCGGTTCTTCGCGCTGATCGGCATCTTTTTAACATGTACAGACCATATCTATGCCCAAATACAATGGACACAAGAAAAGGTAAATGTTTTCGCCTTTATAACACATATTATTGTGCGTTTTACGCAGAGCCCCAACTACGCCGGACTGGAGTGTTTGTGCGGATCACATCTGCCTGTAGGCTAAACGAATCACATGTTTACGTGTTAATCTTAGTTCTCGAACTGGAAAACTAAAGTGGTCTGCATCAAGTTTTTTTATCTGCATGTAAAATCCAATAAGCGCAAGAATCCTTGCCTATAGATTGTGACAGAGTTGTGTTATATAGGCCTATATGTTTTAAACTCTGCTAGTCAACGCTTCTCACAGATTGTTCATGGCTGCTTTAAGGTTTCATTGCTTTTGACTTTTTGATAACAGGTCACACTGGTTCCTACAGCTTAGATGACCTGAGCATGCTTCTTGACCAGGTCGTGTTATGTATTATGTTCTAAATTTGATCATCCTGAAGAAGAAACGTATTCTAATATGAATAGAATTGTGTGTTTTAGGTGGTTTTTGTGCCCAATTCTTGCTTCTATCTTCATTTTGCTTGTTGCTATGGCAGCACGTCCCCGTCATTGATCCAGCATCTGCCATCGCGATATTTATAGATCTGACTTCTCTAAACTCCTCCATCATTTCCCGCGAGAATATGTTTACATTGTAGCGGGACCTTTAAACATCAAAGAATATCAATACACGTATACTAATTTGGCTAAACATTAAAACGATAAATATTTATTTAGTTAGATCAGTTTGTAGTATATTATGCCAAATCCTTTCAAAATAAATGCCTTAATATGTATTGAATATTCAAAAAATTCCAAACATTTCCAAATCACTGCAAAAGGCTTAATTATTCACGTGATTAGGGATCATTGTAATATTTGAGATAGAATTCTTCCTGACACAGAGTTGAAAAGAAAGAGACACAACCATACAGCAACAGATTCTGTAATTTCCACGTAGGACAACAATTTGAAAGGTTTTTGTGATCATGTGATTTATCCCCAAGACTTCTAGGCAAATACTTTATGGACTGATGAGACAAAAGTTTAACCTTTTGGAAGGTGTGCATCCCGGTACATCTGGTGTCAAACTAATACAGTGTTCACAAAAAGAACATCATACCAACAGTCAAACATGGTGTTGGTAGTGTGATGGTCCGGGGCTGCTTTGCAGCTTTAGGAACGGACGACTTACCATAATTGATGGAACCATGAATTTTGCGTTCTGCCAGAAAATCCTGAAGGAGAATATCCAGCTAACAGTTTGCTTGAGTTATGTAACAGGACAATAATCCAAAACACACCATCCAAGTTCACCTCTGAATGGGTTTCAAATAATAATAATAAAGTTTGGGTCAAAATCCAGACTTAAATCCGATTGAGATGACCTTAAACCAGCCATTCATGCTTGAAAACCCTGTGGCTGAATTAATAAAATTCTGAAAAGAATAGTGGCCAAAATTTCTCCAAAGAGATGTGAAAGGCTAATTTATTTTTATTTCTTCATTGCCAGTTATCGCAAACGCTTAATTACGGTTGTTGCCGCTAACGGTGGCACAAGTTATTGTGTTTATGGCACAACCAGTTATTATGTTCATTATGTTATGTTTAAGGGCAATTACTTTTTCACATAGGACCAGGCAGGTTTGGACAGCTTTTTTCCTTTAATAAATAAAATCATCATTTAAAAAACTGCATTTTGTATTTAATCTGGTTATCTTTGTGTAATATAGTTGCAATGTAATACATGTCTCACTGTGCTCTGAGTGAGAATATACATTGCATCAGGATGTTTTTACTTTATTTGTAAAAGGAGGAGAGTGTGATATGATGCACATTGTTGTAGTCTCCTGCAACTAAACAGTTAGCCTAAACTAGTGTGTTTACTGTGACTGTAGGTTTCTGTTTAACCAACTAATAGCAATATTTTCAGCCACTTAAAAACTGAACTAAAGCCTAGAATCAGATGGTTTCCAACATACAGTAGTTGGATAACCTGCATAACATTTATTCTGTAAATATAAACTAGTCCTATGACCTACACATACTGTATCATGCATGTACTGTTGGCACAATTCCGCTTTTTCATTTTCAATACAAATATCAGATCTCTAACATGGAGGAATGTTACATTTTGTTGTTGTTTTTTTCTGCTTACATGTTTGTTGTGCTTACAGACTGACGACAAACATAACAAGACCAAATGGACTTTGAGAACAAACAAAAGTGATGCTATATCAGTGCCATGCTAAGTCACATTCACACAGTTCAGTGTAGGGGTATTATATTTTAGCTACATTTAAATAAGGATCATTTTACAAGTTTAAAACATTGATTCATAGCATGATACGCCTCTTTTATACGTGTAACCTACAAATGCCGCTTCCCTTTTCAGGATATTCTTAAAGGTTCTTTGTAGCTATGCGTGGTTAATGTAGCCCACATAATTACTCACTCAGAATCAGCAGTGTATAATTTTCTATACACATAAGCATGAACAGACTCTGTAATAACGCTGTAGTAAAGTGTCAACACCATATGCCATGTCTGTTTATAATTCTGTGTCTGTGTTAACGGGGGCATATATGCTATATGAATATTATGTCATAAGTAAGTATATTTTTATGTAGAGCACAACGTGTTGAAAACTGTTGCTTAATGTCAACACACTGTTTGTTTTTCCTAATTTCGTTCTAATGATTTAAAAATATATACATTTTTACAATTTTACAAGTTTTAATGTTTGTATTGAATGAACTGTGGATGAATACATTCTGGAGAAATATGTTTATACAGTAACTAAAACTGGTTTATTTATAATGTAAATGCAATACAAACCACAGACCAGCGTCTGCTTATTTTCGAGCAGCATCTGCTCATTTAATGACATGTTGTCGATGTTGATTCAAAATAGCTGTTTGATTCTGGTGAGTCACATAACTGTGGGATTTGTGATTAAACTCAAGGCTTCATCTATCATTCACCAGCCAGGATTATGCGACTTAACTACACTGTTGTTGTTGTTGTTGTTGTGCTTAATTTTTTCAGAGAACTTATAATGACTGGAAGAAAATGTGGACTTTATGTACTGTCAAGCAAAGAAAACAACAGTGCAATAGAAATGGTCAATGTTGTTAAATAGTGGAGGGTTTCAAGTTATGCACTGTTGAACAGGAAATCTTATTTGCTCTGCCCAGAGTCAATTCCCTATCATAATCGACTTCTCACATTGCAAAAGACCAAATGTGATGATTCACTTCCCTTGTATTTACATAGAATGAGCTCGACTAGAATTTCCACTTTGTTCAATTCTTTACGTGTACACAACGTCCCACAACACATGTACATTCATGAACTCCTCAAGGTGTTGATTTGTGAAGGAAAATGTTTAGATTATGTTTTAAAGAAGCTAACTATTTTGGCAAGACTAACAAAAAAATATTGTCTATTTAACAACGCGGGTTTCACGAGGAGCAGAACCTCGTGAAAATGCTGTGCTCAACAGGCAGAGGCGCGGCCATGTAGACACGCGGTTGCCAGGCAACGCCGCGACAAGGCAATCAACGTGAACGTGCCACATCTGGCGGCGTGTCTATATAAGGGTCCTGATACCTGTTTCCAGAGCCCCGTTTGGTCTGTTAATTTTTGTTACCAATTAATAATGCCACATTAAATCCAAATGTGTGGGTCTTCCCATGCGTGTCATAAGCACTCTCACAACCTCCTATTTCATTGACCCCCTCAGAAGCCCTGCGTTACAGCTCTCATAAATACTATTACATCGTGTAACAGTCTAATTACAATTTCAGGTGATTTCAGACATATATTTTCATAGGTTTGGCCATTTTACATCTTTTTAAAAATATATATTTTGTAGCCTCTTTATTCCGTAAAGCAGTAAATCATGTTTGAATAACATCTCCTCTGCAAATGAATCTACACCATTTTCTAATATTTTTTAACACAGTATACTAAAAAGTAAAATAAATGCTATGAATAATAATAATAAGTAGTAGAAGAAGAAACAGAAGAATGTACTGTAAATAAATAAGTACATACATACATACACACAAACAAGCAACATTCTATATTTCTACAGCAGTAACACCAAAGGGGTTCAGACAATCTTTAATATTTCTTTTTTACTCATGATCATCTTTCACTCAATATAAACAGATTAAGCTTATTATTAAAAATAACATAGTAGTGGATCCAGTGATAGAGTGGCATACATACTGTATAATACAGAGACTAATTATGTGAGGTAGAAGAGTTATGTGTGTAACTCAGAAATGAGTGGGTATGTGTAACAGTTGGGAATTCTGGGATTGTATGACACCTAAGATGCTCTCTCTTTCTGTCTTTCTCTCTCTCTCCAGCTGTACCACAAGGCGAGCTTTCTGAGTTCTGATGATCTGTTAAGTGTTCTGGCTCTAACAGACGTTGACCGCATGTGGAAGAATGACCTGAAGCCCATGCTGGTGGTGCGCTATCCTGGCTCTCCTGGAAGCCAAGCAGTGCAGAAGGTCTGTGTCCATACATTCTGTATTTCATGTATTATAATACTTTTCTATGCACAGTATTATATAAAGTTAATGAATCAAATTACTTGAACTTATTCGTCTTCTTTATATATGTTTCTCACTTTCTCCTTCCAGCAAATAAAATCTACTCTGAGCGCATTGAAAGCAGGCTGGGAAGTGACTGAAGATCGTTTCCAGAACTGGACACCTTATGGCCAGATGTCTTTCACCAACATAATCGCCACTCTCAACCCTAGTGCTAAGCGGCGCCTAGTACTGTCTTGTCACTACGACTCAAAGTATTTCCCTCCTCAGTGGCACGGACAGGAGTTTCTGGGAGCCACTGATTCAGCTGTTCCCTGCTCCATGCTGTTAGAGATGGCCAGGGCACTTGATAAAGAGCTTAAGACTCTTAAGGTAAGGAAATATACACATGAACGTGACAATGGGAGTGAGTTATAAGGGAAAAAAGAAGAGAGAAAATGGAGAGAATAAAAGTGATTGTAATTATTTTAGATGTAGATGATATAACGTCATGCATATAGTTTGGTATTAGAATAGCAGTACTGTATATACAATTAGGTTAATGGAGTTACACATTATTCACCACTGGATGGCAGCATTTGTATATTGTGGCCTCTTTATATCTCTCAGGAAACAGAGTCGGACCTGACGCTACAGCTGATCTTCTTTGATGGAGAGGAGGCTCTGTATCAGTGGACTTCTACTGACTCTCTTTATGGTTCCCGACATCTAGCAACAAAAATGGAGAACATGGCGCACCCTTTGGGAGCTAAAGATACCAACCAGTTAGATGGCATTGTATGTTTTTTCACAGAAACTTATATAAAACTTATATAAATATATAAATATATGAATAAATATACTGAATTACATATGTTAATGATTCAATGAATTTTATTGTTAATTACAGTGATCTATAGGTCATAATTTGCCAACAGAGTATAAGGCCAATCAGACTTATTGAGAATACAGATGCTGTATGGGTTTTCCATCAGGCAGTGCTGTCAGCGGTGGGGAGAACATGACATCATGTCTGTTCTTAAACAACAGGGGAAAGTTGAGCCTTTCAAAGCTTATCTTAAAAGAAATAGGCCTACAGTACTTTGCCATGTCTCATGAAGTCTGTCTTTTGCTTATTTTGTTCTTTCTTTCTGTCCACCTACTCTTTCCTTTTTAATATAGGATCTTTTTGTTCTTTTGGACTTAATCGGAGGTCCCACTCCTCGCTTTGGTAATCAGTTCTCCAACACTGCCAGGTGGCTCTTTAAGCTCCAAAATATTGGTGAGTTTCTTTCATTTCATTAAAATTCCGTAACTGCTTTCCTTAGATATATGACAGGCGTTCAAGCGAAACTGGGACTTGTGAAGAAATTGAATGAACCGATTGACATTTACAGAAGACTTTGAGCACACAGTACCAAGATGAGGCTCAGCTGCAGAAAAAACAATTTAATGGTCTAAACGTTTTTAAAAAGGCCATATGTCCATGAATGATGATCCCAGCCGAGGTGGCCTGGGGCCCACTGCAGTCAATCCATTGGACATTCAGCGAGTGGAAAGCTCTCAGGAAAAAGTTAGTAGTTAGTACCACATCCCTCATATAGTCCTGACATCACTCTGAGCGATTACCACAGGTTTGGGCTCCTGGGAGTTCCTGGGAGGCCAGTGTTTCAAACATGAAGGAGATAGTTTGATCATGAATGTCTTATATCCAAGTGAAACGCAGGGATAAGTGCATTAGTGTAGCAGGGGTTTACATAGAGAAATAAAGTACTTTTTACTCTCATAATTGTGGTCTCTTTTTCTGCGCAATCAAAACTTTAACACCTGTCGTATAATACTTTGTCTAATTAGTGTCCAGATGTTATTTAATTGGTAGAACATACTTACCACAGTAGAAAAATGAGAAGATTAAGAATGATTGTGAATATATAAACAGATACACAGGCTGCCTACTTTGTGGGTTAGAGACTGTAGCAGTGTTTAGCTCACTGACAGTTTGCATTAATCACCCTCAAGATTTTCCTCTGGCTGGATTTGTTGGTTGCTTGACTGGTATTAAACTAGCAATGTTATGAATCCATTTAAAAAACCCAGCAATGCTACTGCATATGCATTCACTCATCCTGCCACAACACTCACTTATGTATCAGTGTCATTGTACTGGTGAAAAAAAATACAGTATGTGCTTAACAATGCTCTTGTGGTGGTTATGCTTAACAAACCTCTCACAGCCAGAGGTCTAGACAGAGTTGATTGGCCGAGGGAATAATAGTATTAATATATAGAATAATAATAATAGTAATAATTGTTATCAGTGCGTTCTCCTTCCATTAGAACATCTTATAACCAATGACATTAACTGTAGCTTAATTCCTTAAGTTACTTGGTCATGTGTTTATGCGTTTTGTCACCAAGTCTATTATTTTTGTTTTGTTGTTTTGAATAATTGTGTGGTCAGTAGACGGTTTAAGTAACCTTTTTGTTCCTATGTTCTTGTTTTCAGAGCGGCGGCTGCATGCACTGGGCCAACTGTTGGATCATCCAAACGAAGTGCAGTACTTCTGGCCCAACATGCCTGTGGGTCCTGTACAAGATGACCACATGCCTTTCCTAAGCCGAGGTAATATCATATCCACTGTTGTAATTATATTATAAAGGACTGTAGATCATCATTAGCATGTCAAGCTGATTTTATGCAGACAATAAAAACCTCCCTGTTCCCGCAGGGGTCCATGTGCTTCATCTTATCCCTAATCCATTTCCCTCTGTGTGGCACACATTTGATGACAATGAGGAGAATTTGGACCGAGCCACGATCCAGAACCTCAACAAGATTTTGCAGGTCTTTGTGCTCGAATACCTCAACATGAAAAGCCAAAATCTGCTCACACAGGCAGCCTAATGTTCCTTTGTCTTATGTCTAATCAGTAACAACAACACTATGAAATCTTGTTACCACAAAGCACCACATCATTTCGTATTCTTGACACTATGGTGTTATCTAGGATCAATTGTGTATTTTTGTGTTCATTAATAACTTTATATTGTACAACAGGACCAACTATGATTACTGAGATCAGTATAATCAGTATATTAGTAAGCTTTGACATTCTGCCTGGTGTAATGTGAGACTTCTTCAATCTGTAATAAATATTACTGTTCTAGGACATTGGAAAGAATATATATTAAATGGATCTTTTACCTGTTTTATTATTTACATTTTATTTAAATATAAGTATAAAATTTCTAAAATGAAATTAATTATAATACAGTCAAAGTTGTATGTGCCACAAAAGCTAATTGTAAAAGTGTATTGTAATGTAAGTTACTCGGTGCTGCTGAAGATCAAGTATGCTTTTTTTTTTTTTCAAAAATCCTTTTCAGGTTTATATATGAAGACTGCTATTGAAAATGCTTATATATTTTTTATCTAATCTAATACAATAATTGTCATTACAAACAGCTTGAGTGTAGAATCTTTTAAATATTTACATGAATTTCATGTTTTTTTGTTAAGCATTTGGCATTTCCCCTTTTGGAATGGACTCTATAAGTTTGTGTAAAATCTTATAATCTAGTTTGGATGAAATTCATTGGAAATTCATTCATCTGAACACATGCTTCAACAGAAGAGATTAAGCAATTAAGCATGAGAAAAGTCTGACCTTTTGTGCAAAGCAGTTGGTGAGGTCAATATGGCAAATTTGCTTACATTCAAATAGTGACCTGGAAATAGTGCTAAGTATTTCCAAATTCCCAAACGTTGCATTTATTTTTTAAATAATAATTATAATTATAATAATAATAATAATAATGTCAGCAGATTATTTTTTTTGGTGTCACATATACTTATATTCCACATTTGCATAATTTTTCACAATTATTTTTCTGTATCCATATGAGACAATTCCTGGAAATGTTTCTTTCTTTCAGAACACAGTTGTGTCGAATAAAATGCAATAATATAGTGCTAGTCAGTTTTAAATTAATCTAATATGGTATAATTGAAGGACTTTGGAAATTATATTATTATAAAGATCTTAAATTAATTGGTTACTTTTTCATCCTTGTTTGTGTTTGACCATTGTTGTCCAGGAGGCATAAGCAAACAGGAACTATGATCATGCGTCAGGCACCCATTCCCAGCATACATGCTAAAGACTTCCCTCATCTGACACTCCCCTGGTTCATTAAGCTGACCTGCCATGAAATCTGCTATCAGAAGTGTCTAGTTTCACTCCATCTATGTGAACTACAACAAAATTAAGGTTTCCTAAATCTATTTCCAATATCAATTATAGTATATTAATATAATACATGACCTTTGTATGGGCTAAAAAATTATTTCACCCAGAATCTGACATAACCTATCCATAATATTTTACCGTGTTGATTATGACAATTTTTTTTATTATAGCTGACAGTAATGAATATCATTGTATGTTTTATATTATTCCGATACTATAAAAATATAGAAATGCTTAGATATAGAATATGCTTAGACATAGTCTTATGTACAAAAAAAATTTAAAAATCAATCCTCATACCATTGGGAGGCTTTAATAAGTTCACACTGGTCTTATGTGTCCAAAATTCCAGAGCTGACATATGATTTCCCGGCACCTTTCCTGTTACATGTCAATGATTTGTTTAAATTAATTGATTACTTTAAAGTGGAATACCTTTCGGCTTGGTAGAGCGATGGCACAATGATTATTGCGCGCAGTGAAAATCTTAAACAGTTGCGGCAGTCGGCGTTTTGTTAAAGCATCAATTCATTTATTATACAGTATTTATAAAAAATAACACTGGATTTTATATATGTTAGATGTTACTAGACTCTCACTGACACACAGGCATAGGGCTCAGTCTTCTCAGAAATCACTGTAATAGTACTCTCGCTAAAGCATAGTTAAAAGTATTCAACTGCTTTAATAATATAGGCCTCTAGCAAGCCTTAAATCCTCGTTGTTGTTCACGTTTGATGTGATTGGAAGTCAAATTTTCTCTGCTATTATTTTAACCTTTTGACTTCACAAGTTGCTGCCAGGACTACTGATAATTCCTGATCCTTAATGCATTTCCATGCAATGCATGAAAATTTAACTGTGATTATGTTATTATGCAATTATCTGATATTTGAATTCTTGAAGAATTTTTTACCTTTTATTTTCTTTTACTTGAACTTTAAAGTTTTGTTAAATTCTTCGGTCTTGCAGTTAGCTTTTCTGTCTTTTCTGAATAATTGGAGGCAGTGGTTAATAATAAGGTTTAAGAGTGTCACTGAAAGGTCAAATTGGAAATTTAACATGTAAGGGATGAAAAAGCAATCATGATGAAAAAGAAAATGCAATAATGGCTTTGCCTTCCCCTAATAAACAAACTGCTAGAGGAAACAGTTAATTATAGTGTTTCAATTCAAATATTGTATTGGTCATGTGTGAGTGTACCTACAGGTGCAGTATACATAGCTTTCCAGCTGTTAGGCAGGAGTGTGGGATTTATGGCTGGGCATATTTCTGATAAGACATGGTCTTTTTTGTGAAGGCGGCTGTGGGGGTGGGTTTGTGGGGGGGTCATTGCACCTGTTTCTTATGACTCAGATCATGTAAAATGCATGTGCATTTTAAACCTGCCTTGACAAGGAGACAGACCAGTAATCTAAGACACCCATTTACAGTTACTGTGGGAACATTATCATAAAACAAAAACAGAAAACTAGGTAAGTAATTAATACTTTACCCATATTTAAACGTTAGGGGGCAGCAGTGAGTTAAAAAAAACTTGTCGGCAGGTGTAATCTATATCTCACTGTACAAAAGAAATATCTTGTATCAAAAGGGATCTAAAGACTACTTCAAATATTCAGAAACAAATATAGATTATGTAAAAGATGCAACATGATAAGGCATTCACACTCACTCATTGTCTATACCACTTTATTCTGTATACAGGGTCGCGGGCGGACTATCCCAGAAAGCTTAGGGTACAAGGCGGGGTACACCCTGGACAGGGTGCCAGTTCATCACAAGGCACACACACATACACATACACACACACACACACACACACACACATACACACACACACAAATTATGGGTAAGAATGTGTGTGGGAGGAAACTGGAGTACCCGGAGGAAATCCACCAAGCATAGGAAGAACATGCACACAGACCAGGAGCCTGAAAGAGCAAGGCAACAGTACTAAACTACCGTGCTGCCCGATTGGGTATTCTCACTCCCTTACTTATCGTCTATACCACTTTATTCTGTATTCAGGGTCGTGGAAGGCCTGGAGCCTATTTCAGGAGACTTAAGGCAAAAGGCGGAATACACCCTGGACAGGGTGCCTATCCATCACAGGGCACACACACTTATTCACATACTACGGGCAATTTGGGAACGCCAATTAGCCAATTAATCTGCATGTCTTTGGACTGTGGGAGGAAACCAGAGTACCCGGAGGAATCCCACGGGGAGAACATGCAAACTCCATGCACACAGAGACGGGAATCGAACCTGGACCCTGTAGGTGCAAGGCGACAGTGCTAACCACTAAACTACTGTGTTGCCTTTTAAGGTATTCTGTTATGAAAAATTTAAATTACATAATGGTGAGATCCATTGATTGTCTTACTTTAGCAAAACATTTTTCTTTCTCCTGAACACAACTTCTTATTTTCAGATATTTATTCTGTACTAACACTGGATTTTATTTATTTTTTACAGCCCACGCACAAAACGGACAACTAGCTGATCATGAAGAGATTTGTTGAATTTTACAAAAATATTATTTGATTATTTTTTTTTAGTTGCATTTAACAATAATTCCACACAGAGATGTTAAAACTTGTGCGTGCGTGTGCGCGTGAGTGCGTGCGCTAAAGCCCCTCCCCCCCCGCCTGTCTCCGCTCGAGCTACTTGTTGCGGATTGGACGGCTTTCTGTCATTTAATCTGTTTCACTGCTTTCCCGGAGCGATTTTCCTGACCTCTCCAGTTCAGCTGCTCTCAGTGACTTAAAGCACCAGTGTTGAGTTTAAAGTGGAATACCTTTCGGCTGGGTAGAGCGATGGCACAATGATTATTGCGCGCAGTGAGAATCTTAAACAGTCGCGGCAGTTGGCGTTTTGTTTCAACTTCTGTTGCATGGTATTTTAAGTGGGGAAACGATGGACCCGATAACTAAGTGGACACCTAAGCAAGTAGTGGAGTGGATGAGAGGTGAGTATATCCGCGGCATATTTATGATGTACGAGTTTATTGCTCATTAAATGTTCATATATTTTATCATCTCTGAGCTCGCGCGCCGCTTTTGTTTACCTGCAATTTCGTAGAAACTCGGCAGCTCGCGCGCGTCATTCAGGACGGACCGGCTATTAACACAGTTTAAGTGACTGTTTTCCCACTTTCATAGTTTACACTTCCTGTATTTTGTGAGAGTTACCAACCCAATAGCATGTCTTTGTTCTGTTTTATAGAAAAAAATCTTCACAAGTCATTTAGTATTTCCCAAAGTATATTTTAGTTGATATTAACCTGATTAGTTGGTTATTTGCTGAAATGTTATTTCTTATCACAAGGAGGCTGTTAAGGTTGACTGAAAAGCTGTAAAATTATCGCAGATTTTGCCCGATTTCAGTTTTGCAGGTGCATAGTTCAGGAAGCACTGCTTCATTTAAATAAGAAGACAGAGGTAGCAAGTTACCTATTTGAATGGCTTTGCCTTTTCTCTACACCACAAATACCTGCAGTATTGAGGTGGAGGTGGCATGGTGGTTAGCACTGACGCCTTGCACCTCCAGGTTTCCCATTTTGGGTCTGTGTGCATGAGTTTCCTCTGGGTGCACTAATTTCCTTCCATAGTCCAGAAACATGCAGATTAGGCTAGATTGCCCAGAGTCTCCTGGGCTAGGCTCCAGGCCCCCTGCAACCCTGTATACAGGATTAAGCGCTATAGACAATGAATTTCCTCTATAATACTACACTCAAATCTATTCACACATTGGCAGGCAGCACACTGTAGGAGCAAATTATTTACTAGGTTTGTTTATAATTGCTATGAAATCTGAAGATCATTTTTATTATCAGGATATTTATAAAATGCTGATACTTACAGAATCACAATGCAAATTTAATTGGCACCTAAATATCGTGATGATATCATATCGGCTAGTCCCTTAGGATTTCTATGCCTAGTACGTAAATCTGTTACTGTAGTTAAGCTTGGCACAACATCAACAGTTGTATAACTCAACCTGTAGGGGTGTGTGAAAGTGTGTAATCAATTTTTATCTCACATTGCAGAAACATATCTTATTGGTTACTATTTGAACAGTTCTTGAACGTCCCACCCTAAGTTGGTCCTTAAGCATCTCAGCTTTGCTGTATGTTTGGACTGTGTTAGAGCCTAAATGGATAAAAGCATTTGCTGAATAAGCAAAACTGAATTCTATCAAGACTCCCCAAATGCCTTCACCAAGCAGTTTTTGATAACAGGCAGTTACCTCACCCTAAAAACAAACAGCATCCCCTGGTCCAACCATTGCTTGGCGTCTGCTGAAGTTTACAAATCTAACGTGCGTAATTTCATCTGTACACTGTTTAAAATTACTGCTTAAGACTTTGAGCATAGTTTTGTATACTGATAAATTATTATATTTGTTTATGGATTATTTAATTGTTACACAGAATTCTCATAAAGGTAGGTTACATAACCATTAAATTGGATTTATTACTGTGACACTGGACTTTATGCTTCTGCACATACACACATTCCAACTGGGGGTTATGTCGGGTAGATTCTTGATACAGGTTATGCTATTCAAGGAATGTTCCACTGAAAACCGGACAGATTATTTTCACACATATGACTTCTGCTTCTTTTTTTCCCGACTACTTGCTCAACTCCCAAATAAACTTTGAGACAGACTTTCATTTCTTTTTTACATCTGTGGCATTTCAAACATTTCAAACAGCACTCTCCAACTACTGTAAAAGTGCTGCTGAGTGAGTTATGCCAGGATATAGTATGTGGGCCATATCATGTGTAATAGGTATTTGGATGACATAAGAAACAGTAGCAACAGCTATTCCCCAGGAAAGCAACAAATATGCATTTCTCACTTATGATGAAGTATAGCATATAGCCTACAAAATATTTAGCTGTTTTTTAGATCTGGGTTTGTCCAGTATTGTTCCCAGCCAAATGTTTGACCTATTACCCACCCATGCCCTAGAAATAGTGTTAGATCATGGGAAACTCAGCCGGTTTATTTTTAAGGACCAGACACTTGATTAGATGGCTGCTTTTCCAGTGAACTGCATCTGGAGGTCAATGCTTAAGAACAATGCAGGTTATACTGCATGATCTATGACTCATGGGACTGGTTTAGTTACCTGATGGTTTCGGTTAGCATTGTTTAAGCTTTAATGAGATGACAAAAAAGTGTGATTGAAAGTGAGAGCCTTGAAAGCATTGCCTGTTAAACAAGTATAGTTAGCTCAAGCGGATTTAGGACAAATCTGCTTTTAGAGAGAATGATCATTTTAGATGATGCCATCCATAGACACCCTTTCAAAAAGTCAGAGTTTGAAATCTTCAGAGACTCTTAACAAGAGACATGCTTCTCTGGTCACCTTCCAAGACATGGAATGAGCATATCTCTATCCTTTCATGCATAAAGCCTGTTACTTCATCATGTGTTCCTCATGATTGACTGTGTGAGAAGGTAGAGTCTAAAAGCATGACTCATTTAACAGAAACTTGGAGGAGTCAATGTTTAACATTGCAAGGTATTTTAAGGAAGTCCATCTCCGCATGGAATGACTTGAAGTAACAGCACACCTTCTGTTGTTCATATCTAGTTGCCTTCAATTTAAAATAATTTCTCTCAGCTTATGTTTTTTCTGATAGGAGCAGATCAGTATTGATTACCAATAGCAAAGTTTATATGGATTCTATGATAATAATATGACCATTAAATCAGAATAGATATCCTTCCTGTAAACCTAAATTCAGAGCAAAATAAATCAAGTTAAGTCTATTCGAATGGAAAATAATTTCAGACTAAGATGCAGTCTAATAATTGTTTAAATAGAAGAATATTTTGATTAGAGTTATATCAGGCTAATTCCACAGTCAGGAATGTTGCATTTGTATTGTACAGCTTTGGTATTTTTGTCATTATGCACCCAGACGAACAATGTAGGTGTTTAAAAAAAACAAAAAAAAACTGGTCATGACAGGAAGCAAATAACAACAGAATATTTCAGGACAACATTCTACCCTTCCCTTCTGTTAAAAGAAAGTATGTACTTAATGTGACCAACCATTTTAAACCTGTAGATGTAAGATTTTACTAAATGCCTTCTATGCTAATTGCATAAAAATATTTAGTAGCTTGTGATGTGTTTGGGTGTGGAGATTACTCTCCTGGTTAATGTTGCCAAGTCAGTGTGCATATAGTGACAATTAAAACTGTATCATACTGTGTTTTAAGTATTGATGCTAGTATTTCTAGCATCATTAAGTTCTAAAATTCCCAAAAGTTAAGTTACAGCATTAAGTGGTTTGAGATGCAGCCCAAAAATTGTAATAAGGTTTTCACTCCTCCAAAATAAGTAAGTTAACATTTGCTAGCTGTTTGTACAACACAATTTTCTAATAAAAAAGTAAATTAAAAACATCATTTGCAATATGACTGAGGTTATTATTATTTTAAGCCTCTGCATAGAAAACTTATTTAGAATTTATTATTCAGATTGATGATTCTTTTTCTGTTCCATTGTTGCTTTTAAACAGCCATCTTGACACTAACTGTAAGACTTTTCAGTTATGAAATTTCCATATGGCTCCTCTTTCATCCTTTCCTCTTCCCTTCTTCTTTCTTATAAATTTAAAGCAGATTTTCTTACTAACTTGGAGAAATGTCAAGAAACTCCACCGTGTTTCTGTGTCAGTGCATTAGTTGAAATCTTTTGTCCACACAGCTTCATTATTTTAGGGTCAGAGAGTTTGTTTTGGGTACATGCAAAAATTCTTAGAAATATATCATTGTCATTATTACTGTACACAAAGGAGTCTCTGTCAGTGTTTTAGTCATGTGATGGCTTTATGGAATTTACTGTATATATGACAAGAAATAGAACTTATTATTACAGAATTATTTCTGTCTGTCAATTTAAACTCTTCCAGTCCTACATGCTCCGCTTTAAGCTAAGCAGTACACAAAGCTTAGCTTAAGGCTGTGCTGTACACACAGCACCTTTCCACTGAAACAGAGTCCGTTGACATTTGCATGAATCTGTGCTCTGTTTTTCACAGAGACAAGACATAATAAAGGGTCACCTTGTTTGTGGCGGGTGAAGTGAACCTGTTGGCTTTGTCTTCAAGCCTGAATATCCCAGTACAAATCTGCAAGATTATTTGAGCTTAGCAAAGCCAGTGTTAGTGCCCCTCTTAACCTAAAAGCACTGGCCTCTTAACTCTGAAGCTCACACTCTTACTGACAGGTAATCAATTAGAAACATGGAATGCTCATTTGAAACATAAATGAATTGTAAGTAAGGTAACCAGCCATAGAATATGTATAAATTCACTAAACACAGCATGATGATGTTTTATTGTATTTAAATGCTTACTTGATGGTTGAATCAAGACAATATAATACCTGATAATTTCATTCCCTGTCAAAATGTCTCATCCTTTTTCTCTTTATTTACTTGGTACATTAGGTAAGAGGTTATCACCAGGTTATGTGATCACAGCTGTACACAAAAAAAATGGATCCACTATGGACATTATGAGTAGTAAAAGCATTATGTGATACCTTTTTACATTATACAAACGGCATGTCAGAATTCCCAAGCACATTTTCTGCATACCTTAGTTATCTGATCATATCTGATGATAACATGTGGGAAGTCCTGTTTCCCTGCTGTTGTAATTCAGTTTGAAATTTTAAATATGTGGTGGTGGTGTTTTGTCGTTGTTGTAATATGCAGAATGGCAAGTGTTGACACAGCTTTGTATAACGAACTATGATATGGAAGAGAAGACTTTTCTATGTAGACTGTAGGACATATTTCACTATGTTTAACTAACCACTGAGGCAGGAATGTATACCACGAGTAGGCCAAACCCTCAATGAATCAAGAGAGAAAAGTGCTACAAATAGCCTTTTATGTCCTTGTCCTTTGTTCCATGCCACTTGTGGCTTTTGGACACATATTTAAAATTAAAGGCCAAATAACCACTGGTGTGTCTACTATATATAACAACCCTCAAGCATTTGTTATTTCTTTCCAAAGGGATTAGCTTGGCTGTAGTTTTGTTAAGGAAATACCTCCTAATTTTGTCTTACCGAAGGTTGCTCTTCCTTTGTCTCCATAACTGGTGCAAGTGGTAAGTTCATGTCTGGACCATGTTGAGACTTGCCTGCACTTTCTACTAGTTACTCTCTGGTTAGCCTGATTAACTTTTCATTTAGGGATGTAATCCCTAATGTGACACCTGCAGATGTTCCTCTACTACTACTACTACTGCTAATAATAATAATAATAAGAAGAAGAATATGTTCTTATATACTTTAGTTTCTTATACACAAGGACGAGCAAGTTAGGTGTCCTAAGACATGGAAAGCACCTGGTATAGATGGGATTTCCCTGTGGCATAGCAGTGATCCATTATCTTAGCATGAAATTCTTAGCAGTGTAATGATTAACAGCAGGTAAACAATAGCCTCTGATGATTCATCTTTGGTCTCCCTGCTGTGTTTTTTTGTTGTTGTTGTTTTTAAGTTGATGATGGTGAGTGGTAAGTTGCATGTAGTGTCCAATTCTGCCGTTAAATTCTAGGTACTTTACTGACCATCACTTTGGGTTTTCCCTTTCCAGTGTCTGCTATTTCAGTAGAAGCAGGTCATTATGGGTTTTTTGGACATCAGTTCATTCTCGTAATTTGGAATAACATCTTACAGCAAAATCTGTTCACAAAACACGTCAACTGTGTCCTAAAGTTGTCCAAACAAACAAATGAAGTCCTGGAAACTTGTACAGTATATATAAACAAGCCCACATTTGCCTTCACATAAATTTCAGTTACAGGATTGTTCTGGATGTACGTTTGTAATCTGTCTGTTCATCACAAGAAACAATGGAAAAGATCTGGTTCTATATTGTTTCTGTACTTTTCTTTTTTTTTTTTTAAGATAAATAATTCCCTCAACCAGCACCTGCATGTAGGTAAACAAAAGAGGGCTGGTAGTGCTCGTGCACTTTCAAAAGAGTCTTAACCACACCAGAGTACTGGGGAAATGCTGCCACTGAATGCTACTCAAGCCCAGCCTACCTTTTGCAAGGAGGCTTAAAAGCTCTTTGTATGTAGTTTTGGCATCAGCATAAATACTGACAAAGCCCAAAGTTATTGAATAAGTGACCGTATTAATGTTTGAATTCAGGGTGCAGGTGAGACTTGTTGCTGTTTGTTTTTATGTGCGTCGCTTATGCCGTATGACTCCTTCCCTCGTATATATTAATCATTAATGCACATTCATTCTATCAAGTCACACTTTAATGTTATGGCATGTGACAATGTTCTGTACATTTAGACTGTTGTTAGAATTTTGACAAGCTCATTACGATGAATTTGTGTGCATCCACGTGGAATAGGATAAGTCAACCCAAGACTTCGTAAGCCAATGGAAATATTGATCTTGATCTATGATAACTAAGACCATTCCATCTGAAACACTCACCATATTCGATGTAATTTATTTATTTATTATAATTTTTTTTTTAAGTCAAGGGTGACTCCAAACACACACACATCTTTTTCGTTCTCTTCACATGAAGAACTTTGTAGAAAAACAGGTTTTGACTGCCAACATGTGCCAAAATGCATAAAACATTAGATCAGATTGAAAAACATTTATTCTGCCTTAAGGGTTATTTGACAAAACATTAAATATAATATATTTTTCACTTATTTATATGAATCCGTCACAAACTTGCAGTAGTTTGGCTGATGGGTTGTTATTTATTATGATTTTAAAAATGAAATGAAAACAAGTGGTTTTCTCAGAATAGATCTGTATATTTCAGTATGTTCCAACACACATTCTGTATCAGACTTTGTGTTTGGGTTTGAGGTTAGAGGTTGTTTAGTTGCCATATTAAGGACTTTGTTGGTTTGGGGAAAACCTGAATTCCTTATATGTGAGAAAAAAATTTCATCATTACAGGCCTTTTTTCTGTAAGTTGTATGTAAACAGTAGGCTATAACTAGTGTCGTACATGTTAGGTGTCCCCACCTTCGAGTCTGAGACGTCTCTGTAATTGTGGTTTTGCCTTTTGGGCATGTGGCACAGACAAGAGTTAGAGGGATAGGTTGGGGAGTGCCTGATTTTCAAACCACCTCTGATTACACATCTGTATGAACCTGTGTTTACTGCATTGTTCAAACTTATCAGTAGTGACAAGGTCTTAGTATAGCTTTTAGCGGTTGTAGAAATGTCAGACCCTCAGGCTTCAGTGAATCCAATCAATGGCTAGAGTTTTTGTTTAAGTAATTTCAATGTTCAGATCTCATGACTTAAAACATTCTTTGTCTGACTTGCCAAATATCATATTATATATCTTTTGGTATAAAAACATATCTGGATTGTTCTAGAAAAATTTAAGATTGTAAATGTATGATTATGCCAAACAGTATAATAGACCAATGTAAAACTGATCTGGTGTTCATGTCTCAGCTTATTATTAACTAATAATTAATCCTTCCTCCCCCCACTCGATCCTTTCATGCCTGATGCAAAAATTGCATGTGAGCCGGTAGCAAACCTGTCGGATCAGTTTTTTTCCCCTGTGGCTCTTTTTGCTCTGTAAAACCTCCTCCCCCTTTAGCATCTGTCACATGTCAAGGCAACATGTGGGTCAGCCTGAGCACCTTTGGCTTTTAGTATTGTCTCTTCCAGTTTAGAGCCCCAGCAGTGTAGTATTATTTATCTACTGATCATTTGCTTAAGATAATTCGAAGTACCACTGAGTTGGGTTTTGGTATTAGAGTTTGTTAGATAGTTGTTCAACTTGTGAAACTTGAGTGATCTTTAAAGGAATAAATTGCCTCATAAAGTCCATCATAAATTATCATAGAAGGGATAAAAATTGTTAATCAGCTGACAGTGTTTTGTTCTTCTTGC
The DNA here is from genome assembly GCA_030014305.1 of Clarias laeviceps. Lineage (NCBI taxonomy): Eukaryota > Metazoa > Chordata > Actinopteri > Siluriformes > Clariidae > Clarias > Clarias laeviceps. Next base: position 15,595,393 of record JAQMYJ010000005.1, read on the forward strand.
ACAAAGCTTTGTTGTGTAATTATGTGTTAAGGTTTATGGCTTATGTTTTTTATTTATTTTTTTTTTTAAATAATTTTTTTCTTATGCGAGTCTTTACAAGGCTTTTTGTGTACTGAGGGAATGCCATTGTAGAATTTCCACAACAGGAGCTCTATGGAGAACAATGGCCATTCCTTCAATCCTCACAGGTTTGCCCGAAAGTCTAAATAAAAAAAGAAACAGTGGCAGCCACTATTGTACACAATGTGTTTTCCACTCCTCTCCCATGGAGGGCATGGCCAGCACAGTAGGGAGGTGTGTGCGTGTGTGTGTGTAAGTAAGTTAAGGGAGGTCAGATAGGTTCAATCTCCCACTGGGAGGCTGTTCACTCTCTGAGAGGTAGAAGGCTTTCTTTCTCATGTAATCAAATCTCTGAGAACCAAAGGCTGCTCTTCCTTTTTCACAGGGCCTGTCTACAGTTGAGAGCCTGGCTACAAGAAGGAACTCCAACAGAAAGGAGAGGGCTTAGAGGGTGCTAATTCCAAATAGTACAAGGGTCGGTGGGGGTAGGGGTAGTAAGAGGTTTGTGCTACTTCCTGTTGGAACAGATGTTAAGGTCACATGATAACTTGACACCCTTTAGTGTAAGCTAACAATTTAGAATATGAAATTCTTTCTGGTTGGCAAAAACAAAACCTAGGATCTAAAACTAGCTGATATAAAAATGCACCTACACCAAACAGTTCAGCTTTGACAATGAACAAGATCCTAGTACTATCCATATCCTGGCAAAACATGTGTTTCTCAGTTTCTCGTTACATAAATGTACATGTGAAAGTAGGATTGATTTTTCAGGGGGTTGTCAGATGGTGATTCCATTAGTATGATTAGTAAAATTCTGCTTGAAATTCAGTAAGTGATTTGGATATTAAACCAGGAAAGTTAATTTGATGTTAAAATGTATGTACAACGCTGTGTTAATTTAATGTCGCTGATAAGATCTCCACAACATGCCGCATTCACTTGCGTTTGGGCCCTTGAGCAAGGCCCTTAACCCTCAACTGCTCAGATGTGTAATGAGGGGGGAAAAAAATAAAATGTAAGTTGCTCTGGATAAGAGCGTCTGCCAAATGCCTAAATGTAAATGTAGTGTGACGTGTAACATATGCATCAGAAATACAATTGCATTGCTTTCACAATAACAAGAGCAGATGAACTGTGTGTTGAGGTGCATTTGCTACACTGTAAACCCTAATGTTCAAAGTAATTAAGCATATTGAGTACTGTTAACTTAAATAATTACAATTAGTTAAAATTAATAGACCTTGATGAGTATTTAGAACTTTTTGGTTTTTATGAGTTTGTATAAATGACACAATTCAAGAAAAATTAGATATTTTAAGTATCTGTAAGTACTTAAGTACCAGTAACTGTCACCTTAAAGTTCCACCAACTTAAAATCTTTCAGACTAGAGATTTTGTGTCATCAGGGCAATAGGGCACTGGTGGCTCAGTGGTAGGTGTTTTGCCTGCCATGCGAAAGACCCGGGTTCGATTCTCAACAACTGGATGCAGTGCTGGTCCCAAGCCCAGATAAATTGGGAGGGTTGTGTCAGGAAGGGCATCTGGCGTAAAACCTGTGCCAAGCTTGTGTGTGGACCGGATTGTCTGCTGTAGCGACCCATTGCCGGGAGCAGCCGAAAGACCAACAACAATTTATTTTATTTGCAACAACTTAAAAAAAAAAAAAGGTAATTGCTATTAAATAGTATGAGTTAGGCTACTCAATAATGCCAGTAAAGAATGATTAATATGAATGAGTACAACAAACACAAAAACTCATAGTTCTGTGTACTTAAAACTGGAAACCTCGTTTACAGTGTAGCCATGGATCATTTACATCATGCACCAAACGCAACAATCTGTTTATGGGTCCATCTCCACAATTCGCTGCCATTTCGTTTAGCTGCGCTAAAAGCATCCAGTGTTAAGGTCTCACATTCATGCTCTGGGATTTTCTTACATGTAACTGTTGTGATAACCTAGACACTCCTAGACAAAACCATTGTAGCCATTGTTCTGTTCAAAACGCAGAATGCGGAATTTGTCGAGAGAAAGTAAATTTTTACATTTTACTGCATATCTTAATGCAACAGCGAGCCCAGTGCACTTCATAACACTTAAATATTAATGTGAGACTGCTAATCAGTCTCAATCTCAGCTCCTTCAGTTCATTGTTCTTGAAGCACTACAGCTTTACCACTACTTAACTGCAGCACATACGTCTGACCTGCTCCTATATAAGATAACAGTGGTTTAGCTGCTAACCATTTTAAATCTGCCTGATGTCAGGTCACACACACACACACACACACACACACACACACACACACACACACACACACACATCACCCATCTCAAAAATCCTCAGATGCTTCCATTGAGAGGGGTTCTCTCTTTGACACAGATCTTGTCTTGTGCCATCACTATTTCTGCTTCTGGCTTAAAGGTGTGACAACAATAGCCACAGATTCCTTTCACACAGAACCCCGAGACGCAATCACCATGCAATATTGTCAATTTGTGCCTCTGCATTCTGTGCAAAATGATTGGAATATGTGTGAGACGCAGTTTGTTTAAATGGCTGTTTGTTTTATGCAGGGACAACGCGTTAATATTTTGTGAAAATAAAGAGAGGCTGCCAAATACAGCCAAATGTGCCAATACTTTGGTATTTAGTGGAAAATTCTAAATAACTAGTGTGTTTTCTAGTCTTTTGCAGACTTTGCAAGAATTCCATTACACAGGCAGATCCATGAATTTTGGAACAAATACAGGTTTTTTGCCATTTGGCTTCTATACACCACCACAATGGATTTAATATGAACCACTAAAGATGTGTAGTGTTCAGGAATTACAGCCGTTTTCATACACCACCTGCCATTCTTGGGGGGGCTCATAAATAATGTAACATTATAATTACAAGCTTATTATAATGAATGTAATAATTACAAGTATATTTCACTTTTTACTTTATAAGTTAGAACTATAAAATATCTTATGAGGCCTAATGCCAGAGACGTTATTTGTTGACCTCGACCTCACTGTACATACTGTATACTTTAGGACACAACACTTTTGGATGCTCCTCTACACTAAATGTAATTATAAATGGATAAAAAGTACATTGTACTGTTCTTTAATTAATAAAACAAAATTATAGCATTAGCAAATTGCTGGGGTATAAGAGGAATATATAAAAAAAAAATATATATTTAGGGTTATAATATCATTCCATCCATCTGTTGTTGATTATTTACCTTTAACATTGTCCTGAGTTGTTTTATTTCTTCAGTAGGTGCATTTACATGGACCCCAATATTCCATAATCAGAGTAATGGCCTAATCAAAATAAAAATGCATCATAAAGCACTTCAGTCGGAACAGTCTAATTCTATCCAACCTGATTTTTCAATAGGAATAACAGGGTTGGTGTAAAGCTTTGACAATCCGGTCAACAAGTAAATATTAGCCAGGTAAACACTTTATCTGATAGTTTATCCCTTGTAAGAATGTTTGCTACACATAGAGGTACATTTATTTGACAGGATGAGTAAGAACAACATTCTCTCTTTCTCTCACTCTCTCTCTCTCTCTCAGGTCTCTGGCTAAGGAAGGGGCATTGATTGTATTTCATATGCAAGTATCTAACCAATCATAGGTGTGACTGAATCTGTGTAACTAATAATAGAAGGTTAGAAGATGGGACGATAAGAAGCCTAACCTAACCTCAGAGACCTTTTTACTTTTTCTTAATCCCTTTTCTTCTTCTTTTTCTTTCGTTATGTTCTTGCCATATTATCACTTCACAGCGGGGAAAGCCACTTTGTGATGTCCAAAAAATTATATTCTTATTAAATGCGTTGGGCATGTAAACACTCATTTTATTGGATCAGCATCCTTGTATATAGTTAAGTTCTTCTATTGATTACACTGAATAAATATTGCCCGTGTAAACATTGCTGTTGAAGTGCTTCTGGCTACTTCTCTTTTAGAAGATGCTTCATTTGTCTCTTTTGTTCACTTCACACTAAACTGACATTTAAGCTTACTTTATTGTGTAGATTTCAATTGTAAGCGCTCTCTCTCTAACACACACACACACGCACACACACACTGTGTGTGTTTATGGTGGGAGCTTCACAGTTTCATAGGTGTTTTGACCAGAGGAGATAGCCTTCCTATTATTCTCACTAAATTCACACAGTGATTGTTTTTTTCTCTCCCTGGTGTGTCAAGCAGGTGGGAAGGATCTATATATGGTTTGCTATTTGATCTCTGGATCTTGAAAAGAACTGAGCCTTAATTCCAGATTATTTATGGGAGAAGGAATGTTTGAATGCTTTAATAGCTGCCAAAAAGTCCAGACTTTTTTTTTTTTTTGATTGAATGTGTGCTTTATTTTTCCAGGCTAGTGTCAAATAATGCAGAGTCAACTGAGCAGCAGTAAAGAGCTTTCATTAGCGAGCCCTGTGAGCACTGTTAATTCTAGTGTTGCAATGTGCCATCTTACTATAATGATGGAAAACCACCCAGAAAAAACTGGATCAAGCCCTGTAATCACTTTACTGTACCACATTCCAGCTCTTCTCTACTCTTTCTCTGATTACTAGACTCTGAAAAGCTCCATAGAAGAATAGTATAACTTTTTTTAGCAATAGTCGATTCTGAAGGGAGACAGTTCTCCTTTTCTGTTCTGTGCCTTTAAGTTTGCACAGCTTGTCTAAGTCAGTAAGGAGAACTGTTTGTGCAGGGCTGTGTTCATTCACCTCGAACTGCGCTCTTACACTTGTGACTGAACTTTGAAATAAAATGCGTCTTATCCTAATAAGGTTTAACTCCAAAGTTTAACTTTGGAGTAGGAAAGGATTGAGACTCACATTAGCGAGTCCAGTTTTTAGTCCAGTTTTAATAAATACAGTATGCTTATTGTTGCAGAAATGAATCTAATTCCTAATTGCAATTTTTAAAACACATTGAAATCAAACAATACTTAATTGCGAGGGCCAATTTATATTAATAAGTTAAGCCTTCCTATATATGGCAGTTAGGAAGGTGCTTTGTATTCAATTTCCAAAGCTGGACTGAGATGGATGTGGTGTTGAATGATGCGCTGTGTTGTTGTGTCTGGGCTGACAGGCCATTGAGTCCTAGCGGGGCATGAGGCCAGTGCTCTGCAGCTGGCCCTCTCTGTACTTCCTTTGACTGGGACATGCTCCTCCCCCATTACCCCATAGAGCCATCCTTTACTGACACTCTGGTGGAACAGCTCTGTAAGTGGGCTGCGTTGTGTATGTCGCTTGGCGTAGGAGTGTGTTGTTGCTCAGGCACTCAGTTTTGGAATTGAATGCAAGTTCCTGTGCAAGTTAAACAGTTGGGTTTCATTGACCATGTTCATTTGTATTCTGTGAAAACATCATCCAAACTTGTGCTGCAGGTATTTGAGTTAACCTTCTGAGGCGTTACATAACGAAACGGAAGCCTTGAGAACCTGTATAGTTATAACTCATATAGTTATAACTTATTAAGGTTCATTTTTACAGATGACCATAATGCAGCAGTGTTGGGTTCATTCATATATATATATATTTTTTCAAATAAAGAGTTGCATATTTTTAAACAACCCACACGCATGCACACATACTGGCAGTTGGAACCTACCCATTGTTTATAATCGCTTTATCAAGAGCTCCATCTCACACCTGTTCTCTCTGAGTGACTGCAAAGTAAACACAGGAACTTCTAAAGAAAAGCAACTTGCTAGTTGTGGCTAGATGAGAGAGTATGAATGTTTGCCATGTTAAATTCATGCTGTTTTCTTTTATTCTACATTATCAAGGTCTTGATGACAGTCTCCAGCAATATGTTGCCAACTTTGAGAGGGAGAAGATCAGTGGAGAGCAGCTGCTGAAGATCTCTCATCAGGATCTGGAAGAGCTTGGAGTGGCTCGCATCGGTCACCAGGAGCTGGTTCTGGAAGCGGTAGACTTGCTGTGTGCTTTGGTCAGTTCTAAAAATACAGATTTAGTAGACGTACTCAGTTCCTGAGTATACACTATTAAGCTTTTATAAAGAAAGCCTTGCACACAAGTGACTTGCACAGTAGGTCTTCAATTTCACTTTCAGGTACATTTATAGCTGCCAAATAACTCGTAGTGGTTATCATTTAAAGGTAAATCAAACAGTTTTGATTATTATATAATAATAAGCACAATAACTGTTTGACCTCAAGACACCCCTCTATAGACAAGATGTTATGTGATAGATAACTTAAGTTTGTGGGGGTGGGGGACCCTCAAAATAAGATTGAAACCAACATGTTTCTTGCACGAGAGTGTGTATGTGTGTGTCGGTGGTTAAGCTTTGAAAGGAGATGAGGTAAAATTTTAATTTGATTTAATTTTTTATAAAGGTTATTAAAACTATTATTATTGTTGTTGCTGTTATTATGCTTGAAAAATAGTTTTTGGGGAAAAAAGGCCAAGCCCTAATTTGGAACAAAATACAAGAAGAAATGCCATATGCCCGCCCATAAACCCTTTGGATAAACAAAATTCCAGCATTTTCATGTTATTTTATTTATCTTCTATAATGTAAATTAGTCAAAGTACAGTATCTCTAAACCTGAACTTTGTAGCAGGTCTTATGAATTTGTGTCACTGACATGTTATAGATATAATTGCTCACTACAACAATCACCACAATATTACATGAATGTGAATAGGAAAGTGTGATAAATCCTATAATACTTGCACCACTAGAATTTGTGGTAGATCTCAGTCATAGAAATTCAAGAATTTCCTTCTGTGAAAGTTTTCTGACTTTCAGGAAATATAAAGTTAATTTGATGTAAGGTATAGGGCCTTGATAACTTTTGCTTGCCATCACCGCTGTATTTTAATGTTAGCATTTTTTGTATTTTTTTTGTTGTTGTACAAGTCAAGCCTGATTAATGCTCTGCCACCAAAGCACTTTTCAGAAGCCTGTTTGGGAGGAACTATAAATCAAAGTGTAGAACCAGACAGCAAAACCTCCACAAAGTGGTTGTGATGTGTCACAAGGCAGTTTTTTTTCCGTCTGTTCTCTCTCTAGAAAATATAGTACAGAGGGCAAGTAGGTACAGTATGCTTACGACAGATATATTGAACATGAACATGACCTTTTTAAGTCTCATATACAATTAAAATCTGAATTGGTTATAATGTCCAGCATGTCCTGGGGAAAGAATTCAGAGCAGGGCCAGACAATTAATAAAAAATTAATCGAAACCTATATTTAAAATCTGTAATTGATGTAATGTTGCCCATATTTCTTCTTCTTATTATTATTATTAATTATATTAATACTGTCCCCCTGGAAAACATACATGTGTAGATACATGACTCTGACCCATCAAGTCTGCAACATGAAAGCAACATAGTAATAGCTTTAAATAGTTGAGCATATTTACAGTATAGTAAAACCCCGGATTGCGAATAACGCGGTTTGCGAGTGTTCCGCAAGACGGGGAAATTTTTAAAATAAATTTTGACTTGGAAAACGAACAAGTCTTGGTTTACGAGTACTTTTTTCACACATGTTCTTCTTGAGCGTCACGTGATCACAACTGAGCCAACGTTTTTTTCTCTCTCTTGCACTGTGGAATTGTGGGTAATCATCTCCCCTGCTGGGTCTCTTACTGGTATAATCAACACACGTGTACTGTTTACTATAACACTGTGACCACGTGTGCGTGTAAAACATATTTTATTTTGTGTCTGTATGCGTGTGTGTACAGCGATGATGTAAAGCAAAAGCAAGTCTCATTAGAGAGGTTAAAAATCCATTTTCTCTGTCTGCTCAAGGCTCAGTCTGCTCTTTGTGTCTGTGTGTGCGCGCGCGCGCGTCATTGGACACCGTGCCCAACACGCACACCCACAGACACACAAACACACTCATTCTCTCTGCTCTACATTGAAACACTGCTCTGTCACGATTCTTTTCAAAGGTAAAGTGCAGGTTAATTTGTTTTATTTTTACTTTACGGCAGTGATTCTGTTAGTGTGTCGCTCAATCGAGTGTCATTAGAGAGATTTCTTGTTCGTCTTACTGTGTAAGATGAGAAGGGAGAGAGGGAAGGGGCTTCTTACTTTAGCTTCACACTCACACACACACACACACACACACATACACAGTGTCTGTGCGCGCAAACGTTAAAGGTTAATTTGTTTTATTTTTACTTTATATTTTGTATTAGTTATTTTTATGCATTTATTTTTTGGGCTGTGGAATGAATAATTTGAGTTTCCATTATTTCTTATGGGAAATTTAGATTTGGTTTATGACTGTTTTGAAATACGAGCCCGCTTCCGGAATGAATTATGCTCATAATCCAAGGTTCCACTGTACAAACCTTGTCATTGAACTATGAGGCCCTAAAAGTCATTCATTAATCATAATCAAAGTAAAATGTTCAATTAATCTCCATATTGATTTGAGGTCATATCACCCAGAGTTTTATGTACTAAAACATATTGTGTCTGTGAAAGGCCAGGAGAAAGCAAAAAATGAAAAGCCAGTCTTGAGTCCATGCCCTTCATTATTTTATAGAATGGGTCTTTGCAGATCTTTTATTATTTTTCTATTATTATTATTATTTTTTTTTTTTTATAAAAAGACAATGAGGTTATATTGACATCATGCCTTTGTGCTCTCTCCTGTGTGCACAGGTGGACAAACATGAGTAATAGCGCATGGGGTTGGGGTTCGTTATTAAGTTACTCTAACCTTCATCTCATGTATAGCCAAATGGGTAAAGTGTGTGAGAAGCTTTTAACTGGATATGTTTTTTGCACACTCAGCAGTATATCTTAATGTTAATTACATTAAAAAGGTTTACAGCAAACAGAACTGTCCTAAATAAGTGTGTACAAGGGAAAGTTAGGTAGAGGTAGGCTAAATGTGGGTGGGGAGATAAATTAAATAGTTTCAAGCTGTGCTCTCCAACATTGTCAACCTCTGTTTGGGCAGATGGAATTGCTTTAACTGTTACCACTTCCTGCATCATAAAAAGCATTTTTATGCTCTGGTCTTTGATCACTTAAAGGCTTTAGTGAGATTCTCATACTGCTGGAGACTCTGAAGCCCTCTTCAGTTTGCACTAAGCCTAAAACACTGAATCAGTTTTTGTTCTCTATGAACACGGCTACCATTCATGTGCTAATCAAGAAGGATTCATAATACAAGTTTCATTTACATTTATTTGGCAGACACACTCATCCAGAGTGACTAGAAGTGTTTTGTAGTCTCTATTCGAATGCTAGGACTCAACTCATGGAGTAAAGAATACCATCAGTCTAAAAGCCTTGTTGGGGAGGTTATTACTTCATGAAAAACATAACAGACTAAAATGATGCTAATTGAAGTGCTTGTTGAAGAGTTAGATCTGTAGTTTTCTGTTGAGTGGATAGCCAGTGATTCAGATGTCCAGACAGCCTGGGAAAGTTCACTTCATCACCTGGGTACCAGAACAAAGGAGAGCCTTGATGCATGTGCTTCTTGTACCTGGAGAAATGTTGAATCAATTTGAGCAGTGCTAGAGGCTCAAAAATACTTACATTTGCCTACACAATGTTTATAAATGCACAGAAAGCACACTTGTTATTATATCACTGGGATATTCAGGTACATGTACATCTGTGGTAGAGATGGCACCAGAATGCACTATGGGAAGAAAGTAAACCTGTAGAATCACGGTGATGCTGTGGACAATATTCCGCTGGGACACATTGGGTCTTGGCAATTATGTGGATGTTGCCATACCAACTAAGTAAACGGGCTCAGTGTTCCCCGTTAGGGCAACAGTATTCCCTAATGGCAGTGGTCTTTTTCTAGGATAATGCGCCGTGCCAAACTTAAAAAAAAAAAAGAAATTCAGGAATGGTTTGAGGAACATGACCAAGAACTCAAGGAAGGTTAACTTGGCCTCCAGGGTCCCTATATCTGAATCCAGGTGAGCATCTGTGGGATGTGCTGTCTGATCCGTGGAGGCCCCACCTTGGAACCAGCAGGATTTACAGAATCTGCTTCTACTGTCCTGGTACTGATATCTGATATACTGATATGTCCTGATATCATTGCACATCTTCAGAGATTTAGTGCAGTCCATACATTGATGGGACAGGTCTGTTTTGATCACAAGGGGGATTTGCACAGTATTAGGCAAGTGAAATGTTAATGTTATGAATGATCAGTGTAAGTATTTACTACACTCCTGTTGGTCAATCTGAAGGGGAAAAAAATCTAGGCTTTCATGTCTGATTCAGCTGGCTGGTCTCCTATTGGTTAAATAATGAAAGCAGGATTGTCAGGTTTAAACATACATACATAAGACTTTGGTTAGGGTAAATAAATGACTTGATTGATGCTCATGTCATACTGTATGAACTTTATGGTATATCCTAGTGTCCAGCACCTGTCACCTTATGAGTTGTGTAATTGAACCCAGACCTTGTGCATCCACAGACCACATATTTCCACAATATACCAAATTTTCTTTTGATCTACTTCGTAAATTTGTACTGGGTTGATTTGTTTATAGTTGTAAAAGTTATCTTAGATAAATCTCCTACTTTTTTACAATGTGAAGGGTAGATCTGGAGGTTCTGTAAGTTTCATGTGCGGAAACTCGCTTTGAACTTTTCTCCCCATGTACACATGAGGAATGGCTCAGCAGGCCGCTGGTGCCATGGGAAATGTTCATTGAGGAGCTGAACTTGTCGCCTTTCATAATATAGACCATTTGAGCATGGCTTCTGTGAACTGTATCTCATAAGCCCTTGGGAAGGACCAAGCTTAAATAGTCTTGTAGTAATTTTACAGAGGTAAACGTTAGCTCCGTTCCAAAATAAGAAACTCACAAAAGTGGTATAATCATTGAAAATTGTTAGGAATATTGGTCTGTTTGTTTTTTTTCTATTTTCCTGTTGCATGATCATGTTAATTACTTCTATTTGTGTTTTAATGTGTGAAGACCATTACATGCATATCTCATCTTGTTTGCTTTAACAGTATACACATGGTGTATACTATATTATAGTTGCTCTGCTTCAAGTTTCACTATATATATATGTAAAACCCATTAAACCCAGCAAGCTACATGACAATGAATTGGCCAGGGACCATAATATAGCTTTTGCAGAGCTTGTGCTGAAACATTACACCACTTTATTTTTCCCTCAAGCTATGGCAGCCTCATTGGTGGAAAGTGTTCTATTATCTCAGAGCTCCGGAATAGATATTAAAGATGTTCAATCAAGCTTTATGCAGTAGAAAGATATACGGCTAGCATTACTGGCACTCCAGAGGTCTTCTCTGGCAAATCATACTAGATTCTCAAACAACACAGGAAACAGTTGCTGCACCTTATAGTGTTTTTCCAATGAACAGCACGGCTCAGAGCCAATTCCAAACCCAGGATTATACATATCGTTGCATTTCTTGGTAAATAACTTTAACTTTCTAGGGAAGTTATTGAGTGATGATGACTAGTAACGAGCTGAGCTGATCCGTATTGTGTTGTACCGTGAAGTGGAAATGCCATGTTAAATTGTCCATGTTCAATCTTTTCTGATTTAGATTAATAACCTAATTTCATCTAGGTTTTACACATATCCTACTACATAAGTTCATTATGGGCATTTTCATTTGCCAAATATTGCTAATTATTTCATCAATCTTGTAGTTATCAAAACATTTTATAGCCATGTTCTCCTGAAGGTTTGGTTTTCTTAAAAGCAGAAGTAAACATGCAGAAATTCCTTCTACTCTCTGCTTCATCTCCATATAGCATAGTGACACTGAGTCTTCAAAACAAGAAAGACTCTTATACTCTTAAACCTGCTGAAAGTACTGTAGTGATGAGAAAACTAAGTTTCTTTTGCCAAAACAGGACACTGAGGCCCCCCCATCAGCAGTAATTAAAAAGTTAAGTTAAGTTCAGAATAGATTTGCACGTGGTTCTTTGATCTAGATGGCTCCAGTTAACATTTTAAATAGGTAAAGCTGTGCATTCTATTGATCTACAGCATCCATATGTGTCCATAAAGCAGTACAGGGCTAGGTTATAGAAAGAGTTAGACTATGTGTTATCTTTTTCACAGTATTGATGGTGAAACCAGCTGTAAGATGCTTCTGCTTTGATATCTTGCAGGTTAAGACTGCATTAGGTGAGCTAAAAACAGGCTGTTCCCTGTTAGTTATAGCATTATACCAAAGTGTCTGGCTGTGGTGCAGCATTTTTTGTGAGCTGAGGTTTGTGCAGACAGGAGGCACCCCCTCGACTCTCCCAGTGCACCGGTTCAGATGTTCAGCTCTCATTCTTTCCAAGGCCTGTTAAAAGAGCAGCGTTGACTGCCAGGTTTAGGATCTAAATTCAGCAACACACTGTTAGCCAGAAATCTTCGGGCTCTAAATAGGGTAGTGCTCTTCTAAACACAGCAAATGACTTTCATGATCAGTTTGTCCCCTGATCATTTTTGTTTAATGACACAGAGTGGCAAAATTAACAGGCTTTACTTAAAGTAAATTCAGCTTGCATTTTTATGATATATAGTGTACATGTGTGTGTGTTTGTGCATGTAGAATAAAAGAACAAGTGCTGTATTAGAAACTTGTTTAAATCAGCAGAATGGTTTCTTTGATGATATCCAACCCTGTATTTGCCATTCTTATAACTTTTATAAATTGTTTATCAGTAAACTGATATTAGATGATCTCCAAAAGTCCGTTATTATACATTTATATTCTGTGTATTGTTTCTGTATCTCCTCTCCAGAATTATGGTGTGGAAACAGATAACTTGAAAAACCTAGTGGTGAGAATGAGAGCGGCATCGAACAATCTGCACATCAGTACGTCAGAGCGCAGGAAGATTCCCAGCTACGATGGCAACACCTCTCACAAACCCCCCAACGAGTTCCTCACCTCTGTTGTGGAGCTGATTGGTGCAGCGAAAAGCCTTCTCACATGGCTGGATAGGTACAAAGAGATATGAGAGAGATTATCTGCTACACAGTTTTTGGAAATAAAATAAAGATTAATTTTACAGAATCTTTTTATTTTTTTATGCAGTGTGCATGTTGCTCTTTGGAAGGAGTCGTTATTATCTGAATTGCATATTATTAGATATGTAAGGAAAGGTTAGCATCTCTTCCAGTGTTCCCCAGCAGAACCAGCAGGATCAGGTTTTGAATTTCTAAGATTTTTTTTTTCACAGGACCATTTAGGACCGATGAAACTAGATACAGTCTGGGTTGTTTCCGCAGGTCAGCCTTTAGACAATGTCTCATGTGAAGCAGAGCTCATCAGCATAAATTGTTATATTATCTTATATTGGTTTAATTTTATTCACCTGTATTGAATGCTGTAATTTGCTATGATTAGACTATAAATGTTTGAGAAAGCTGTCATTGATATTTTAAATTAAGACTACCAGAAGTTATTAAATAACCATAATTACTCCAAGGTTACAGTCCATTATATTAATGAACAGTGGGAACTAATAAAAAAAAGAAAAGAAACGCACTATGCTGTAGTAGGCACTTAGTATTTCTGTGATGTAGTAATACAGTAAAATGTTGCAAAGAAAGGCCAAGGAACAAGAGTGTAAGCCCACCTCACTACACTTGTCACTCTTCCAAGCTCTGTTACAGTGCTTCTAAATACCTTTTTTTCCCACTGAGCCAAATCCAAAACAAAGTGTTGCAAACTGCTAAGCTATTTAAAGAAATGCTCCTAGTCATAAAACACATCTGAGTTAATCTGGATTACTAATGTAGCAATAGCTGTAACTAAGAGATTGGGTTTAGTTATATGGCATTCTCTTATATTATGTGACAGGGTAGTTGAGGTTCACATGGTAGAGTGATAACAGGGAACAACATGAAGGAGAATGTGAAGGATCTGCGCTTTTGCTGTCCTGCAGTTCTTTTTTAAAAGTATTCTACTATTCAGTACAGCCTGTATGTGTATGTGTATGTGTATGTGTGTATGTGTATGTGTGTATGTGTATGTGTGTGTGTATGTGTGTGTGTATGTGTGTGTGTATGTGTGTGTGTATGTGTGTGTGTGTGTGTGTGTGT
>JAQMYJ010000005.1:15612518-15630740 GCA_030014305.1 Clarias laeviceps
TGTGTATGTGTGTGTATGTGTGTGTATGTGTGTGTATGTGTGTATGTGTGTATGTGTGTATGTGTGTGTGTGTGTGTATATGTGTGTGCTGAGGCTACCAGCTGACAGACAGGTGCTTATTGGACATATAGATATATGCCCGTAAAGGACCTATGCCACAATTCTTTTGTTAGACAGGGGAGGTCTTTTTTGCTATGGGGTCAAGTTAACTGCCCCCAGCCTCTGCTGTGTTGCCTCAGCTGTGAGTCAAAAGTCATAAAGGCTGTAAAAACATAGAAATATGCATATTCATGTAATACACAGGCACATGTGCATTCCTCTGTCAGGGATTGTTTGAGTATGATTTGTTTTAACTATTTAAAATTGCACCTAGGATAGTATCCTAGACTTTTAAGGTTGCAGCTTACTGCAGATGCCTGCCTTTCTCCGAAAATGATTTAATACAGGCCAGTCCGTTCTATTTTCTTCACACTATAGTTGTCCTTCATGTCTTATGTAATTATGTTGTCTTACAGCTGACATGAGTATGTAATTCACAAGTCAAAGCTGTTTATTTGTGGCTGGAGCTCATCTTCCACTACTATATCTGGATCACTAATTATATAAACACTACAGTGACCCTGATTTACTGGATATTACTTAGCTCAGAGGCACTCAGACTTTCTCTTTTTCTCTACAGGATTGCACTGTTTATGACATGGAGGAGAAAATTCTTGGAGTGGTAAGTATTTGATAAAATCTTGCATTTGTTTTTATGAATTGCTGCATACCATATGCTACATTATTGTTTTTTATGTAATAATGTGTAATGTATGACATCATGTAAGAGCATGTTTGTACTGAACCAGTACTGTCCCATTACCAATCCTCTGCTGAGTCTCTGTGAGTTCCTGTTTAAATGCCGCCGCAAGTGTCATAGGCCTGCGTCGTCCATCACTGCTTCTTGTTAATGACATTCTCCAAACCCACTTCCCCCGTTGCTAGACTTCCTCCTTCTTATGCTGAACTCCAAAAAACTCTCTTCTTATTGCCTTCTGACAAATATTTTCTTCCACAAATAACTGTGCGCACTCCCTTGCATGACATATCCTACGCAGTTATGCAAGCACCGGGTAGCGTTAAAGCACTGGGATTGTTTTGCTGGCCCCTATGACAAGTGTTGGTGTCATCACAGTTTCCTAGTTTGCCAAATTTAGTTTCATGATCCACCAGCCCATTCCCACATGTGTCTGTGTGTTCCTGTTTAAATAGCAGTAGTAGTGTAAGAATTGCATGAGGTGGTTGCTTTTAAATAAAACAAGATTATGAATAAACTTTGTTTAAAAGTGTGCATGAATGAATAATGTATTTTCATAATAAAGTCTCTTCTCCATGTGTAGCGTATTACCATACAGTACAATAAAAGGGCACATTAGCAACTTTCTCCATTTCCCAACCTACACTGGGGAGTTTATAACCTTGACCAAATGCAATGATATTTTACGATTGCAATCATCCATGATCAATACTATAGACAGATGTCTGTGGGGGGAAAAAATCTCCTTGTGACTGACTTTTTTTCAAATGTGGTTTCTCCCTTCACATTGTTGCTAAACACTGACCTTCTGTTATTTTGTAGTCCAAGGTGCTAAATGGTATCTGTGACCAGACTGTGAGAACAACCTCTGATCCTCTAATGAGCCAGCTGACATGCCTGGAGGAAGTTCAGCTGACCAACATCAAGCCAGGGGAAGGCCTGGTGAGCACTTATCACCCTGCTGTCTTTGTGTTAGACAAACATAAAAATTGTTCACATCCCATACTTAAAGCAGTTTAATCACCTCAGCAGACACAATTCTATCTGACTTCTATCAGTGTTGTATTACTGGTTGGCATGTAAAGTACACCAAGAATGTCTTAAGTATCCTGTTTACCTTTTAGGATTTATATACTTCACATTGCTTTATGTCTTTGTCTCTTGCTGTTTCTCTCTCTCCTCTCAGGGGATGTACATAAAATCCACCTACGATGGGCTCCATGTCATCACTGGCACTACTGAACATGTAAGTGTATGTGATTCAGCTCTGAGATGATGGGGCTGGTATATATTTAGCCGTCCTGACAAAGTGCGTTGCATCAGAAAGACAGAGACAGAGCTTCTGCTGTTCGGCAGTTTTGGGCAGTTTTATTGGAAATGCATTACACATATAATTAGCATTAATCCCAGAACACATGAAGAGGTCAGACAGAAGCTGAACTTTCAATTGCAATAAAAGAAATTAAAGGCTTACAGATGTTATGTAAGTTATATGGCATATTCCAGTCCTATTATTCAAGCACTTAATATCACGTTTTCATTCCTTTACAACAGCAGATCAGACAGGGATTTGTATTTATGGCTCTAATAAAAAGAATTCAGTTGGTCTTTATTTGCATTTTCCACAACAACCATATTAATTTAAATAGTCCTGCTTTTTCCATCCCTATGTCTTTGCTTGTTAAAATGTTTATTAGAATCATGCATGCTTAATTATATATCCTTACGTTTCTGTGGTTTTTGTGGTTTGGGTCTTTTGCAGTTGTAGATTATTTCTCTCCGAATCCTGTCGGTATAGCAACATCGATGTTGTATGCAACCATTTGTTGGCATGTGCCAGACAGAAGAGAGGGAGGGGTAAGATGATGGTGGGGTGTGAGAAAACCTCCCCCTCTCTGTGGGTGGCAGAGTCCTTGTTTATGGGGAATGCATTAGCATACTAGTTTAACCACAGTTCCTTTAGGTTGTGACAAAGAATGCATTTAGACAGGCTAAGATGATCCATGAAGATTTCTGTCCTCCCCGAACTGCTGACGAATTTCTCATTACTTCAGCCATTGTCCCAATCTGCAGCTCCACTCAAAAACTTCTCACGTCTATGCAATGAATCATCCACTTTTAATCATCCTATGAGTAATTACAGTTAATGAATCATACTGACATTTGTCAGGCGAGTGTTGCTCAATCACTCACTTGTTTACTGTAATAAGTTAAAATTTTAGCCAGCTTTATGGTAAGGTCTGTGTAGACTTGTTTTGTTTTAGGTGTACAATATATGTGGGAAATTTCACAAAACCTGTATGTGTGCCACGCTGGGAATCTCTTCACAATGGTCAAATTTTGATATTTGACATTTTGACTCCTCTGAGACAAGTTGCAAGAACAGCAATGAGAAACAACCAAGATGAACATAATCACATTCCTCTGTAGTTATATGCTGCAGATCCCTGAACTGAGTTCATCATCTCTCTGTGGACAAAATGTAAACGCACCTATATTGCTTCTGTAATAAATCATTTGGCATGTCAAACCCAAAGTGATTGTTAGGAACAGTAGGAAGAAAAGTCATGAATCCTTCTGGCACAAATTTCTTTTTACTGTACAATATTTCAAGCAATATTTCCTCTTATTTTTAACATTGTCTTTAATTGATCTTTTTTTTTCCGTACAAATTAATACCAGTCACAGAGCCAGTTCTTGTTCGTGAGAAAGCAGTATTTGGGGATCAGACATGCTTTGGCAGGGATGTCTCCAGGTGAAAGAGCGTGTGTAGAGTGTGCACTTTATTTTTGAGTGATTTTGTAGTGCACACATCTCTATAACACCAAACAAGTTTTTGATTTCAAGTGATTGAATTTGTATAGTGTAAAAGGTTTAGAGATTCTGAGATTTTGTCATGTAGTGTGTCTGGCAGATTAAGGCAGGCTATATTTGTTAAACTGGCTCCGTAAACAAGTGCATGGAGGACAGTTGTCTGTAAGATAAGTAAATTTTTTTTAAATCTATGTAATTTTGGTGTAATATATTTATGGTTTCTTGAAGTTGCAAAAATAATAATAATAATAATAATAATAATAAAGTGATTTGGATGTTTTTTAATAGAACTTCGTAGATATAATATATGAGTACATGTGTGTGTCGGATTATGATGTTTTATTCATGTGCTCCAAATTTTATGTTCCTAGTCTCCAGCAGACTTGTCTCACAAGATCCACGCAGGTGATGAGGTGATCCAAGTGAACCAGCAGACGGTGGTAAGGCTTCAAACATCCACTCTAATGCTCCAGGGCTCTTAGGCATGGCTGTTAAACTATATTTGTTTGCATGTGAAGGTGGGCTGGCAACTAAAGAACCTGGTGGCTAAGCTAAGAGAGGACCCTAAAGGAGTGGCGCTGCTGCTGAAGAAGAGGCCAGCAGGCACATCTGGCTTCACGCCCGCACCGCTTAAAAACATGCGATGGAAACCACCTCAGGCACAGGTTAGTTTCTTCTCAGTCATCAACACTCTGTCTCTTAGTCTGGTTTCCATCCAATTATTTATATGCAAATTAATACAGAAATTGAAAATTTGCATTGACGAGCATTTGAATGGAAATAGCAGAAATATCCTGGAAAAAACATGGAGGATTATATACATGGGTGAAGTGGAACAACTGCTATGCCCTTAGAGAACATAACATTAGACAATATGAGGAACTTTAGAGGCTACGTGACAAATGTGTGTTCCAATGTTCCTATGATTGGTTTTACAAGCAGAATTTTTTTTTTGTGATCTTGTTGGTCCTCTTTCAGGTATTTACATAACAGTAGTTTCTGATAGCGGTAGATTTGATAAATGTAAATTTACGAAGATCAGTCCTGTGATCAAGTAGAAAACAATCAGAGTGTGCTGTGTGTCGCTATGTATTTTTTTTTTCTATTAGTATATACAGTATTATAATTGGAGATGTTCTGTCCCTATTTGAGCAATTTGTTTGATTCATGTTATTATGAATGGCCATGATCAGAGATCACTTAAATGCTTCATCATAAGAAATTAAGAGTAAAAATTGCAGCTATGTTTAATAGTAGAAGTAGGAGCATTTCCATGTGCACAATGCCACACACAGGTTTGGGACTAAACAGCTATATGACCATAAGAAAACCACTTGATTGTGAGGCTAATTTTGAATTGGATTAATGGAAAAAGGTAATGTGGTCTGATAAGTCCAGATCGTCCCTACTACAGAGCAATGAGCGATTCATTGTAAGTAGGGAAGCACATGAAGCGATGCACCCATCATGCACAGTGCTGACTGCACAAGTCCCTGAACGTTATGATCTGGGATTGTTTCGGTCTTCAGGCCTTGGCTCAGCAATGTTATGTTGCCATAAAAATTAAATCAGGTGACTACCTGAAATTACTAAATGACAAGGTTAACACATCACTAGTTTTGTTTTTTGTTTTTTTCCCTGATGACATTGGTATATTCCAGGATAGCAATAGAAAATTCATCAGCCTCAAACAGTAAAAGAGAGGTTCTGGGAGTATGATGAATCATTTTCACACAAGAATTGTCCACCAGTGAAATGATTATAAATGTTATGATGCTGCATAAGGCTGTTGAAACAATTCCATATATAATGCATGCCGAAATCAAAGCTAAGAGTGGTCCAGTAAAAGTATATTTTATGAATGTTTAAACAGCAATATAATATGGGCATGGGCCAGAATGCATTTATTAATTTTTTTGGTAACAATTATAAATAGAAAGCTTATACATTCAGTTGGTTGCTTAATTTCTGTAGATTGCAGGTAAATATCAGTTCACAATTATCAAATAACTTTATTACTTCTACAAACCCAAAGCGTTATCCAAAGGAAAAAAAAAGCGAACTTTTTTCAGTTAACAAATATTAGACTCTTAGGTGGTGCCTAAGAACCAGACTTAGGTGGTTCTTAGGCACCACCAACTTTTTTTAGTCACTTTATGTGAACAGTTTATTTCTGATCACTTCCAAGCAGAACAATAGCATTGTAATTTCATAGTGTATTATTAGTTTTTTATGAATACAGTACATTGTAAATACTGTATCATTCCCTATAGATCAGATCTAATCATTCTTTACATTCGATAAGCTTTACAACTATGACTCTGTCCTGCTTGCCATTCTCCACAGACTCCTCGTGTTTCATATTGTCTTGGACTTTTGTCCTGCTTTTTAAATTCTGCAACTGCTGCATTGTTGTGTGTAAATCCATTTCTCAGATATATATATTGTGTAGACCCATCCTTCTTTTAACAGGAAGAGACACACCAGTCTTTTGTCCAAACATGATCCTGGTCATTACATTTCTCCATCCAACTGTGTTTAAAGATTTATGTAAAGATAATCCCATTCAAGACCTGCATTCTTAGACAAATGTAGGCTTTTGGAGCTGCCCAGGCCTGACTCTATTGCTTTTTGGAGACAAAGAGCTGTTATAATCCAGCACTCTGGTTGGCAATAGGATATACCTCCTCCGGTATCTCCACACCTTCTTCAGACACCATAACAGCAAGCCATCACAGTCTTGAAGAATGATCCTTAAATAACACAGCCTCTGATTACTCACAGGCTTCTCTGGACATGTTGGGATCATTTTTGGTAAGGGGTATCAAAATTTCAAGTGGCAGATATTATATTTCAGCAAGGTTGCATTGTACCTGTTGTGCAGACAGATTACCAGATGATGATTCAGGGAGATGATTTCTTGTTTTCATCTGTGGTTATGTCAGTCAAAATGACAGCGCTTCATATTTATCACAAAGGTAATGTGCTGCTCACCAGACACATTAAGCTCTTGTTTCATTTTTATTTGAATCCTCTTTGTAGTGCATCTGCCCCTGTTATTAAACCTTACATTCTGGCAATGCCCCATTGCAAACCACCTGTTTTATTGTTTATTGTCCTGTGTGTAACTCTAGGAAGAGAATTGTATACCTGACCCAGTCATTAGAACATTCAGTTACAGCTGCCTTCAGACGTGAAAACGCCATCTGTTTAAGTCAGGAGCCGCTTAATAGGCAGCTTATCGTTAAGAAATGAATGCTGGAAATAAGTGCATGAAAAGGAATTTTGGGAAAGGCAACACTGGAACTTAAGTTATTTAAAGTGTAAAATCATACTCTTTGAATGTATGATCAGTCTTTCTTTAATCAGAACAGAGCTGTGTATATTTTGGCATGTGTATTTACTGTCATGTTCTCCAGAGCTCCTCGTCACCCAGTAAAACCCAGTCACCTGACAGCAGCAATGGATCTACCAGCAGGAAGCAGAAGCCAGCCATCTTGGACTTGTACATCCCCCCTCCACCATCAGTGCCTTACATGCCACGGTGAGAAACTGAGAATGTAGCAGAGAAAGAAAACTTAAGAGACTTAACCACATTCCTGTGGGTTCATTGGTATACCTCTATATCCCCTCCTTTAGTCACTAAAGCGTTAAACCTCACTCTGCATTCCCTTCCGCTTTGCTTCCTTTCTCTTATAGGTTACTTAAGCCAACACTCAGCTAGCATGAGTGAAAAAAATCCCTCTTATCTTCCTTCCATTACTTCTGGCAATATTTATGTTGTATGACTTTATAGCCTTATGTACTATTTTTGTATTAAGCAGTATAATACATTCCAGCTTTTCTACTGGCCTGTTTTTTTTTTTTTTAAAGAAACATGAAACAGACTGCTCCTGATTTATCACACTAGTTAACCGGATTATTCATTTCCATTGAATAATTGAAGCAACATTCTTTTGCCCCAGGGATGCAAGGACCAGCTCGTTCAGCAACATTAACAGCAGACCTAAAGGCTCAGAGTCACCCAACTCCTTCCTGGATAAGGAGAGCCGCCGCCGCTTCACCACAACAGACCAGGACAAGCTGGCGGCCTATCCTGTGGAGGCCAACGTAGTGCAAACTCGGCTTAGGGAGAGAAACTCCTCATGTGGTTAGTATTGAAGTTGTTCCATGGTATTTATTGTTTTAAAAAAAAATTAGAGCTCACTGTATTAATAATTACTCTGGCTCCTACCAAGAATATAGGATTTGATGCTAAATATTGTAATTAAAAACCTATATTAAACAGCTAACATCACAATAATGGTAATTCTTGGACTAGACAGTTTAGACTCCTTTATTTTTATTCTTATGTATTGTATTTCTGCAACACAGGTAAACCACGGCCTCTCAGCATGCCAGCTGAAACATGCTTGAGTGTGACAGACCCTTATGCCAGACCCTGGACACAAGGAAGAAAAGGTATGAGGCATACAGAGATTCACAGCATTCACTTGTTTCATGTCAGTTGTTTCTGTGAGAATCAGTCCAGCAACAAGAAAATGTAAGCAGAAATGCTATAAATATCATGAAAATAAAATTTTAAATAAATTGAAATAAAAAATTGTTTTGAAGAGATTATAAGGTGATTGTAATAATCTGAGGGAAAATAGTCACTTTTATGTTGCTTTTCATAGCATATGATCATTTGATTCATTTCATGATCATGATTTCATCTGCATGCTTTGATGTTGATTTTCCTTGGACAATGGATCAATTTAAATAGTAAAACTGATGGTTTCCTCTGGTTTCCCACAAGATTTTCTTACTTGCCTTATCATTTCTCATGTTGTGTAGGTGAGGATCTTTTGTACAGATACCTCAGCAATGAGCGCATACCAACTATAGCCGAAGAAGTGCCTGCTATGGGACGCTCGTACAGATCTCCAAGATCTCCAGAAGAGCGATGTGTACGAGGCATTGATCGTGTGCGGAACAGCCGGTATCTTGTAAATGTAGACCTCCACAACAACGCCACCATCCCTTATCAGGAGGACTTTGCCAAAAATGCTATGACGTCCACTCCGAAAAGGCCTCCTGCGGAACCCTCGCTACTGGTCAGTTGGATCACCAGGCTAAAGCTACTGACTCATTAATGTCACCTTGATCTGCTCTTGCTGTCCTTTTTTTCTTTTTACTCATTCCTATGCTAAGTCTGCTAACTAATGTTTCTGCCTCAAACTGCTTTTCTCACTCTTTAACTTAGCTGCCTTATAGAATGATAGAAAATGGCCATACTTACACAAAGATTTTCTTTTGAATGTTTGGAAACACAACAAGAAACGCTTTTGCAAGAAAACAAAGGGCTGAAATGTTATTCATGCAGCATTTTGTATTATTATTGTACTTTGTACAGTAAGCCTTTTGCAATACCTATCTACCTCCATAACATTCTGTATGTAAAAACATTGCGAAATGTTTATTCATAGTCTGCTTCATTCATGGTATTGTAACTGTGCATGCTTAAAATGTGTTTCCAAACAGTCGCTATGTGAACTAAAACTGATTCTTGTCATGAACCACATTCATGTGTCCCTAATATCATAACATTTCAATGAAAGGGTGAAGATATGTGGTTTGATATTACTTTGCACCACACACATTTGGTCAGTCAGACTGGCAAAAGAAAATTCTCACATTTCTCTTTATAGTTCGTTAGTCTGGTTTCTACAGTGTTAGATGTTGGAAAGTATATTCCTTCTCTCAATATTGGTTTAAAATGGGTTTTTATTTCATTTTAATGTTATGAGGTATTCTCTTCTCCAATTGGAGGGAATTTTTTCAAATGTTACTTTAATAATTTTTCTTTTTCTCCAAATATCTTGAAGTAAGTGTTTGTTTGGTTGTTTTTTTTTTTTTTTTTAACAGTCGTTGCCTATATAATGGTTGCCTTTATATTTTCAAAGGTATCGTTTACAATAAGGTTGAATTATGAGGCCAAATTTTCATTAACATCTTCTAAGTTTGGGAAAATTATATACAGTATATATGAGAATATAAATATCTTGTTGCTGTGCATCGTCTGCAGAGCAAAATTATCATTTGGTCTTTTTACAACTGTGAGCAATGTTTGGAGTCATGGAGAATTTCTCAAGACTTGCCTATTTAGGTGAAAATACTTTTAAAAAATTACCTGTTATTTAAGTTTTTTTCCCACATCGTTTTTCTTTCTGGAAATTCTGCAGAAAATGGAAAATGTTCACAAAAAAAAGTGACAATAAAAAAAATCTCTTTAATTTCTGCAGGCAGTTTACTCATTAGGTTCAAGTAACTTTTAAGGCACATACTGTAGGTTACTGTATGTATGTTGCTTTTGCATTTTTGCAACTAGGGTAAAAGTTTACCCTAATAGTAATAGTTTGAAAGTGCAACTGGTCGACATATTTCTACTGGTATCTTATTTTTACCAGTAATCTGGACTAGGTCAGTGACCGAACGTGCACTGTCATGTTTGATTCTGCATAGTTTAGTCATAGGTTATACCATGAGAAACCATACAAGCCTAGCATTAGACTGTATACTGTTTATACTGTCTGTGGAGGTAAACACTAATAAGTCAGTAGGCTAGCTACTGTCCAGAAAATACCCTTTAATGATGGAAAGCGGACTATTAGAGTGGTTGAATTAAAATGCTTCATGCATTAGGTGTCTAAATGTATACCAGATTCTTTTCAATGCTGGTCTTGTGTTTTTATTTTCATTTACTACAATTTATAGATCAGCCTAAAAACGCTACAGCACAGAGGGTTAAACAGTATTAAAGAATTATAAGATATTTATATTGCATTTGGGAATTATTTGTACTTGGCTTTTGTACTTGATGTGTATAATTAAAAGTGCCATGTCACATCTGTTTTGTATTGTCTTTATTTAATTATACTGTATATTACTTATACTCTGGAATAACCTTATAAAAAGGGTATAGATTAAAATCTGGGTACAAGATTGAAGGCAGGTTATACTGAAGCAAATAAATTTGGTTTTAGTAAGTAATCAACAAATAACTTGCCAGGGACTTTCAGATTTTTGCATTTTAACACCTGAGCAGTGGACTTCAATAAATGTGGAAGCGTGAAATAAGTGTAAATTATGGTTTCTGGTTGTGAATAATGTTCCTTTCAAACAGTACAAACAAAAAGGCACATATTTATTAATGAAAGTAGAAGTCTGTATATATGAATTATTTACCAATAATATTTAGCAAACATGATACGAACTTTACACTATTAAAGATACTAACACAAAACACTTTGAAAGGCCTTTTCAACTGAGGGTTAATTATATGACATCTTCATCTCTGTTTCTTGTCTGCAGTGCCATTGCCCCGTCTGTCCCTCACCCCTTCCGCCTCTATGCTCTGCTCTGCTCTGGCTTGTCTGGGAATTCTCAGCAACTCCACTCCTACTGTTTAGGTTTCCTCTGAGCCTTTGCCTTGCTTTATCTTCTCTAACAATGTCCTAAGTTCGTAAAATCTGCAAAAGATCTGAGTTTAAAGATTGTTTATGTTTTACTAACAAACTGCACTATTCATCTTTTTGTAAATTATCCCTGAAAATTGAAGAAAAGCTTTTAATGACTAGTTAGAATGGTTGATTTCTTTTCATTTGCATGAACATATTCTTTCACAAACAGCTCTTACAGAATGTAATCTCTCCTCAGCTTTACTTTAAATCCTCAGCTAAATATGTGAATGTCTTTATAAAGTGAGCCATAAAGCTCTTTCTCTTCATACATTTACCCATACGTTTTCTAACACAAAACATTTCTGATAGACGATTTCATGCCTTCATTAAAATTAAGAGATCAAAGAAAATTATATAAATAGTCCATGTTTCATTAAGTTTTATAAAAAAATTTTTTATTGAAATTCAGTGGTTCGTTGTTCTCCCACTGTAGTGTAGCTTATTCAGACAGTGTGGGTGCTAACACTTTGTCTGTGTCCCACTGCAGGATTCGGACTGGCCATCCAGCAATGCATTTATAAACAGGTGAGTAAGTGGCTATTGTACTGCACCTCTGAAGCCTACCCCAAAAGTCTCCTCAGACTGCATATCACTTAAACTGACACTCCACTGAGAGCCTCCCGGCCAGACCACATAATTTGTGGTGTCAGTTGTGTGGAATGCATGGGTAGATTGGGTGCTGATTTGCCTACACTGACAGCACACAGTGAAGCACAAACAGATGGACATAATACATAAACATGAATCTATGAATCGTGCTATCATAGAAATGAGCATCATTCACACAGGAATAACTTTCATGAGAGTGGATCATGCAAAAATAGCATTACAGTGCATGTCAATAATTAGATTGATTATTAATTCAGCATACTTTCTACCAGACTCTACTTCTATAACCACACAATTCAAAACTATTTTTGCAACAAATGAAAATGCAATGATTCTATATATTTATGTTTGATTTGGATATTTGCAGTGGATTTTTAAAGCAAATATCATGCATATACCATTTAGTATAATCACAAACCCATAAGGATTCATCCTTCACATTCTGGCCATCTAATTATATTAAAATTACAAAATTTGTTTATATCTTACCTTAGTTGTCATGGAAAATATCTTTGAATACTGCAAAAAAATTTTGTTAAATGGCATGCTTTGGATAGCATGAGTGAGGGTCTGCCTCTACAGTACCAGTTAAAAGGACGCATCTTCTAATTCAAAAGTCTTTCCTGATTTCTATTTCTTTGTACATTGTAAAACAATGCTGAAGGCATCCAAAATATGCAATAATTTCCTTTGAACAGTTGGCGTTGAAATGTGTCTGCTACGTATGATCTGTAAACCCTTCATAAAGGCTCTAATCTGATGTGCTGTAAATTGGTGACTTTTGAGGCTGGTAACTCTTAATAAACTTGCAGCAAAGGTACGTTTTGGTCTCGCTTTCCTGGGAAGGTCTTCATGAGAGCCAGTTTCATCATTGTGCTTGATGGGTTTTGCAAATGCATTTGACAGCACTGTTCTTGCAAGAACTATTCCAGAACAGCTGACCTTTTGTGTCTTCAAATAACATTTGCTTATGCTGTTGCTTTATTACATAATTCCATATGTTATTTCAGTTTTTAAATCTCCCTTATCGTTTTAGAATATAGAAAATAAATCACTAAACTAAACTAAATCACTAAAAAGAACATTGAATTAGAAGGTGTGGCCAAGCCTTTGATTGGTACTGTATGTGTAAAGTCAACAGAAATATCAGATTAAAAGCTGAGCCCAATTGTTCAAAAGGATTGAATGCACACAAAAAATGTCATCAGAAGACACAATAACAAATAAAAAACAATGTGGAGAACATGCACTACATTACTTCCCTAAAAACTGAGTAGTGCTTATAAAATTTAGATAAAACTTTAAATGTTACTCTAGATTGCATGTATTTTAACCATCTGATATACATACTTTAAAGTTGATTAAGCTTTTTAAAACATTTCTATTGCTGCTTATATGCATCACTTTTTACTGGCCTGTCTTTATTAGGTACAGCACCACAGCAATGCGAGCTTGGTCATTCTCTCAAGCGGTAAGAACTTCTCTCTTTCCCCCAAATGAGCTGTCTGATGCATTTCACTTTTCTCTTTCTCTGTTCTTGTATATCATACTTGTCTCATGGTGCAGCAAACTGCTCAGTGGATGGTAATTATTGAATCTAATTAATTCACTAATTCTGGACTGTCTACCATCAACACTTAAACGATGGCAGACACCCGAAATATGCAGTAATTTTAGCAATATTCCTATACCTTAAATATTTTGCGCACACCTTGATGTGTTAATTTTTTTCCAAAATCACTTGGGATGGTTCCCAAATGATGGTTATAATAATATTTCTATTAATGATACTTACTTATATTTCTAGCATCAACTGCATGATTTAAACACAGTTAAATATATTACATAATGAGAATTATGCATTCAAACTTTTACCTTTGCTAATGTGAATAGCTTGTACTTTAGAGCTTAAAGCATATACGTTTTCTCACAGTGGTAGAAAGAGAATATTTGATTGATTTAGAGTGGACGATTTTTCCGAGCAAGGCAGGTGTTGTTTTCAAATTCCCTGCTTACGACATGAATGTTTAACGCACAAGACCCTCTCAGTCATTTTCTCATGGTTCCCTCCCCACACACTCTTAATGTCCAACTGTGAATACTGTGTCTGTGTCTATGTGAACCTCAATTTGTATCCCACATAAGTGTTAAACCTGCTTTCTACACTCAGCTGATCCTTGTTTTCTACAGAAGTGTCAACATTCTCTTGTGCAATAAGTTAACTGTAACAAATCCATCTTAATACCCATGTGTATTTGTTTACATTATGACTTTCCATACATTTTAAAATTTTCCTTCAAAGGGATGTGCTGTATCTAAACACTCAAGAAATACTATATAAAAAATATGAACTAACTAGAATTTATAAAGTGAAAAATTCATAATAACCATAAAGAGTGTCTCATAGGAAGCTATGAACTGTAGACTATCCCATGAATCACTTCAGCAGTAAGACCTGAGATCTCTAGTCAGCATTAGGCACATAATTGGAAGAACAAAGTATGGCCTTTCTGTCTCTTCTTCCTGGAGGCAAAAAAAATAAAAAAACATTTTAAGCATGTGAAATTTGATTAGTTTTTTTTTTCTTTTCTGCACTGGTATAACCAATCCACCTTGTCATGAAATCCACCAAAGCATTATGGGAAGGTTTGACAAAGGCTTCACTTATAGTAAATAGTGAGTATGTAAATGAAATTGCAAAAAGAATAAAAAAGTCAACTGAAGGGTTTATTTAAGGAGGTTGTGTGCACTCATAGTTGTACAATTGTACTACTTGATCCTACGTGTCATTATTATACATAAGAAGGGGGTTAAGAAAGACGTGCCCGTATATTATCATCAGGACTGAATCATTTTAATGATGTTTTGTGTGTGTGTGTGTGTGTGTGTGTGTGTGAGAGAGAGAGAGAGAGAGAGAGAGTGTGTGTGAGTGAATACTGTTTTGGCTACAGCTCCAACAGTCTGCTGATAAGTACAGTGATTCTTTTAAAGAATGTAAATAAAGTGACTGTTCAGTTTAGTCCAGTCCATTTAGACATGGTCAGTACTGACTTTTTAAAATATTTTATTATCTTATCAGTAATCATCTAATCTTGTTCGGTCTATGCCAGGAACAATAAGGTATGCGACAGGAATACACCCTAGATGGGGGACCAGCCCAGCACGAGGCACATATATTTAAACACTTAAGTGTATTTATTCTACTGGCCCTGTTTTTGTGAGGTGGGAGGAAACTGGAGAACCCAGAGCAATCCCATGCAGATAGAACATGGGTAGATATTTTAGACAGAAACCCAAGCTTAAGGCCTGAATCAGAGACCCTGTGTGGGGTGAAAGGTTATATAGTGACTACTCTAGTGACCACCTATAGTATATGGTCCATAGTTTTAATACGAATTTAATATTTATTCACAATAATATTACAATTACTCACTCATTGTCTATACTGCTTTATCTTGTATATGGTGTCGCGGGGGCCTGGAGCCTATCCCAGGAGACTTGGGGCATGAGGTGAGGCACCCCCTTGATGGTGTGCCAAAGCATCGCAGGGCACACACACACACACATTCCTACGCTCATTCACGTACTACAGGCAATTTGGGAAACGCTAATTAGCCTAATCTGCATGTCTTTGGACTGTGGGAGGAAACTGGAGTACCCGGAGGAAACAAACCAAGCCTGGGGACAACATGCAAACTTCATGCATATAGACCGGAGGTGGGAATCGAACTGGAGGTGCAAGGCAACTATTTTAATCAAAATGATACAAGTCATTAAATCTGTTGAATAACAGTACTACTTAGCCGTAATAGACCTCTTGAATGATAAGAGTTTTGACAGTGATTATTTTTACCAGTTGTGACCCACTCCATATTTCTCCCTTTAATTCCACTGGGCAAACCTCACCTCACCTTTTCTTTTTCCTTGTTAAACAAAAGGATTTGAGCGACACGTAGTGGTTATTCACGGAACTACAGCTACGTAAGCTTTTGTAGTTGTGTTGGGGAATTTTGAACACATGACTAAGCCCATTCGTGTTCGACAGTTGTTGCCATGCTCTGTAACTTTATTAACAGACTAAAGAGTATTCTTGTTTCCAAAAAATATGTTTTAAACCCAAAGTTGCGATCAGTGAAAACCCGGGTCCAGATAGGCTATATGTTAACGTAATATCCTGGAAAAGAAGAAAGAGACAAAACGAGCGCATCAAAGCTCCTTCCGTGTGTGAGCAAAACGTCAATTGAAATATGTCGCTTTTCAATCCACACACTGAAACCTGAACTTCACTTTCACAGTTCCTCTTTCTTTTGTCAACACTGGGTTTAAATATCAGGTCACACACCTGTAGATATCCAGTGACTAAAGAAATGGGAGCTGAAGTGTAGCGCCCCGTCACTAACCGCGTCCTGTGGTAGTCTATATAAAGTTTAGCGAACTGTGTGAGGTGAGGCTGGGTGGCGCGTGCTTGTTTCCAAGAAGCACTCTCTCTCTGTGTGTGTGCGCGTGTGTGTGTGTGTGCGCGTGTGCGTGCGCGCTAAAAAAAAAAAAAAAGAGCCCGGAAGAGCAATGTGGACGTTTTAGTTTTTGCGTAACGCGAAGGACTACTTTGCACAGAGTTTGAATTCGTGTCAGTTCTCGCCTCTGGAGGAGAATGTTTGCTCAAGACAAACCTGAAGGTTTCTTACCTTCATCCAGTACAAGTAAGTCCTCAGTTACTGGAATGTCACTTGTGAGGGACTTTGGGGGTCTTGCCAGCTGTTTTTAACGTATGTATAATTGCAGCGTATTTCACTTGCACAAATATTCTGTTTCATTATGCAATAAGTAAGATTGTAACTTTTTTGTAACATTAAAAAAAACATAATTGCAAACTGGATTTTTTTTTCTAGTTACTCTGATAGACAAGTTTATCAGATACATCTGTAAGTCTAGCACCTAATAACTGGCAAGAAAAAAAAACAGTACACTTTAGTTATTCACAGGTGTAATTGACATCACTTAATGTAGTTTTTTTTTAAGTGTTCATGTGAAGTATTAGAATGTCAATGGTATGCATTATTGACTATTAATTGCGTTAAGTAGGATATGCATATGTCCATTTATTTATTTTTTAAAATTTTTCTTCTCTGATGTACCATCTCACTATCATTTAGGAAATTCTACACTTAAAGACTATAATGTCTGCTATCAACATTCAGTCTCTTGAGTATGGCTTCAACATTAACATATTAGCCTTGACATGTAGATATAATTGTTCAAATTGCACCAAAATGTTTGTTTGACCATTAACTGAATTATACAGTTACACCATAAAGGAGGAACTGAAACAATTTAAGGAAATTGAGTAATATCTCTCTTCATTTTGCTTGCGTTGTCCAGTAGCATTAATGAATGCAGCCTGTTTTGCTGGATACATTCGAATTCAGACATTCTCTTTTATTTAATATTCCCACTCTTCTGAAACCCAAAGTAGTCTTTTTTTTTTTCATGGCTCCTATCTCAGACCTCTCCTTAACAATGAATTTAGTGTTCCAAATTTACCTACATTGGGGCCAGTTAATGAAAAAGAAGCTGGAACAGCTAGAAAAGGGTGAGAGCTGGGTTGGGTCCTTAGTCCTTAAAAGTGCATATACACACACAAAGGAAGTAGAGCCAGTCTTCACAGTCAGAGATCACTGTAAAACTGTGTGATGCATTGATTTTTGTCATAACACTGTGTGCTTTAAAGCTGAATCCAGAATGTCATAATTTTGAGGCAAAACATTTAATTTGAGCACTATATTGCACTAAGCTTACAAAAATGCAACATATAAACACACAAAAAATAATAAAACAGCTTAGTTAATCCTGCCTCTGTTAGTATAGTGTTCATTTGGTGCGATTTTTACATTGTAGCAGTTCTCTGCATGTGATGTCACTTCCCACCACTTCCCTGAGAGAGGCATGTTTGAGGTTTCAGCTGAGTTTCACATTTGAGTTCTTCACTTCATGTGGAATAAATATATCAGTATTCTCTGTAACTAGAATATGTTATGATTGTCATTACCTTCAGGTAATTAGCTGGATGTGGTTATGTTTCAGGCGTCTTTCCCGATCTCGCTAGCCCCTCGGACAAATGTTGATGAGTACAACCCTGTAAGTACACTACCATTCCTCATGTGTCTTGTTTAGTATTAGGGCCTCAGTATCAAGGTAAAAAAGCATTTGATACTAAGTATTGAGATGTAAAAATAAATAAATAAATGAATGTTGTTGTTCTGGTGATATTTAATATATATACTCATGCATTCCCTTTCTTTACCAATATGTACTGTATATCTGTATATATCTGTTTTTAGGTGTCCCTCAGGCACAAGTCTAAGAAGAAGACTCGAGGTAGGCCACAGTCTTACGTTGGTCTTACAGTCTGCCCAATGTGTTGTTGATGTACAAACCGGATTCCAAAAAAGTTGGGACACTAAACAAATTGTGAATAAAAACTGAATGCAATGATGTGGAGAT
>JAQMYJ010000005.1:15630840-15641840 GCA_030014305.1 Clarias laeviceps
CTCCACATCATTGCATTCAGTTTTTATTCACAATTTGTTTAGTGTCCCAACTTTTTTGGAATCCGGTTTGTATAAAACAGATGTCTAATGGGACTTGTTTTAAGCAGACAATGCAACAATGAGCAGGAGGAGGGTTTCTGTGAAGGACCTGGATCCAGTGGACCACCAGGGCTGGCTCTACAGGAAGAATGATGGGAAAGGGTTCCTAAGCATTAAGTGGAAGAAGTATTGGTTTGTTCTGAAGAAAACCTCACTTTATTGGTACACCAACCAGTTGGTGAGTGCACCTATTAGCATGACTAAACTACAATACATGTCCATAAATAACTTTATAAAAGACATGTATTTCATTAGCATACAAAAGCAGAAGAAGTTATACATGTATGTTGTCTCTTCATCTCTTTCACAGGCTGAAAAAGCAGAGGGTTTCATTAACCTGACAGATTTTCTGATTGACCGGGCAGTGGAATGCAAAAAGAAATAGTGAGTGACATTTTCATCTTTTGGGACAAATGATTATAATATTCACAGGAACATGTGTACAGTAAATACTAAAGTTAAACCAGTGGGCTCATTGGTTAAGTGTTTGATCTGCTGACAGAAATCCCAGCACAAAAGTGCTTAAAAGTTGCCCTTTAAAGTCAGTCAGCCAAATGAGCAGTTAGGGTACTTTTAATGGAAAAGGCAGCTGCTAAATTAGATTATTACTTTCACACTGTGATTACCTTACAGTACTAGTAGTTATGCAAAAAAGACAATCTTGCTACGTGTATTCATTTTTTGATGTGATGTTGTTGTTGTTATTTTTTACACCAGTGCTATTAAAGCATGCCACCCAAAGGTCAGAATTTTCTACTTTGCTGCTGAAAGTCATGAGGAGATGAACATGTAAGACTGCTGACACTGCATTTAAATAAAGCAAACTATAAATGACATGGTCTTATGCAAGAGCTTCCTGTACTGCTGTGTCTTTTAGATGGCTGAATAAGCTTGGTCTTGCATCCATACAGTATGAACCTACAGAGAGTCATGCAACTGGTGAGTCCTCATGTGACTGTCCTCAAGTTGCTGAAGATGAGTTATACAGGAATGTACGCTATGAGGTTTGACCTTACTGTTTTGCGTATGCATGTGCATGTGTGGGTGTGTTTGTGTGTTGCAACATTAGAATGCTATAGTGAATCGAGTGATCATGAGGAGGCTGAGTCCACTGAGGCACCCCCTCCACCCTACTCTGAGCAGCTCCTAAACCAAGACTCACAGAGTGTGAACAGTTCATCAGGAACTGGACTGCCGGTGAGTCCAGCATTTTCCACAATGGCTCTCTGTTTAAAATAAAAACAAAAAAAGAATTAAGTGGCTTGCAAAGGGTTTGAGTTGAGCAAACACTGGTTTCACACATTTTTTTCATGTTAAAAGGTCACAACTTACACATAACATACTTTGTCAAATCTGCCTTTTTTGTCTTGCAGCACAGGCTGCTATAACAGTCATAATAGGTGGAGTTTCTCTTCCCACCCACTATTAAGTGCTTCTGTTAGTGTTTGGGTGGAGTTTGGAGTTTATTTTCCCATACATTAACAGTTGCATTTGGGTGTGAGGCACAGCTATGTTATCTAAAAATACATTGTTTTGTGCTCATTCTAAAATCCCCATAATGTCTACAGTAGCTGTTAATTAACATTGACTTGTATGACCAATAATACATATAACATCCAAGGCTTTTTTTTTTTTCATTTTGTTTAAATATGTACAATTATTAATTTGGTAAAGGTTTTGTGTAAGATGTTTATTTAATATTTAAGGAAGAGGTATTGGGTGCCCTCACTCTGTAACACTAACAAGTAATCAGTAAGAAGTTATTATTGTACAACTGGAATAAAACATTTTGGGACATATTGTTATAGGGAGAAAATATATATTATGGCTGGTACCATTCTGTAACTTTTTAAAATTCAAATCTCTTCTTGATCTTAATTGTCACTCAGGTGAAACTTGGCCAATTTAGTTTTCATATGAAAAGACAAACCTGAAAAAGTGTATTATTCTAAAATGCAAAATTGTTAAGATATTGCGACATGAATTTGACATGGTTATGGACACTACAGATTTTTTTGCTTTTTAAGCTTTTACCAAAAACCAATTTAAACAACAATTTTTACAGGTCTTGTGCTTCTATAAGCTTACACCAATTTAAGTATCAATACTCAAGAAATATGAATAATTTGCATTTTAAATTATTATTGTTTGAAGCGAGATGGTATAACACTGAAAAATAACCATTTTGGGGCACATATAAAAAAATCATCTCTCCAAAATGGCTGAAGTTAGTAACTTGAAATTTTAGGGAAGCAAAATTGGTCACTTCCATGTTGCAAAAACTCAGAAGTAGCTTCATTGGCATTTTCTGTATAATAATATGTATAACATAAATAAGTTTAGCACCAATACTGTGTTTGATCTGTAAGTGATCTCCTATCACAGTCATTTATATTTGTTTTCCAAACACATTTCTTCCATGAAGTTGAAACAGTATCATTTGAGGTTTAAATAATATGTTGGACAATTCTCAATTACTCAGTTCCAGGCATTGTAATATTTTCTTTTTTTGCTGTAGGCAAATAATTTCTTCCTTGGGAAATGGTGACTTTTATTCAGCAAGGCAGTGTAGGGAATCACTTGACCAAGGTTTAAATGTCACGGAATGTCCTATATCTTAGTTTAACTTGAATCCAGAGGAATACTAGATTTCCAATTTTTCCTTAATTTCTTGTAACTTTTTGGCATTGCAATTTATTGTGGTTGGATATTTCAAATGAAAATGTAATTTGAGCATTTAAAATTCAATGCAAAAATATGCAAGTTATTAAAGTGCTGTTCAAAAATATTTTCAAGCGTTAAAAATACAATCTTCATTATTTTTTAACCTCACAAATTCAGGTCGACAAAATTCAGGTAGAAAAAATTCACACAGGAAGAGCAATGGATTGCCGATTGATGTGGTGCATGTCGCAGTGTACTTTTAAATGTGCTCATCCTGCTCAATTTAACAAAATGTAAACAGCATGTTTTTTGTTGTTGCTGTTAAGGAAATTAATCCCATTAAGGAAACCCATCGCTCTCGTGTTTTAATGAAATTACATTTTCATTTGAAATATCCAAAAATTTCAAACATTGTAAATGTTGTAAGGATTTTTTTCAATTCAAATCAAATTGCAATGCAGAAAAATTCAAAAAAAATTTATTGTGACAGTTCATGTAATTCAACATGCTTTTTTGCTTTGAGGAATTTTGGAACTGGTATACTTTCATAATCTTTTTTTTCCCACAGTGATGCTTTGCTAGCAAAGGTTGAAAAAAAAAAAAGTAAAATAAAAATTATTTGATGGACTTTGTTGCTTTTTAATTTCTATTTGCAAATGCAGAGCACATATACAATACAAAAATTTATGTGAAACTTCCTTTAGCATATCTTTCCCATCACAATGGGTAGCATTGATACCTCACAACTTCAAGGTTCCTGGTTTGATCATGAATTCATGTCACTCTTTGTGAAGTTTTGCCTGTCCCTGTTTTCCTTTTACCTCCTAAAACATGTCTGTGATTAGTTTGGGTACACTAAATTGCCCCTCAGTGTGATTGTGTTTGTTTGTGGTTCCCTGTGATGGACTGGCATCTAACCGTTGGTGGTGTACTTTACTTACAAATTCTAAGTTCACTTTCCATACTCTGAAAGCAGCAATTTTATCCATTTAAATTTTTTTAAATATATACAGATGTTGTGTTCTGAAGCTGTGGGGAGTGGTAAAAGCTTATTACTGACATTCTCCTCTTTGCCAATTTTTCAGGGGAGCCTTCCTCCTCCATACTCATCTCCTGTGCCTAGTGAGGCTTCACCATCGTCCCCAGTGAGCACTATGACATCACAAAGCTCCATGTCTTCTCTGGCCAAAAAGCGTCAGTCTTGGCTAGACCTTGTGGCCCAGGCTGGACCTACTGCTGCTCAGGTTCACACTCAAGGAGACACAGTGACACCAAACTGCACTGAGGCTGATGCTGCTCTGGCCCAGGAACATCAGACCAGTCTAGAGCCCACAGAGCAAGCACCAATTCATTCAGGAGAAAACCAGATTACACATAATTCCAGTAAGCATACACAATTCCAATAAGTGCCCATGATGTCATGCTTGAAGCCTCTTTGATTTGTCCTTTAATTTTGTAAAATCTAAAGACTGTTTTAACACACTAATCGTTGTCCTGAATGTCAGTTGTCCTGCTAAAGTAAAATATGGTTCATTCTAGTTGTCATTGAAATGTTGTCCCTGAATTTGAAGGGTCGGAGGCATAGAAAATGTAGGATTTGAAAGAGCCTAATTGTCATGGCTAGATGACTGGGTCAGAGCAACTCCAAAACATCCCAAATCCTTGTCGGATGTTTTCTGACACCTTTCAGAGTCAGAATCAACATTTTCAACAAGTTGAGGTTCTGACCACTGCAGACGGGGAACAACAACAACAAGAGCTGCAGTTTTGGAGGTGCTCTGACCCAGTCGTCTAGCCATGATAATTTGTCCCTTGTCAAAGTCGCTCAAATCCTTACACTTGCCCATTTTTTCTGCCCCTAATCCCTCAACTTTAGGGGGAAAATTAAGGGACAATTATAATGAGGTAATCAATGTTATTAACTTTATCCGTTAGTGGTTTTAATGTATTGGCGTGTGTGTGCGTGTGCGTGTGCGTGTGTGTGTGTGTGTGCGCGCGTGTGGATAGATAGATTGTCAGACAGACATTTTTTTACAATTCTTTCTTAGTTGCAAAACCACTGAAAGTGTGTTGGTTTTATTTTCAAAAGGTGAGGACTGCACTAGTGATGAGATGGAGAAATTGTACATAGATCTGAAAAGGGCAAGCCTGTCTCCCACTGGTGAGCGAAGGCCATCGTCAAAATGTGAGTTTAGAGCTTCCTTTATAAAGCGCTGCAAAAACCAGAGGGTCAATGAAAAGTTTCACCGTGTTCGAGCACTCAAAAGCACCCTAAAGGTTAGGACTTGATTCTAGTTTTTTAATCAGATTTTACCCTTTGCATTTACTTTTTAAGATGCATAATAAATCTAACCTTTGTCTTGGCTCTAGGCTAAAGAGGCAGACTTGCTAACTCTGGAACAGGTGCTGGCTGACCCCATACTCACAGCCAGTAAATTCCGGCAGTGGAAAGAGACAAACATGGTTTTGCTACAGGAGATACAAACAAGAGATCCTCCTCAGACCAAATCATGTGAGGCCTCAGATTTAACAGCTGCTGTTTCCCCTCTGACAGAGACCAGTTTATAGACCGACATTAAAGGTTTATGATGACACGGAGGCCACAATGGACCCAAGTGTGAAACATTTCCCTTTTTCCACATGCATAGAAAATATTTTCAAAATGTACACAGTATTTGTATATATCTTGTTATTTTATTGCCTGGCTTTTAGACCCATCAGTATCATACCTCGAACCTGGAGATTCTTTTTTTTTTTTTTTTTTTTTTTTTTAAACAGTTTTTGTATTAGCCCATGTTGGAGAAGTGTTTTTATTGTTTCCTGATAGGAAAAACTCTTTCATGTGATCTAATGATTTTCTTTTAACTATGTACTGTATAGTTTCAAATTGTGTTTATTGTAAATGTTTGCTCCTATTCACTTACTGTAAATGGTAAATTTCCATTTTAGTAAAGTAAGAATAAACACTCATGTTTAAGCTTGTTTTATTTGTTTTATCTTAAAAAGATATAACCATAATTCAGAGTTCAAAGGAGTGAAATTGGCTTGATTGTAAAAAGGTAGCGTTTAATTAAACACAAACTTTGTGCCCAAGAGTATAGAATTTGGAGCTTGTCCTCTTTTGCTGATGTAGAAATGCAATAGATGGTCTATTGGTAGTCTATTTTAGACTATCTAAGGAAGCAAATTAGCCACCGAAAGAGCTAATAGGGAGATCTGTCCGACACGCCATATCCAAGCAAAACACAACTCCGTAACTGCATTCGATTGTTTATTGCAAAACAAAGTGTTCTCTTGTGTGAAGATACAAACTGGATAAAGCATAATGTTTTCAAAAGCGTTTAGCAGTCAACAGAAAAAAAGCTCCCTACTCACTCACTCCCTCTCTCACCATCCAAATACGTGAGCAGGTTGACTAAAACCTATCCTAAAACTTGTGCTAATCTTTTAAGTAAGCAAATCAATAAGGGAAATTCAGCAAGTTAAAACCAGTAAAGGCCACGATGCCCAAGTAGATAAGGATAGTGGTGGGTGTTGAAAGAGGTTGTGTTCAGTTCCATTAGATGGTACCACTAGATGGCAGACTAAGCTGTGATGAAACAGTATATGGAGAAACTGGCACACTGTTTTCGAGGTGTGGTCTGACATTTAAAATGTACTTTCATACTTCAATGTAAACAAAA
This sequence comes from Clarias laeviceps, assembly GCA_030014305.1. Classification (NCBI taxonomy): domain Eukaryota; kingdom Metazoa; phylum Chordata; class Actinopteri; order Siluriformes; family Clariidae; genus Clarias; species Clarias laeviceps. The sequence continues at coordinate 15,637,287 of JAQMYJ010000005.1, forward strand.
CTAAGCAAGGGCTTATACAGTGCTCTTGTACAATGAGCTTGAAAAAAAAACACACTCTCAGTGACCTTTGCTTCTGCCAGCAAGACAAGTTGGCAGCTGCTAAATCATTTGCTAGTTAATGAATGTAATTTGATGTGAAAAGTGCAAGTATCAACAAAACAGAGCAGTGTGTATAAATCGCTCTGCCACAACATGTAGCAGGGGTAGAATTTACTAGGAATTTTAGGTTTGTTTTTCTTTATTCAACTACAAAAAAAAAAAACACCATGAAGATTTTCGAAGATTAAGCACTATAATAACATAAAATGTGCTGTTGTATACTTTGTAAGATAGAAATGCTCCTTTCCCATGGTATCCACCACTTCTTCAGGAGTACATAGTAAGGTCGAGCCACTAAAACATGTTGAAAACAGTGAGTAAGGGATTTCAACTGACAACAGTGATCACAGAGGTGGAAATTTCACCTCAATATAATTCATGAATATTAACATGAATATTACAGAAGAAAATGTTTTTTAAAAAAAGACATACCTCATGCTCTTTGAGGTTCATAGAATGTCTATCAGCAAGTTTTCTGAATATTTCTTTTAAACCAAAAATAACATGCTTATTAATTACACTGAACTAAAATGTTTTGTGTGTGTATATACTTTTATGACCTTTAATAATATCATCTCTAATAAGTAATGTATTCTAGCATTAAAGAAGTCTAGGCTTACCAGACATGCAAGTTACGCGTAGAGCCAGACAGATGAATCTTGGCAGAGTGATTCGCCCAGTGCAGTCAGCAAAGCGTAGAGTTATAAGTTCCAGCAACTTATCACGAACCTGAAAGCCTAAGGAGGAACACGATTTGCATGTTTGAAACTACTGCTATAAGAGGGAAATGTCCCTTATTTCTTCATATTTTGCTTCCAAAGAGCCAGACTTTGTTGTACTTTAATGTAGTCTTGAGGAATGGTTCTCTAGACTTCCTGAAGGACTTTTTTTACTCTCGTTTTTGGCAAGCTTTGGACTCTCATTTTCTGTCCAGTCCCTGACCAGTTACAGGGGAATGTTTTCTATTTGTTGAGCCACACAGTCACATATGAAACATTAAAGCATAAAAAACACATGATGACTGGTGATCAGGCCAGTGAAAAGTGGTTGGAAGAGATGTGAGTGGAAATGAGGTTGCTGCTAAGGTTCTTACATAACCAACAAATTTTTTTAAAATAGTAAAACATTTGTTTCCATTTTTGAAATTTGTTCAACATAATTTAATTTGATTTAATATGAAGAAATGATGGGTGGCTTAAGACTACTTCACAACACTGTACACCTGAATAAATGGCTATTAGTAATGCAATATGATGTTTTAACTGAATCAACTATATGTCTAAATAAATAAATAAATAAACCTGTGGCTGCCAGTGCATGCCGAAGCTCTGTCAGTGACAGAATGCCATCTCTGTTGTTGTCCACACCAAAGAAGATACGCTGTGGAAACACGTAAAGATGCAAAATATTACTGAGACCTGCAGGACATACGAGTCAATAAAAGTCTTCACTTTAACCCCAAAAGCATGTTTACCTTGTATAAATCTATTCTTTTTAACAGATTGTTAAATTCTGATGCACTTAGCGTTCCAGTAACTGAAATCTATTACAAAAGACTGTTAAGGAGCACCTTGATCCCAAATCTACAGTAGCTGGTTATGCATTGTACAGTTTTAAAGAATTCTGGCCAACTGCCAAATAATGTGTTACTGAATATATTTACATTGTAAATATCTTTACAAATGTTTGCAGATGTTTGATGTGCAAAAAGAATTGTAGGATGATTGTTCCACTGGCTGAGAAAGTAAAGGATACATCCATTATAGCAACGATACTCTGGCAAGCATCCAAGCTAAAACTTTCTGTGCTTGATGTTCCACCTGAAAGTACAGATATTGGTGAAGCAAAAGGTTGCCTGTAAACTTGATGTACCTCCCGTGGAGATCAACTGCTCACCTCCAACATAGTTCTCATTTAGAAATCTCTGAAGCTGCTCTGCATTCATTTCCTGATACTAATTCAATATAAAAAAATACATAAAAACATTCATATTAAATATTATGCACCTTTTATTCTTAAAATTAGAGGAAAAAAACAAATTTTTGCTTTTTTTGTTTTGTTTTGTATCAAAAGGTTTACAAAGCACACTTAAACAGCTTATGACATTAAAATAAGCAACATGCAAATTGATAATTTGAGAATTTGTGCAAATTTTGTGGTTTTTGAAACCGTCTCCATCATGGAACAAAAAAAGAAAAGAAAAAAAAAGAGTATGCTTACATGATCAGATAATTGCCGCTGCATTGTCTCATCTGAGCCGTCCATCATACAGGGCTCTCTAATAAACAAGAAAAATGGTCAGGGAAGATTTCATGCAAAAAGAAGCCAAAAGCATGTTACAAAAGGCTGTCATAACAACATTTCCCTACATTTAACACACTGAAACCTGAATAGTGTTCAACGTTAACTGTAGTTCATGTACCCTGTCTGGGTTTCTGTCTTAGAACAGATGCTCAGGATGAAGGAGGCAGTTTTATTGGGCTCTAAAGTATATGGCACCATGATGTACTCTCCTGATTCCAGCCGCATGAACTCTGTTATTTCACGTGAATTAAACATCACTTTGGTGTAATGCACCAGAGTATTATCAAAGGAACATGTGGATGTCCCAGTAGAATCTTTTCTCTATAATGGAGAAGGGCAAATATATGAATTTGAAGAAAGATTTGCACTGCAGATTATTAATTCTAGGTAAAAACAGTATTATAGTGACTACAGCAAACTTACCCCTGGTGTTTTTCTCTGTAATAAGGAAAACAATATGTATGAGAACAAAGACACAGAGCAGACAGCCATATTACAAAAATAGAGATGTTTGACAATTATCACTAGCCTTGAAAATGCAGAAACCAAGGTGAAGGTTTCTGGTGAGACGTCTGTTTCTCTTGTCAGGTTTTTGCATGAGACTCACGAGTATATTTGGCTCTTTCTTTGGTATTGGTTCACATGCCGTCTCAGTGATCTTGACTGGAAACTGAGGGTTGGTCCAGAAAGTGTTGGAAACTGTGAGGAGAATAAACCGTGGAGGTGGTGGACATTCTGTAAAACCCCTAAATTTCTCTTTATATTTCCACTTGTTCTACTTAGTCTAGAATATCAGCTCCTTTATCTTCCAGGTTCATGGGTTGAATCCCAGATAGCATTTAATGGAAAGCTAGTGCAATAAGTAGGGTGCACAATCAGTTGTTCAAAACACCCAGTATTGCCCTTGATCAGGCATTACAGTGGTATTTGAGATTCAGCCTAATGTTAGAAGCCTTATTGCAGCCTTGTGTTAGCTTGTTTTTTAAGGAGACAAAGTTACTTTTTTAGATAACATAGCATTACATGTTTTCTTGCTGAAATAATATTACTGACATTCAGCAATCAATCAATGCCAAGGTACCATGCTGTTCTTATCTATAATATACAGATTTTTATACATTATATTACATTATATTACATTATATTATATTTTCATAGTCATTGTCTTTTACACCAAGTACCAAGTCTTAATACTTATAACATTAATGGTGATCCTCCCACTTTAAACAATCTAGCATCAGTAGCATTATTAATGTACAGTATATTAGTGTAACTATTTGGCTGGCATGATGCTGCATATAGAGGAAACATCTAGTGGAATTGGGTGCCACAGCCTTCAACAAGTTGTAAAATACAAGTCTACCACTTACATAATATTGAAATTTTTAAAATATCATTTCAATTTTGAACATAATGAGTAGTCAGTAAGACATAATATAATAATTACTTGGAGAAGTCATTGGACCACCAGCTGTGCTGCCTGCAAGCCACCGGCCATCATACACTGATGTATTCCAGTGGCTTTCACATGATTCGTCCAGAAAAGAAGCGGAGGAATTGCAGATATCCAGCTGACAGAAGCTTTCGCAGAAATCCTCCATAGACATCCTTGGTGCAAAATATAGCCATATATTGAAATTGAACATGCACTTAAAGATCTTATTTTTGGATGTTTGTTTTGTGTGTGTGTGTGTGTGGGTGTTAGGAGTTTAAGTGACTCCTACCAGAATTCTCCATCATCGCCAAACCTTTCAAGGGCTCTGCGCTCTTCCTCAGTGACTGTCAACCATGTTTTCGATCTGGGATTATTATAAATAATACATGTAAAACATTTTAGTTAAACTATGGGTATTAATGGATTCAGGCAAAAGATTAAAAAAAATTGAGAAAACCTGTTTTGTCACATTTTCTTATGCAACAACAAAACAACCCCAGCAAATGACACACAAGATATTGGGAAGTCTATTCGTTTGGAGTAGTAGTGGTTACTATGAACTCATAGTTTGTCAAATTAAAAAGTTTGTTGGCAACTTAAAAACAAAAACTACAATGAGTCTCAGCTTCAGGTACACTGTAATGCTCAAAGTAATTAAACATATTGAGTACTTTTAACTTAAATAATTACAATTAGTTCAAATTAATAGACCTTGA
>JAQMYJ010000005.1:15641940-15665142 GCA_030014305.1 Clarias laeviceps
TCACCTTAAAGTTCCACCAACTTAAAATCTTTCAGACTAGCGATTTTGTGTCTGATGTCATCAGGGCAATAGGGCACCGGTGGCTCAGTGGTAGGTCTTTCGCCTGCTATGCAAAAGGCCCGGGTTCGATTCCCAACAACTAGATGAAGCGCCTGTCCCAAGCCCAGATAAATTGGAACGGCTGTGTCAGGAAGGGCGTCTGGCGTAAAACCTGTGCCAAGCTTGTGTGCGGACCAGATTGTCTGCTGTAGAGACACATTGCTGGGAGCAGCCGAAAGACCAACAACAATTTATTTGATTTGCAACAACAAATGAGTTAATAATGACTACTCAATAATGCAAGTAAAGAATGATTAATATGAAGTACAACAAACTCAAAAACTCATAGTTACATTTACTTAAAACTGGAAACATCATTACATAAAAAAATTTATGTAACTATTACTTCAAATTTTTTGAGTTTTGCCAACTTATTCGGGTTTACAGTGTACTCTGCGCTCAACAGAACATGAGTTTATTCAGATACAAAACACATTACTGAAACAGGCTCTTAGTATGGGTAAAGTAACTTGCCTACATTTAATACACTTAATTATGTCAGTCAAGTGATTTCCTATTTCACTACAATGATATAATATGTGTTACATATTTTAACAGTTTGACATTCTCATTAACACATTACACAACAGACAAGCTGATTGTGCCACTGTGACAAAGGAACAAAAAGAGGTGTTTGTATTATTTATTTTATCTTATCTGAGTGGATAGTAAAGCTGTAATTAAAATCAGAATACCAAAAATATTATAGATATTTTGTTATTTTAAAGTATGAAACATTTTCAAGACAATGTTATAGAGACTCAATTTCATTTCTTCTTGTCTAAATGTATTGTTATCTATGTGAAAATGTGCTGATGTGGTTTTGTGCACATTTTTAAACATTTAGATATTTATACAGCATGGTGGTTTCACAGTGTTTAATATAATATGTTCTTACCCATCGCTCCAATTTCCATTCCATTCTTTATGTCCCCATGGGTTAAAAAGCCTTACCAGCTGAACCTGATTGCCACTGCTTGTAACCTGTAAACACACCCAGGGATAATCTTTCAAAACCTCAGACTACAAAAGGCAACAAGGATATACAAATCTCTAATAAAAACTGGTATATTTTATAAGTAAGTCTTATAATAGTGCATAAGATTTAAAGGTGCAGTTTGAAAATGGTTTAAAGCTATTTTGAAAGCCTCATAGAAAGTAAATTATGCTTCACAAAATTGCAGTGTAATCAATCTGAATTATTTTAACATTTCATACTTAAAACAGCATGACATTGGCCTTGGAGATAAGATGAAGCCTGTAAAGACATGGTGTACTAAAGTAAGTGTAGAAGAAACCGAATTGTCTGCACAGACCTCTTTCCTAACCTTTGGGTTAAACTGGAACGCAGACCTGCCAACAGGCTGCCTCACCCAACATGAGTTACTCATTAATTCTCTTGTGGCTGAAATGTCAAATCCCCAAAATATTGCCTAAAACTTATAAGCTGCTTCTTTAAATTAGATTCATAGTAATATGACATACCATGGTGACCCCTGTGACAGTGTAGGCATGACCCTCCACTAGACCATTGTTCTGCGTGGAGTTAAGCTTTGCCTGAAAAAAGACTCTTGTAAAGATGAATGGAATACACACATCCATATAATATATATGGTTTATTATGGCATTAGCACAGTGATCCAATGTGCATTGTAATGGAACCTTTCTAATGCTATCATAGACAAAGGTGCATGAAACAATAGTGAACAGTGAACAGTGTGTTTACATTTCCAGGTGTACCACAACCCATCAGAGAGTTGGCTTTGGCTGCTCGATAGATCAGGTCAAACACATTTTGAGGGCTCTCATTTTGGAGATTCAATGTCACGTGCACACCACCAGTAAAGTCCTTCAAGGCTTCAGATACCCAACCAAATCTTATGTCTGCATAAGACCCACACACTCTGAAACAAATGCAAATTTGAATAATTTATGGCAAGTTATAATTATGGCATTATTAGACTATATAGTTTAATACTATTAGACTGGGGCTTACTTGGCATATGCCTTTTCTAACAGAGCAGGCCAAAACTCAACAATTCCAGGACTTTGCGGAGTTGTAGGAATTTGGGGGCGTACAAAAATGAGTTGTCCATTAATGGTTGGCAGTTTGTCATCAATGACAACATCAACCCATTGTCCAAACCTCCAGAACTGTGAAAAAGAATGAAAATACCTTAAACCATAATAAAACTTAAGTATAGTGAAAAGTCAAGTGAAAGAAGTTTTAGCGAAATACTTACCCTAAAGTGAAATATTCCTACATAATCCTTTTGAAATGACTGTTCAGTGGGAAAGACCCTCTGAATGATGTCCTTTTGAAATGTTAGAGCACCAATCGCAGCTAGAAACCAGCAGTTTTCTTTAAGGAGCAAAAGGTTTTAAAGGGTCACTGCATGTCATTTTATTTGTAAGGTTTGTTTATATCCAGTGGCGATGCAAACATTTTTTTGGGGGGGCGCAAACAAAAATAAAAATTAAACTTTTAATAATTTTAATAAACTTTTAACCTGTAAATAGCCGTAAGAAGTGCTGGAAAAGCACCGAGTGTAAGCTTAATTAGGAGATCAGGTCGATCTGGTCCAAGCTCTTTAACTTTTTTTCTTTCTTTGTCTGATCACCTTGCGAAGGGGTATTTTAGCAAATAAATTACAGAATTTCCTCATATTTAGCTGGCTTCCACGTCAATCACTATTCAATTATTATAATTTTTTATTTTTTTGTAAATAAATTATATTATGAAATACAGCGGAATATTGTGACTAAATAACTTTATTTCACTATTTAACTAAATAATTATTAAGTTAAATTATTACATTTTAAAGTAACATTCTCCTCTGCCTCTTATTGACTGGCCGCTACTGTTTATATCTGTAAATGATTTAAGAAGGTTATAAAAAGATGATGATTACATAACTAAAAATGCCTGCACAACAATGGAAATAACGGTACAAATAACATGCATTCAATTAGTACAGTTTTACAATCTTACCCAAATATCCCTGGGCAAAGTCAAATCTGGACACGCCATCAACAATTAGATAAGGATTTGGCACTAGTTTCTGAAAAAGGAGCAACAGTTATTAATAGTTATATGTCAGGTAAAATGAAATGCCAAATTTCATGTAGCCTAAACTATTCCTAGGATCTTCACTGAAAGCAAAATCTTACAGTCTCCAATCAATCAATATCAAGACGTCTTATGGGTACACTTTTTTTTTTTTTTAGTGTGTGTTTGTATATTCAGGGTAGCTTTTTAAAATAATTTAAATTTGAACAACATGTTTCAGCATAGTTGTATAATTTTCACAACCACCCCAGTTGAATTTGTTTTTGCAGAAGTACCGTTGGCCTTATCCATTCAACTTTTGCCAGGACTTCAGCACTTAGCAAGTTTTCTCCAATTGAACTGTTGTCAGGGGGGAACATGTCATCAATATATCTTCTGTCCCTGATAAGATAATATTGTTGCAGCAACTCATAGTCCTGGTCCAGAAACTTCTTTGGGTTCTTAAGGGTCCCCACGCCATCACTTTCCTGACGCTCTTTAATGATATTTAGGCACACTCCAGGAGCAGACATCTTAGAATACATGTGGTCTGTAAAAATAAAATTATCTTAGATAGATAGATAGATAGATAGATAGATAGATAGATAGATAGATAGATAGATAGATAGATAGATAGATAGATAGATACTTTATTGAGACATTAACACAAAAACAGGTTGTAGATTGCACATTGTATATCTTACATAGCCTATAGTCTGTTCAGGATAATGTGAGAACTGATCAGAAGTTACTAGTGCAATGAAAATCTAAGAACACTGCAAGATATATAAGGAGTATATACAGTAGTTAATATATAGTATATAATATATGAATCAAAAGTTAAAAAAGGTTAATTGCAGTTCAGTCATGATGTGCAATTTTATATGTGGCAAAGTGACAACAGTGCAAAAGGTATTAATTGGTCAAAAACCTAAGTAGGTGTGCAAAGAGCAGTATGAAAGTTGCAATGGAATTCAGTCTGAGTGTAAATTGCAAAGTATGCAATAGTTGGAGTAACTGACATTTGACATGGAAATTGACATTACTCAACTTCCAGATAACATTGCACATTGCAGAAATGCTATTACTGGCAAACAGTCTGGATAGGTATGAACATGTAAAGTTTCTTTTAAGGTAACAGCCATAATGTTGAATTTCATTCAGCACATGCATTTGTGCAGAACATGTGACTGTGGAAGGCAGGAGAAGACACAAAATGAAAACAAGAACTCAATGCCAGTGAACAAGGACAGCTCCATTACAAGTCTAGTCTTTCTTACTACTGTATTATACTTATTTCAAGCTACTTATAGCCTGAAATATACTTCAAGCCAGAAGGAAGCTATTGCATTATTTCAGACATTTTACCTTGTGGCCCTGTCTGTTTGGATCAGTTCCTAAATCTAATTTATGCATGTGCTACTAACAGTTATTAATCTACATACACTGCCAGTTAAACGTTTGGACACACCTTTTAATCCTATTGTCTTTCCTAATTTAGTTTTCTTTCTACATTGTAAAATAATATTAATATAAAAATATAAATATGAAATATAAAAACTAATATAAAATAATATGCAATAATCTCCTTTAAACAGTTGATATTGAGGTGTGTCTGCTACTTATGTTCTCTAAAGGCATCCTAAAAGGCTCTAATCCGAGGTGCTATTGACTGATGGCTGGTAACTCTAAATGAACTTCTTCTCTGCAGCAGAAGTAAGTTTTGGTCTTGCTTTCCTGGGATGGTCTTCATGAGAGCCAGTTTCATCATGGTCCTTGGTGGGTTTTGCAAATGCACTTGGCAATACTGTTTTTGCAAGAGCTATTCCAGAACATTGAGTTTTAAAATAACTGAGTGTTGTTGTTTTTATTTAATTACTTAATACCATATGTGTTATATCATATTTTAAAATCTCCAGTATTATTCTAAAATATAGGGAAAAAAAGAAAAAAAACATTTAATTAGAAAGTGTAATTAAACTTTAAATCTATAAATTCAATGTTAATTCACTCATTTTTATCAGGCTACACGGACAGGTGTGTAGACAGATGGACAGAGGGAAAAAATGGTCACATTGTATGTCTTTGAGACACATTGTATGCCTTGTAGACTTTATAATTTCAAGCATCGCAAATATGTCCACCATATCAGTAACAAATTCAAAGCAGAGAAAATACATTCATCACATATTAATTATAAAAATTTACAATACAATATAATGTAATCAGTGACAGTGATAGGGTGGGTGAGATTTTGTGATTTGCTCATACATTGTTCACATGCAGTTGATCAATGAAAAGTGCTGGAGCTTGAAATTATGGAGTCTCGAAGGCACCTTATAGTCATAGTCATTCAGTCTTAGAACCTTTAAACTAGTAAGAACATTCTGAGTGGGAAATTCTTTGTTTAATTAGTAGTAGTAAGATTTAGTTTACTATGTGTTTCTTCGGCTCCTACTTTATGCCAAATACAATTCAAGAAATTAAAACACATAGCAATTAAATTGTCAAGTATAGTCAAATAATACACATTTAAATAAAGTCACATTTTACTGCATCTCAATGTGCAATAGCCAAAACTTAAAATGGTTCAGAAAAACAGAAGTATGGAAAAATCCTACATACATCAGTCCTACCTTACCACCTGGTAAAAAAATATACAAATGGATCTTTCATTAGAGTATCATAGCATAACTGTGAGAAACACAATTTGTTATAATTTTATATGCTAATGGCTAACATGCAGCAATATTATTTATATGTAAGAGTTGATTTTGTGCTCTAATACTGCAACAGACTAATTACAAAATATAGCAAGAGTTTTACTGTGGTATAAGTTTATACAGTTTAAAAAACTAAGTTACAGATTACACTTTACCTTAATGTTAGATGGTAGTGAGATCTCACATGCAGGAACAGTAGCTTTGCTTCTTGTTGGTGCCTCTAATACCTTTTTTTGTTTGCCTCAGGTGATCAGGGGTTGGGTTCAGAACTCCACCTATCTGTATATTTACCTTGGGCATAGTACAGTTTTAATCCCAGACTAAGCTTTACCGACAAGCAATCAACAAGAGTAGGCATGTAAAATTTTGCCAGACCACTATCTTATACACAGCTTTATCCATACAAATACAAAGAATGAGAATTTCCTTTGGATATTTCTGAAGAAATACCTCAGGGCCAAATAGCGTGCACGATTTGCTGTCTATAATATGTGAACTGGCTTCTGTAATGATACATTTTAACTTTAGGATTAATAAAGTACTTTATATACAGAGGAAGTCCCTGGTGTCATTACTTTGTGGCAGTGTGTACTGACTCCAGGGACAATTGATCGATCGATAGATAGATAGATAGATAGATAGATAGATAGATAGATAGATAGATAGATAGATAGATAGATAGATGCTGCTGTGTTCAACTTGAAACTGTGTTTTATCCAACTGTACGCTAATCTGTACTGCAGAATAGTATACATAATGAACCTGTAAATATAAAAAAAGAAAATTAAATATTAATGTACATTTAATCATTAAATATTATAGCAGGTTTTTTTTTTGTGGATTACCTTTTTTTCTTTGTTACATACAAAACTACAGTTTTAATACCAAAGGAAGCTTTCCAGGAAAGAAATCAACAAGAGTAAACATGTCAAATTCTTTTATTCTACTGTCTCACACACCACTTAATCCATGCAAATGCAAAGAATGGGATTTTTTTTTCATATTACTGAAGAAATGCCAAAGAGCTTGCACAATATATAAAAAGTATAATATATTAAATGTAATAACAGTATAATAATATAAAAATATTATAAAATACAATATAAAAACAGTAATTTGTCAGCAGTCATAATTTTTAATTTAGAATTGAACGACACTTTTAAATGTTTACATATTAGTGTAATATGTTAGTTAATTATGCATTACATATAATATATTATTTAATTCCTCCTATTGCAGAGGTTACAGCAGCTCATTCTTTTGCTAGTCTTTCTTTTTTTTTTTTGAACTGTCAAGTACTGACCCTAGGGGCTTTCTCTGTAAATTTTGAACAAATGTCTCGTTGCATCAACTTTCTTTCTTTCTTTCTTTCTTTTAATCTGTTCATTGTTAGTCTTGGATTCTTATGGAGCATCCTTTATACAATTCTCTTTAAGTAGTTGTTACTATAGAAACAAGAGCATTAATATAAACCTATGATTCACTTTACAGCCGAGCTACTTTCAGATTTAAATAATTATCACCTTGTGATAAATCAGAAGTGAGAATTTTATGTGGTTATAATAAATAAAACACATGGCATGCAGTACTATACTGTACTAAAGTATACTATTTAACTCTTGTTGAAAACTTTATTTTAAATGTTTTGTTTGTTTGTTTTTTTGTGTGTGAATTACCCTTTTTTTCTACGTAAAATCACATACTACAGTTTTAATCCCAAAGGACGCTTTCCACTAAAGGAATCAACAAGAATAAACGTGTCAAATTTTGTCAGTCCACTGTCTATTACACAACTTAATCCATGCAAATGAAAAGAATCGGAATTTCTGGGAAATGTCTTGGGGCCAAACAGCTTGTACATTGTACACTTCACCTTTTAGCTTGTTGCTTACTTGCTGTATAATATGTGAATTGGCTTCTGAAATGATACATTTTATCTTTAGGATTAATAAAGTACTCTATCTATCTATCAATCTATTGAAACTGTGTTTTACCCAACTAATCTGTAGAATAGTATACATAATAAAATATGAATGTACTGTACATTTAAACATTATATAGCATTTGTTATAATCCTAGTGGTAGTATTACTCTACACAAGTTTTAACACAAACATGATGTTATGGCACTATCAGACTTTTGGCAATAAGGTTGCTATTTTAACTATGCCAGTGATGTGTGTGGCTAAAAACACTGCATATGGTCTTATCTTATTACAGGACATGGTTTCAGTTGCAGTTTGATGAAGTTCAACATAAGTTTGAATGCATATTTGTACATGTTTGTGCTATATTATATTTTAACTGTGTCTATATATCATCCAGTATCTGACTTACGCAGGTCAGAAGAATATGAGAAGAGATACCTAGGTACAAATACTTACAGTATATACATAATAAAATATCTAAAATGCAAAATATTTAAAATCAATGCCTATTATATCTTATTCTACAACTGCTCAGTTGATTTTTTTAAATGTTCCAATATGCAGAGTTTGTGCATTGCCACTAGATGGCTGAAAAACTCCACTTTCCATTCTATTAATTCAAGCTGGGCGACATGGTAGCTTAGTGGTTAATACTGTCGCCTTGCATCTTTAGGGTCCGGGTTTGATTCCCGTTTAGAGTCTGTGTACATGGAATTTGCATGTTCTCCCAGTGCTTCATGGGTTTCCTCTGGGTACTCCGGTTTCCTCCCACTGTCCAAAGACATGCAGTTAAAGTTAACTGGCATTCCCAAATTGCCTGTAGTGTGTCAATGAGTGTATGTGCTCTGTGATGGATTGGCACCCCATCCAGGGTGTACTGGAAAGATAGGATAAGAAAGAAAATTATAATTAGGGATGACTGATATCATATTAAGCTAGATTGGAACAATTTTGTTTCAGTAACAAGGAATGGTCTAAGAGGCTTTCCAACATGTTAGTGTAGTACAGTAACATCAATGCAGCTAAGTTTACCCATATTAATGATTGATTGATTAATCCTTTTTTATAAACTTGAAATGTTACAGATATTGGGAGCACTGTTACACAAAAAGCTTTAATAAAATGTTCATATGATACGGCCAAGGACAACCAGAGATATTGTTACTATCTGGAAGCTAAAACAGACTAGGCACGAACAGACTAGGTACACAGCAGACTAGGGACGAAACAAAGTAAGAACTAAACAGGTTAGTAGCTAAACAGACTAAGTTCTAAACAGACTAAGAACTAAACAGACTACAACAGTACTACAACAGGGGAGACAAACAGCCTAAGAGACAAACTAACTTCAAATTTAACAAAACGGTGCAAACTAAACCATGCAAACTTAAATAAAACAATGCAAACTACAATATAAATGTTTTATTCTTCTAAATTAGTCATTTGTCACTAATCACAATTTTTGATTTTAGAATGGAATGACAATTTTAAATGTTTACATTTCAGTGCAATGTGGGATGTCCACAACACACTGCAAAAGTGATATCTTACTAAGTGAATGTTTTTTTTATCTAATGAATTTTTTTTTTTTTTTGCTTAAAAAACTAGCAAATATATGATTTCTAATAAAGTTTCTAATAAAGTTTCTTTCTAATAAAGATATCGCTTTTTGCAGTGTGGACATCCCACATTGCACTAAAATGTAATTTAACTATTTGTAAGGGGTCACCCCTAGAGGGCGCTGTGCGCCCGAAGACAGTATTTGTGTTTGTGTACTTTTGTGTTTCTTTGAACTCAGTTTCCCAGGATGCACCTCGGTCAGGTGATGGGAGCGCTCACCTGAACCGAGGTAGCTCATTAGTTTTCTTATAAGTAGCCGTTTGTTTTGTTGCTCTTTGTCGTGTATTGGTTGTGTTAAGTTGGCATTTGTTTTGTGGAGCTGTGTTTTGTTAAGTTTGCATTTGTGTGGTTTAGTTTGCACTGTTTTGTTAAATTTGAAGTTAGTTTGTCTCTTAGGCTGTTTGTCTCTTCTGTTTAAGTACAGTACTGTTCTTAGTCTGTTTAGCTACTAACATGTTTAGATACTAACCTGCATAGATCTTAGTCTGTTTAGTCTCCTAGTCTGTTTAGAACTTAGTCTGTTTAGCTACTAACCTGTTTAGTTCTTAGTCTGTTTCGTCCCTAGTCTGCTGTGTGCCTAGTCTGTTTTAGCTTCCAGATAGTAACACTGTCTGGTTTTCCTTGGTCGTATCATACTAACATTTAATTAAAGCTTTTTGTGTAGCAGTGCTCCCAATATCTGTAACATTTCAAGCTTTTAAAAAAGGGTTAATCAATTTTAGAAGTCTGCAAATATGGGTAAACTTGGCTGCATTGATGTTACTGTACTGCAGTGTACACTAACATGTTGGAAAGCCTCTTAGACCATTCCTTGTTACTGAAACAAAATTGTTCCGATCTAGCTTAATATGATATCAGTCATCCGTAATTATAATTCTCTTATCTCATCTTTCCAGTACGCCCTGGATGGGGTTAAAGTTTTTAAATATAAATTGCAAACATTTCTGAAACAAATGTTTACAACTAGTTAAATTATCTTCTAATAGAACAAGAATGTATACTTAATTCTGAAAATGTGTTGAAATAGGCTTAATAATCTTAGATTAGATTTTTTTGTAATCTTATAACTGTAGATTAATTAAATATTTTCACATGCAATCTTAACTTTTTGCAGTGCACAGTTGAATTCCTCCAATCAGAGGTTATAGCAGCTCATTGTTTTACCAGTCTCTCTTTCCTTATACTGTCATGTTTAAAAAAATATATATTTTTACTTAGTACTGATTCTTCTGTAAATTTTGAACAATCTTCTGAAACAACTTCACAAAATCAGATGATTTTTTTCTAATGGAGCATCCTCTACACAATTCTCCTAAATTGTTACCTAGTAGTTAAAACTGGTGAATCACTTTACAGTCAGAGCTACTCTCAGATTTAATTAATCAACACTTGATCAATCACATTAGAGAATCTGTCTGTGCTTATAATAAAAAAAAAAAACTTTGCATGTACAGTTTTAACCTAATGGTAAACCATTGTCTACCATTGCCAATTCAATCCTTTTTTCTTTGTGAACTTCAACTTAAGGTTTTGCAATGTTGTGTGCACCAGTTAATGAAACCCAGCTGAGGTAATTGTTTGTCAGTTACCTTTTATCTATGTAAAATAATGAGTAGAAAACAGTGAATCACAAAAAATTACTATAGATATAGTTTCACAGATTGGATCATGTAGTTCATACAGGACAACAAATCTTTGTAACATTCATAGTTTATGGAGAACAGTACTAAGAATTTAAGCCATCAAAGTAATATCAGATAAACAGATGTTTATCGTGATATTAAGAACCATATTCCCGCCATATTATGTGAAGCACATGGAAAAAGAGTGGCTTCCCAAGGAAAGGTGAGTGAATCAGAAAGGGTGGATAAGTTTGCTTACAATAAAGTTGCATTTGAATACTGCCAGTGTTTGTTTAATAAAACAATAATGAATCTTCCCAGTAAAGATGTTTGCCAGGAATGAATGAGCAATAATGACTATTAAATAAATACTATTAAACTTTCTTTTGGATGTTCCCGGCAAGGGGTCGCCACAGAAGATTATCCAATCTGCACACAACTTTGGCACAGGTTTTACACTGGATGCCATTCCTGACACAACTCTCACATTTTTTCTGGGCTTGGGACCGGCACTGCATGCACCACAGACCCGATGACTATTTATACTATTAAGGTTCTTATTAATAAGTGAACAAATATCATTCAAAGATTGGATGAGCTATTGGTCAAATATTCCTATTAGCATCAATCAGTTACATAAAACACCACTCCATACAAAATATTTAAATTTAAAAGACAGTAGTTGTTTTGCTGTTTTTTATTATTATTTTAAATTTAGATACCATGAAAAGTGAAGCAGTATTTTATGGAACAAAAATGTGAGGAAGTTGTGTTATAATGAAGTCTATGCCTTTAATGCACAGGCCATTTCCTGCTATTGAAATACTAGGGTAGGCCTATCTCACTTCACAAACACAGGATGTGGTCCCTGATCAGATTTATGTGCAGCAAATAGGCAGTATTTGTGTGTGTGTGTGTGTGTGTGCGTGCGCGTGTACAGAGGGGGTCCAAAAGGGTCCAAAATGTATATACACACTTCAACATGAAAAATATATGTCTATCTTCTGATGTTGACATAATAGCATTAACGATGGTGCGACTAATGACATCTTTAGAGGAAATATAATACTACACATTGCTTTCATAATTAAATTAAATTAAAAACATTTTAAGGCATAGATACTTTTTATAGATATCACTTCAGACATATGTTATGAAAGTACTTAAGATGAAAGATAAAAATAAATTTGCATGTTGTCCCCATGCATGGTGAGTTTCCTTTCGGGAACATGGGTTTCCTTTTACAGTCCAAAGTCTTGCAACGTAGGCTGATTGGCATTTACAGTAATGTGTGTGTTTGTGCCCTGAAATGGGTTGGCACACCTTGCTGAGTTCCCTGGTATAGGCTCCAAGCCTCCCTCAACCTCTTGCAATGGCATTTTTACTGTCCCAGTCTTCTTCTGGTTGAATCACAGGAAGGAAAGGCATAGGTTAATAATATAACTGGATAAACAATGTTAATTAATTAGGTCATTCATTTATTCAATTAGCATGCAATCTGTTAGGAAAGCTAAATTTTTTATTAGGACAATTTTTTGGGAAACTGTGCACATACAGGTAGGATATTCTGACATAATGCACTTTCATACCAGGTGTGCAAATACAGTGTACGATTAGAATGTCTAATTTCTGAGTTCCACACAGCTAGACAAACTTTAAGTAACCAAGTGTCACTATTTTGGGGAGAGCTTGTTTTCAGCAGAGACAATCTGGAGAATGAGTCAAAACAAATCATGGTCACTGGAGCAATTGTTTTAGACTTCCAAGCAGGAAGTTCCCTAAGAAAAGACAAAAGAAATGTGCTGCTAAATATTATTTCCGCTGAGGATTATTCTCTAAACAGGATGAGACTGGCTGAGTAAGGCATTTCACGCCTGAGCTTTCCCAAGGCACGTTAGAGGCCTACAGTACACGCAGCACCTGGTTTGGGACATGATCTGTGTATCTATGCGTTGAGAAAATGCTCTGCGCTGTGATCGCGGTGCTCTTCGCTCTGCTGGCTGCTGAAAGGGCGGCATGTGCCACCAACAAGTGCACAGCCAACGCGTGCTTCATTCTCCACGCAGAAAAGGAACCGTTTGAGACAGCCAAAGAAAACTGCAACAAAAACGGTGGCTTCTTGATTACAGTAAGAAACGAGACTGAATTAGATGCTGTGAAGTCAGTTCTTAAGTTAGCTGGGAAACTTTCGGTTCGAGAAAAAGTCTGGATAGGACTGAAGCTTTCTAAAGGGAGTTGTGTGCTCAGTGACCAGGGGCTGTACGGCTTCAGGTGGATCTATGGCAACCCGGATTCCTCCTACACCAACTGGGGAAAGGAACCGACAAGCACGTGCACGGAGGAGCGCTGCGTTTCGATCTCTACTTCAACCGAGGATCTTAAATGGATCGATGGATCGTGTAAAGAGCGCGCGCTTTATATGTGCGTGTATAATTTTAGGGGCATGTGCAAACCCCTGTTACTTGCGGGACCGGGAGAGGTTACTTACACACATCCATTCTTAAATGTGCCCCTTAAACCAGATGGGGATTTGACTATGTTACCTCATGCAACATACGCGGAGATAAAGTGCACTTATAGTAGTGATCTGACCACTCAAGCGGTGTGTACGGAAAGCCTCAAGCAGTTTGTTTGGGAAAAGCCCGGACCGCTTTGCGCCTCGGATCAGCGGAGTTGCAAAAATCGAAACGGAGGATGTGATCAGCTGTGTTTTTATGATCATAATACCGGAGTGCGTTGTGGCTGTAAGAAGAACTACTACCTCGGAGACGATCAAGTCACATGTTTCCCTGAAGACGCTTGCCGCAACTCTCCATGCGAACACAACTGCGCCTCAAAACCGACTGGCATTGCGTGCACCTGTAAAGACGGGTTTGAGCTTTCCAAAAACAACGTCAGCTGCCAAGATGTTGACGAATGTACTAGAGACATTTGCAAAGGTCATATATGTCACAACAAACCAGGGTACTATGAGTGTGAATGCAAGAGAGGCTTTAAGGATGTTGATGGCGTGTGCGAGGACATAGACGAATGCGCAGAGTCGGTCTGCCCGCATCACGCCACATGTCTCAATTCCGAAGGCTCGTTCTCTTGTGACTGCTCCCCTGGTTATAGAAAGTATGAAGAGCAATGTGCAGATATCGACGAATGTCTGAGTCGGCCTTGCGAAGGTATATGCAGAAATACGGACGGCAGCTACGCATGTTCTTGTGGCCCGCACTTCCGCTTGGCTGAAAACGGCATCAGCTGTGTTCCAGACGAAAAGCGCACAATAACTTCCCTTGATTTCGACATAATATTGACTAATGAACTGGATCAGCAAATAATAACCACAATTGAGCCACGTTTAAGCACCGAGACAAGCCACCAAGGCGTTCGCAAAGATGGTCCCATTCTCGGTTCTTGGGTGCTGGTGTACGCGTTGAGCGCTGTAATCCCGCTTCTCCTGCTTATTACACTCACCGCGGTTATCGCAGTGCACCGCTGGAATCGCTCACGCAAAGTCGCCAAGAAGAAAAGCGTCAGTCCGGACAGCTACTGCTGGGTGTCTTCTGGATACACACCTCCGTTAGAAACGCAGCGCAACAGAATGACAGCGCCTCGTTTATTATAATGGGCTATATTAGACCTAAAAATTAAAAAAAACTTGTTTTTTTTAGATTGCACACACTTACTTCTGCTTTGTGTTTTTATCTTCCCCAAAAAAATCTATAATACTTTGATACAAGACATTGTTTCTGTCTCACAGAACTGAACTACACATCAACTCAACATTTAAAATCTTTAAAAGTGATTTGATCTTAAAAGTACTACAAATAATGTGTGAAAATAATTCGTTATATGTTTTTATGAAGACCCTTTCAGGATTCCATAAGATGTTGAACAAATTCTGTAAGTTTAACTTTTTAATTGATTTGACTTTTTGAAGCTGTTATTTAATTATAACAAAAAACTTAATTGGCTGATTTCAATAATTTTCTGATTTTAAATGATAGTCAATACCAATAGTGAATAAAGTCATATCAAGGATTTTCTTTAAGGAAGCTCCGTAACATGAAATTAAAATTTAATTGCAGTTCTAATGAAACTAAGATCTATGTTTGAGCACATTGTAACTGGTTTAGGTTGAGTGGGTGATATATTCAGGAATCAAAAATGTGTAATGGCTCGAAGCAATGTACATAATAATTTGATTATGATAATAAAAACAATCTGAGCCTCAGCTAAAAATGGTCTGGTTTCTTTTTTCTTTGTCTGGTAGGAATTTAGTTGAAACATTTTTAAATGTGATATTATTTTAAATAATTAGCAAGACTAGTTTTAAATAGTGTCATTTTCATATTAAAGGATATTGAAGTTGGCATTATAGTTATATTGGTTATTTGTGGGCCATATTGTATTTCTAACATAGTGGCTGTTCCACCTGTAAATTTTTCATAGCCTCTCTCATCATTATAAATATTTGTCAATAACTAAACCAACTATATACATTAAACACAGCATATGTATTAGAAGTGTTACGTAGCTATCACTAACAAACTTCCTTCCAGCTAACAAACTGCCTTCAACTTGCTACCTGGCTGAAACTGTCTTGTTACTTGCAAAAAACTAAAAGTACCTATGAGTTTTAAACAATAGTGGTTTTAAAATATAATTAACCTGTGTTGCAAAGTTTTAGAAAAATTTCCATCCTATCAACATCCCAAAAAGCACACAAAAGTCCTGAAAGTAGCCCAAATATTTTTTGCACTGGAAAAAACATTTATTTTTCTATTATAGGATATAATGTTAACATAATATGTACATATTTCTTATGTATGAGCATATTCCAGTAGATATTTCTCTTTTTCTTCTCCCAGTCTTTGAAAAGTATTGGAAATGCATGGTTCTGTACATTAATGACACGCGCTTAGCACTTTTACTTTTTTTCTTTGTTTGCCCCAAATTCTTAGATTTCCATTTCCATTTTTTTTCTATGAAACAAGGCAGTCACCTACGAGTGGGTGTTGGTCTTATAACTGAATTTCACTGATGAAAGGTTGAGCCAGAAGTGACACGTCAAGGAGTGGTTTCCTTCTTCATTCATTATTTATTAAGGTGCCTAAAGTTTGGACCTCAGAATTTTCACTCACACATGAGATCAGCCTCTACACAGTAAACAATTTGCTGGAAAATGGATTCCTTCAGATCACTTATCTCATTCATTATTTTAATCAGCTTCTTCCATGTGGGACACACGCTACGCTGTGTATGCAAGGGAGATTTAAGAACTTGCACAAGTGTTCATAGGATGAAAGTTGACTTCAAAACTGCCCAGAAGATCTGCATGGAAAATGGAGGTAAATTACCAATGTATTTGAGTGTATCTGAGAACAGTTTGCTTTTCAACAAAGCAGGAAACTTCTGGATTGGTGAAGAAGGTGATTGTTTAAGCAGCAGGAAAAAAATACGAAGTAGTATTGTGACTCTGAACAGAGGAGGGGAAGATGTGATGTGTTCCCCTCGGTGCATATCGGCTTCTAGCAACGGGAAGTTAACTGAGCGCTCATGTGAGGAACAGGCTGATGGCTTTTTGTGTGATGGCATTCAATGGGAAACCTGCTGGGAGGATAGACCATCCGAAGTGCAAATTCTGAATAATCAAGATTGCGGACAGGCTCCATGTGAACACACCTGCGAAGAGGTTCCTGGAGGCCACACGTGTTCCTGTTTTAAAAAGTACAGGCCAAGCAGGAAAAATCCTGAACATTGTGAGTACTACTGTGACTCTTCCTCATGCCCAATGCTTTGCTCAGAAGATCGCTCCAGGTGTAATTGTCCTGATGGCTTCGTCAAAGATGAGACACAGTGCACTGATATAAACGAGTGCCAGTCGAATCACGACTGTGAGCAAAAATGCAGGAACACAAATGGAAGTTACAAGTGCTCTTGCTATGAAGGGTTCATGTTGGTAAACAAATCTAAATGTCTTCCCCTTATAAAACCTACTCCATTAGCTGCGGGGCTTGTTACACCACCTGTAAATTACACAATAAGTCATGCAGCTTTTGCGACTCCGGCAGAATATATTGGTCTTACACTGTTTATAATTCTGACCATTTGTGTTCTGATTGGACTTATGTATTATTTGAGAAAAAGCAAATCTGATGCACTTTTAAAAGATAGTGATGATCCAGATACTGTCACGGTTCAAGAGGTACAATTACAGCTGTGAACCTTGTCTTCATGGCTAGTAATAACTTCCTGGGTGGCATTATTTTATTTTCAATCAATTTAAGTAATGATATTCATTTCTTACTTTGGTTAGCTCCTATCATTGTAATGCATTTAATGTGTTTTAATATGTTGTTGTATACTAATGTCTTAAGATGTCATATTTGAGTACTGTAACAGTAGAATGTACTTTACTGAGAAATTAACCTAAAGTGACCTAAAGTGACCCATGATTTAACTATGTTTAAAGTATCTTGTATTGTGTATACTTAACATTGGATTATCAAAGTATTTGTGTATAAAAATAGAGAAAATGCAGGAGAATTCCATTTTCTATGCCAAACAATAATGCTTTTTATTAGTATAACTGTACACAATAACAGATAAACACTATATGCATCTCTATGTGACTTTCATTGTAAGCAATGTAGATTTTATAATTTTCACCATATTCTTGTCTGTGTCAAGATTTAATTAGTCATGCTGTCATGGTGACTTTATATGAAATCCAAACTTACATCAGGCATTTCAGAAAGAACGGAATAACTAAACCAACATGTATTTTCAACATGTATGCTGTGTCAGATTATTATAACTATGTTAATATTAGTTAATGTTGTTAAATAAAAAGAGTATTATTATTTAAGACTAACTATGCAAAAATAATGTGGATTTTGTGATTATTCCACATTACATTAAATATTTTGGATCTTGTAAAATTGTGTAGATTTCAGCTGATGGCAAAATACTTCCTTTGGTAATCAAACTGTCACATTGATTGAAGCACTGTTACTTTCACTAGTAGTTTTAAGCCACAGGAAATGTATGCAATTTGGGTCAATCACTGATTTAAAACTATCACTTATTTTACTGTGTAATGTGTAGCCAACTGTGTAAATAGAAGAATTTTTTTTTATCAAAAAATTCTATAAAAAACTTTTTCATATATGTTGCATATACAGTATAGTCATATATGTTAAAATCATATATTACCAATCTGGATATATAGTGATGTATGCACCAAAGGTAAAATTTTATATTTATTCCATACACATAACTGAAGATAAACAACATGGATTTCTTTCATATTGGCAAATATTATATGACAATATTTTATATTAAATAACAATAACAATAATTATAAACAACAATAATAATGTATAACAAATGAATAATATTTGCTACTATATATACATACTACTTTTGTATCCGATATATAAAAAGACCAATTTTGTATATGCACCATATATAGCACATATTTCAAATCTATATATAAATATATTATATATACTGGAATTTCATATGTACTGTATGTCCATATATTATTTTGTCCAGAACAGATTGACTAAACACTGAAAAGTAATTTATTTATATTCTATACAAGCCATATAAAGTTATCTATAAGGTATATAGTAGTACTGAGTCATTTGTGAATCCACTGGGAACAAAACCAAACGGCTCTTTAAAAACCACATCCTTTAGGCAACTATACAAGCAAAATTAAACTAACCCATCGGTGGAATGTTTGTTAGCTCATAGTAGATTCAATTTGTTTAAGCGAAGAGACAAGATGGAATTACCTGAGTAAAAGTACTTTAGGGTGAACTCTAATCAATGTGGACAGTCAAAATGATGTTTTTAGACTTAACAAGCCACCTCTTGCTTTTATTTTGATTAAATGGCACTTTTTCCCTACATAAAACCAAATTTTAGCTTACTTGTTGGCTTGCTGGCAAAATTTACTGCAAATAATTGATTATAGCAGACATTCTTAAACCATTTAAAACCAAAGACTTTTTAGCAGCCACAGAACTGTAAAACAAACAAAGATCTACAGATATCCTTGGTACATATTTTTGTTGTTGTTGTTGTTGTTGTTGTTGTTGTTGTTTGTTTGTTTTGGCTTGTTTAATTCCTGTAATGTAGAGACCATTCCCCAAAGTCCAAAGACATGTCTTGTAGACTGATTTGTATTTAGATATCTTCCCTTTACACCAAAGACTACTGACGTGAATTTACAGATAATTTCTTTTACGAAAGTTGCATATTATGCAAATATTTATTTTCTTATGCATGATTGAAGCACCATTTAACAGGAGTATAAAAACAAATGCTTGAAAAACACACACACCTCTATTCCTACATATATATTAAATATTTACAAATACATATTTCCCCTCACAAAAAAAAACTTATAATGTATGCCTAAATATACCAAACGGCCATAATATTAAAACCATTAACATTTAAAGCACTTTTGGTTTGAGTTCCTCTTACATGATTCCACAAGCCTTCTGGGGGGGGGGGGGGTGTTGTGGTATCTGGCACCAGGATGTTGGCCACGGATCCTTTGGGTGCTGTGGATTGTGGGTTGGCGCAAAGGATCATAAGGTTGTCCAGAACATCCCATGGATGCTCAATCAGATTGCGATCTGAGGAGTTTGGAGGGCCAGGTCTGCAGTCCTGCATTTTTTTTTTTTTGCTGCATTGGCGTTTCTGCATTCTAGTCCCTGTGGGCATGGGAGCCATGATCCTGTTACCAGTTTACTGGTATAGAATTGATAATCAGTGTCAATATGTTAATGATGTGTGGTGTTAATGTTATGGCTGATCATTGTAGGTATGCTTATTTATGAAGTTCCTACAGTTCCCCATGAAGTGGCTGGATATCCAGTCTAACTTTTCTTGCAATTCTAGTATATTCTTCCTCACTATTGAATTAAACAATTAATGTAATAGGTAACAGGTATAGTGACCACAAAGTATAGTGTTTTATAGGAAATAAAGTCATTTTTACAAGTTAAATTCAGCAGACATGTTAATTGGAGGGCATAAGTTATAATGTACAATTCTATAATTATATATTTAATTCACCAAACATATTGGGCCTTTAAGCTACATTTTTGGTTAAATAGAAAACCTATGTAAAACTTTGTGTCTGTAATCTAGAATCTGAATGCCTGGGCAGTGGCTAATGAAGAGTGACTGTATTCCACTAAGGAAAGGCTGAGGCACAAATTACACAAAAAACATCTAGGAGGGGTTTCCTTCCTGTTTCAAACATTCCTTTAGGCACTAGAATGCTTAAGGTTTTGCATCCCAGCATTTTGGCTCACATATGAAATCAGATCCTATAGAGTACACAGTGACCTGGAGAATGGATTCCTACAGATCACTTATCTTATTCATCATTTTAGTCTCCTTCCAAGTTGGACATACACTACGCTGTGTGTGCAAAGAAGATTTAAGAACTTGCACAAGTATTTATAACATGCAAGCCAACTTTAAAACCGCCCAGAAGATCTGCATGGAAAATGGAGGTAAATTATTAATGTCATCGAGTATAGATATGGACAGTTTTCTTTTTAACAAAGCAGGAAACTTCTGGATTGGTGAAGAAGGTGATTGTTTGGGCAGCAGCAGAAAATCTCGAAGTAATAATGTGACTCTGAACAGAGGAGGGGAAGATATGGGGTGTTCCTCTCTGTGCATGTTAGTTTCTAACAACGGGAACTTAACTGAGCGCTCGTGTGTGGAACAGGCTGACGGCTTTTTGTGTGCCGGGATTCAGTGGGAAACCTGCTGGGAGGAGAGGACAGTCGAAGTGCAAATTCTGAATAAGGAAGATTGTAGACTTGATCCATGTGAACATAAGTGTGAAAATGTTCCTGGAGGCCATATGTGTTCCTGCGATCCGAAGTTTAGGCCAAGCCAGAAAGAACCTAAACGTTGTGAGTACTACTGTGATTCTACCCCATGCTTACGGCTGTGCCCCACGTGTGACTGTCCTTATGGCTTCATCAATGACGAAAAACAATGTGCAGATATGGACGAGTGCAAGTCAAATCACAACAACTGTGAGCAAAAATGCAGGAACATGATTGGACATTACAAGTGCTCTTGCAATGAAGGGTTCATGTTGGTAAACAAATCTAAATGTCTTCCCCTTATAAAACCTACTCCATTAGCTGCCGCGTTTGATACTGCATCTGTAAATTACACATTAAATCATGCAGCTTTTGCGACTCCAGCAGGGTATTTTGCTCTTACACTGTTTATCATGCTGACTATATGTGCTTTGATCGGACTTCTGTATTATTTGAGAAAAAGAAAATCTGGTGTACTTTTTAAAAATAGCAATGCTCCAGAAGTAGAGTTGTGAAACTTCTTCTTGCATTCATGCCTAGTAATAACTTCTTAAGTAACATTGTTTCATTTTCACTTTGTTTGTCAATTTACATTTTGAAATACTGTTATTAATTTCTTCCATTTATGAGCTCATATTATCGACAAATAAAATTATGGTCATCTTAAACAAATAAATTACAGATTTTTGCAGTTACATCAAAAAATGTGTTGTAATATTTATGCCATATTAAAATGACAAATGATGGATAGTGCTGTATACCAAAGTACCCAGACATCATATAGTATTTGAATAAGAGTAAAGGATACTTTACTAAGCAAAGAAGTGAACCATGAAATAACTACTTACAAAATATTTGATATTATGTACTTATTATGTAACACAAATCATAAATATTTTTAAACAGGGAAAATTCAAGACGTTCACTCTGTTGTGGTTAAATAATTTGTACAGTGTACAGTAAACATTTAGTTCAGACCAAACAATCAGATTGAACAAGAGGCATTCCACGAGTGATGATAATGGACAATAACACCACTATGTATTACTCCACATCACAGGTGTTCTACTATTGTTAATTACACTAACTATCTGTTGCAGCACAGGTGAATGTAGGTCTGTACGGTCCACCATACTGAGGAGAGAGCAACTGCCTGCCAAAAAACATTTAAAACAAGCACTTTCAGCAGGAAAACACATATGATAATGTTATGTCATCTTAAAAAATAAAGCAATTCCTAACACAAGGCTGAAATCCAAATTACTCTCCAAAGCCTGATCAAGTATGTATGTATGGATTGTACACCCTAGTGGACAAGCTTTCCATGTAACACCATTTGGGATTCAACCCTGGAACCTGGAAGTTAAAGGAGCTGATATTCTAAAAAAGGATCAATGGAAACATGAAAAGAAACTTATTTATATTATTGTCCAATAGCTGCATGTTTTCTTCTCTCCTTGCCTAGTTCCAGTAAGAACCTGTCAATTATATTAACTGTTGCTCAGCAGCTCCACCAGTGTTGGCAGAGCAAAATAACTCCTTAAATAAAAAACAAATCATAATCTGTTTGATAATTAATGGTGTTTGCAGAATCGTTGTAAAAAAATTCAATATAATAATATAGGTCGAGCTGTGTTGCTGTATATAGCAGGGCTGTGATGCCTTCGGCATAGATCACATCACAATACATCACTTCGCTTTCTTTTGAACTGTAAACTAATTTTTATGCCAAACAATATCATGTTGCTGTAGCATTAAATCTATGAAAAATAAAGATGAACACTGAATGAATTTCAATGAGCCTGTATATACCATTTAAAAAATTCCTCACTCTTGTTCATTGTATTCTTGTCTTGACATGTTTTAGTCATACTGTGGAGGTAGCTTTGTATAATAACCAGCCTTGCATCAGGCACTTAAGCAAGAATGGAATAACTAAAACCACATAGGCCACATTAATATGATGGATGCAGTATGAAATTATCATAATCTAGTTAAATGAGAAGAGTTATTCTAGAACTCACTTTATCAGGTAAGGTAGCTTTCTACTCTCTACAAAATACTTCATTTGGTAAAGGAACTGTCATGTTGCCTTACCCAGGACATGATGTGTTTTTCATCGCATTTAGCTGATACATGTATTAATTCATGAATGAAGCACAAATATTTAATATCAATATATATTTTTTAAATACGGGAAA
The DNA here is from genome assembly GCA_030014305.1 of Clarias laeviceps. Lineage (NCBI taxonomy): Eukaryota > Metazoa > Chordata > Actinopteri > Siluriformes > Clariidae > Clarias > Clarias laeviceps. The sequence goes on from JAQMYJ010000005.1 coordinate 15,665,042, forward strand.
GAAACATGCACACACAATCACCTATTGTCATACACACCAAATCCGCGACCGGCACTAGGACCCGGAAGTAATGCGGTCGCGAACCAGGAAGTATAAAAGAG
>JAQMYJ010000005.1:15666334-15678287 GCA_030014305.1 Clarias laeviceps
CATTCAAGTGAAAATGAGCCGTGAAAGTGAGGCCGAAAATGAGCTTCCCCTATTTGACAGACCAGTAGCTGCCACTGTTCCATAGTGAGGTATTATCAGATTGAGAGAAACTGTGATTACAGAGCTTGTTTGTTTTCTACCAAGTGGTAGACAATGCCAACAGTATAGTATAGACCTCATTTGAATTTCTGATGTTTCCACTAATTATATTAAATTTGTCATTAGATCCAAGAAAAGTGCAAAAAAAAGTCTTCATGTCTTCAGGTCAGTGACATTGTATACTTTACATTTTATATAGTGACATTATATATACTATATATATACTAGCATGAGTACCTGTTACCTTAGTTTCTGTGTATTGCACATACTCTGTCTATATATGGCAAACTATTGATTGGCTTTGCTGTGTGTCACATACAGCCACGCCCATCTTGAGGGGAAAAGCAATATTTTCATCCAAAAAAGCTCATTGCAAGTCTCAAGTTTGCTTCATTATTTCCTACAGTTCACTCCTCTGTTAGTAATCAGTGACTTTATTATATTAACATCCTTGACTGGGACAGCCCTTATTATACTAATATCCTTTTTTACATTTTCTTATGTCGGCTTCCTATTTTCCCTAGTCATCATGAGCGAGAGTAACAATCGAATAGGAAACCATAATATAGATGCTATGATGTAATCTGGCACATTACTGCTCATAGCTTCCTTTCTACTTGACATTTTGATTTTATTTATGGCGCAAGTCTAACTTCTGGCAAATTCCGAAGTACTGGTAAAGTTTCATCAAAGTCTGTCCAGCCAGTTTTGCATAATGCTGTGACAAAATCTTGCTGGACAGACATACAGACATACTTATAGACAAACAGACCAATGTATGAAACGTAAAGATATCATTTAAAAGAGCGTGTTCTGACCAAAGGACAGGCAAAACCTATCTTTTATTTATATAGATACCTGTCATATTAGACCTGTATTCCACAAACCTAGCCAGTAATAATGAATAAGCTTTATATATTCTATGATTGTTTTGTTAAGTTATTTATACTGTGTATCAAAAATTTAAGTGGTCTTTAAAACTAACCTATTTTTAATAATTCAGATATACATGTGGTTGGTTATGCCATTACTCAGACATTATACAAGCCCTTTTCTTGGCTTTCTAAGCAGAGGCCTTTCAGTTTCAGGGGATTACACAGACCCTAGATTTTAGGCCAGAATAAGTGAATCAAATGGACAAACAGATTCAGGTTTGCAGCTGATGCTGTAGGACTAACTTTGGCATACAGCAAATATTAGAGTATTGATTGTGAACATTTTTTTGAGCATCAATTACATTAATAAAACAAATACCCTAGCACATAATAATCCTTGTGACTTCAGTTTCCTCTCAATTACACAATTTAAAACATTATTTGAGCTTTCCTATTCATGAAATAAAAAATAATACATAATAGAATTAATAATAATAACAGAATTTTAAAATGTGTACTTCCACCTTTAGGTAAAGTAGCTTTCCATCTCCCATGGAAGAAAAAGAAGCCAACCAGTAATTGAAATTATATATGTATGTTTTTTAAGTAAAACAACTAACCAATTAACAATTGCTTTTAAAAAAACACGCATCACAATTATTGACACCCCTGAAATTCACATAATGAAAATTATAGTGAATGCAATGATTTTTTTCATTTGCTTGGAGTGTGTGACTCCAGGAGCTATGGACTTCCTGATTACAGGGGCCAAATTTCCTTTGTCATCCATCAACATGACACACAAATCAAATAAGGAGGAAGTGTGTTAGCCTTCATAAGTCAGATAATGGCTTTTAAAAATAACTGAAAATGCCCATTTCAACTTTTAGGGCAATAATAAAAAAGTGAACATCAACTTTAAGAGTTACAAACATGCCTGGAAGAGAATCCAAATTTATTTTTAGGAGGATGGCAAGAGTGGCAAAAAACAAAGATGCCTGCAAAGGGGATTCAGAACTGGACGGGGGACTAAAGAAAAGACAGTTGAAGTGAAATGGTTGGGAGTTCTAAGTAAGCTTTTGTGAGGAGTTTATAAACAAATACACATACATTTCAGATTTCTTGAGCCTGAATAATTATACAGTGCTAACCAAAGGGAATATTTAAATTACTAAAAAACTAATGATGAGCAATGTTGTACTACAAACACCATATTTAAATACCAGTAAAAGATACACTAGACAAAAGTGTTTGACCAAACCTGCTAATTATTAAACTTGCAATAATTATTAATTATATAATTACTGAACTTGCTAATTATTGACCGCAACCCCATCAAGCAACTTTGGAATGAACTGGAACGGAGATTGCGAGCCAGGCCTTCTCGTCTAACATCAGTGCCTGACCTCATAAATGCTCTACAGAATGAATGGGCAGGAATTCCCACAGAAACACCTCATAATCTCATGGACAGCCTACCAAGAAGAGTGGAAGGTGTTATAGCTGCAAAAGGGGGCCAACTCCATATTAAAGTATATGTATTTGGATACAATTGCAGGTTTGGCCAAAATCTTTTGTCCATATAGTGTACTTTACTAAGAAATATGAAAAAAGATATACTTATATTTTATATACTGTACAGTATCACCACTAAGCTTTCTCATAAGCTGTAAAGAAAAAGGCTAGGATGCCATTTCTATGACAAACAATACTGTTTGTATACTAGAAAAAGCTAAACTATGTCTGAAAGAGCAAAAGCTATTTTCAAAATCCCTCTAATTCACCATATACTTTGTCTGGGTTTAAATAAAAAAATTACTTATGTTAGGATTTAATCAAGAATGGACTAATTGTTTCAATTTAAGGGAAGTCTCACTAACCTCAGAGAAGGTCAGCTCTCATAATTCCAACATTACAAAGAGACTTGGCACATAATGGTTTCCATGGGAGCGTTCCCAAAGCGACTTATGTTAAATTTGCCAAAAATGTTGATGACCCCCAAGCCTTTATGAAAGATGTGATCCTGTTATGTCTGACTAAGACCTGAAGCAGCATTCAAAAACAAGTACATCATACCAACAGTCAAATACGATGTTGATAGTGTGAAGATGTTGGAATGCTTTCTCAAGTATGTAAGTCAAAAACTATTTGGTGTGACAAATATAGAAAATTTGAGGAAATAAGGAGGGGTCAAATACCTTTTCACAGCACTGTATGCATGTGGAACGTATTGTCATGCCAAATGTGTAACCTCCTTAAAAAGTAGACAAAGCATCTGTCATTTTTTCTCATTCAAGGTTTCTAAGTCAGCTTCCTGTATGATACTGAACACACTTCCTTATACTGTATGATTTCACTTCAATTATGTTATTTTTATTACACACTTCCACTGCAAAGGTTTCGTAAAATAGGAATGGGATTGGACTTATTAGGCCAGAAAAGAATTTACATCCTAGTACAGTATATTATAGTTTTGGCAGTATGGTGGCATAGCGGTTGGCACTGTCGCTTTGCACCTCCATGGTCCGGGTTCTATTCACGAATTCTCGATTCATGGGGTCTTTGTGTATGGAGTTTGAACGTTCTCCCTGTGCTTGGTGGTTTTCCTTTGGGTAGTCTGGTTTCCTACCACAGTCCAAAGACATCCAGATTAGGCTAATTGGCGTTCCCATATTGCCCGTGTGAATGTTGACCACGGTTGGTCCCATATTGCCCGTCTTACCACGGTTGGTCTTACCACCATTGGCCTCAACGTCCCTAGTTGGACTACAGAGCTTCATAGATAGATGGATTGATGGATATTCTAGTTATATATTAAAAAGTTGTAAAATGTCTTCTAGCGTGATTTTTTATACTATCTAAATGGTATGTACTTTGACCTGTCACGAGGAAGTGTCACCTGTACGAACAATACAAAAAAGTCTCAGCGTCTGTTTTTTACTAGTATTAAAGAAATTCAGAAGGCAGGCAATAATTATAAAAAATATTATCAACGGCAGTGAAAGTGGATACGTGATGTTTAAAGAATGCAGTGTTAGGTAAGTGCACTATTTTTTTTTCTTTTTTCTTGAAGAAGCCTGTATGTGTAATTTTGTTGTCTCTGAGCTTGAGCCTCAGCAAGCTGACGCGTTTTCCCTCACAGACTGTCCGCGCTACGGAGAGTAACCGCACAACACGCAGCTTGAGCTACAATAATGATAGAGGCTAAGATAGAATAATGCGAAAATGCCTTTTAAATTTATCATGAGGCAGTGCTATTCGATACCTTTGGCATTTCAGGCGCGCTATGGCGTTTTACCTGCTGTCTTTCTGCGCCATGGACAGACAATGCTATAACGGAGTGATTAGCGACTCAGAGCGGATTTCCGACCGTAGCCTTTTCCTCGCTCATTGTTCTTTTCTCATCCGTTTTTTTTAGACAACTAATATCCGATTGATCGGAATTGAAAGATGAATCATCATGAAGGTAGGCAGAAAGACGTCGCCGTTTGTCCGTACTGCAATCTCCGGTCGTTTTCTTGTGATATTCAGCATCTTTCCTCTCCAGCTGGTCACCGCCTTCCCAGAAGCTGCCATAGGTAAAAAAAAAATAAATAAATAAAAAAAGGCATTCTATTACTACTTAGTGTAAAGCACTCAGCTAAGGACTCGCAAAATGAGCAGTGTTAGAATTGTAATTATGATACACTGACTATACAATACAGATATGACTTTAAATTTTAAGAAATGTTAAATAATTAGGCTACCTACTTATTTATCTGCACCATCATACTGCATACTGCTCCTTAGTCATGCAGTCTTTCAGTTTCACCTTTAATCATTGTAGGTTTAAACATTACAATCAAGCAAAGAGTTGTTGTTGTTGTTGTTGTTGTTTTTTAGCTGAGCAGTTTTGTAGAGACCCGGGTGTTCCTGAGCATGGAAACAGAACGCCAAGTTTCGGTATGTTCTTCGAGAATGCCGTGGCCAGATTCTCTTGTTCAGAGGGATACAGACTGAAAGGAGCATCAAAGATCACCTGCGTTTCGTTTCAGAACAGATCAATGGGATGGAGACCAAGCCTTAAACCAGTGTGCCTTCCAGATGGTGAGTCAAGGAAATAAACAGTAAAAAAAATAGTAGTGTTAGTATTAGCTAATACTGATATTAATGCAAACTTTGATCTTTGTAAGATACAGCTTTGTCTAATCAGCTACCAGTCTCTGTTTTACTTGAATGAATTGATCAACGTTTAATGATCTACAGTTTAACAAGGTCAACCAATGTTTTGGCAGTTTGTAGCTGTTCAGACTAAACTGGATTTTTCATCAGGGTAAAGAATCATACACTCAATTTCCACCTAATTAGAAATACCTGTACACCTACATGTTCATACACTTATCTAATCAGTGAAGCATGGGGCTGCAGCGCAATGTGAAAAAAAAAAAACATGCAGAAACAATCCAGTCCAAGAGCTCCAGGTAATGTTTACAGAATTGATCTCTTTGATGTTTGATCTCTTTGATTTTGATCGTGGCATGGACAGCTTTATCCTACTATAAAATAAAATAAGTGCATATACTTATATGACAGTAATTATCGATTAGTTAAAAAAAAAAACTTTTATTTTGAACTGTAACTTGTGTTTCAAGGCAACATGTACAAAGTTTATTCAAGCTTAAAAAAAGAGGTTTAACTCAATATTTTTAAAAGTAATTTATTGTTAAAAATTTAACATCCTCCAGTTTCTATCTGGCTGGATTTGTGGCACATCCAGACAGTTAGCGAGCTCAGGGCCATGATGAGGAGAGCATGCAAGATAGAGTTTTTGGCAAGGTAGAGTATTAGATACAAATATAATGTCATAGGTAACAAGTACTCCACGATATTGTAATTCCATGTCTTATATTACACAAATTACTTTCTTTTTTAGCTTTGTGGGTTGTTTCGAGTGAAATTGAAGGACATTGACAGCTTTGAGACATTTTGAGACGTTTATTTAGCCACATTATATGAACATGCATATTATTGCTCTTTTCCATTAACATGTACATTTTATATATGTTTTTGTTAATGCTTAACATGATTTTTTCAGAGTAGAACACTGTATGTATGTTAGCATTTATTTGTATTTCATCACTGTCTGGTGCAATAAGGAAAGGATTGTTATTTTTAACATCATATCAGATCACCAGTCAGTCATGTGACTTTCAGCCCTTAATCTTATTGGATGAATCTTATGATTTATTGTTTTCCAACACATGGATGTTGATCAGCTGTTTTTCTAAATGATTTTTTTACATGTTTATTTGTGATTATAAACTCCACTTTCAAATTAAGGGTAAATGCCATATATTTCTTTTAAAACTAGGTAAATAATAATTTTTTTGAATAAATTTATTTTCTCTCTATTGTACTGCAGCATAGGCCTATAGAGCTGCTTCCTTCAATGTAACAGTCTTGGTCCGGGTGCATCGATCGTTGCTTAATCTGCTTATTTTCTCACTTCCAGATGGCATTAAAGAGAAAACAGCTCATGCTTTGCAATCCTAGTCAGCACTACTTGTTTTCTTTAGTGCATCTGATTTCAGTTTTGAATGATTGACAGTCATTGTAAGTGCAGTCAGGAGTGATATTGAATAATGAATGAAAGTTTTAGTTAGAAAATAGCTGGTAATTTTGTTTCAATCCAGTGGAATCAATCTCTGTGATTGTAAACAGCAGAGTACACATTGTACTCATCACTGAGGTCCTTGTTCCAGTAATTGAACACAATAGTGGTCCATTGTACACACTAAACAACTTGAGGATAGGCACGTCTGCTGATTACATTTGCAATCAAGTTAAAAAGAAGTTTTTAAATCCTTATCTTTAGATTCACTGTTAAAAACATAAAGGCCAAGAGTTATTTATGAAAGAATGTATTTTTTATCCTCACTTTTCTTTAGACACTTATAAGATACAGTATATTGATCTAGCTATTACATATGAATGTTTAACAACAGCAGAACAGAGATTATTTGGACTTCTTCCATGTACTTATACTCTTCCTGTTCATCTTCTCTTTGCCAGCTTCTCTTGTTAGGGATCACCAAATGAGGCACGGTTTTAACTGCAGGCGAGACGTAACACTGAACCACAAGCTGAACCACATGCTTAACTACTTTGTGTGTGTGTGTATATATATATATATATATATATATATATATATATATATATATAAACATATACACACAGTATATCTCTAAAATTACATAAAGTAAATCATGACACTTTTAATGGATTACCCACTTGCTTTCACAGCAGATTTCACAAATAATAAAACAGTGAATAAATTCAAAGGAAAACCTACACAAACTGTCTCAGCGAGGGCCTTTAACACTAAATAATTTTCACCTTCAAAATAAAGGTTTGTTTATGCAAATTTGTGCCATTACTGCTGATGTTACATTTTAAAGATTTGGTTTAGAACCAGAATGTGCATTTTTCTTCACAGAATGTCTTCCTCCATATATTGAGGATGCTGATGTTACTAATAAGACCTACAGGCCAGGGGATAACCTTATTATCAGATGTCATGAGGGATTTCAGGTCCGCTATCCTGACACAGACAGCATGGAATCAGTTTGCCAAGAGGATGGAACATGGGACAATCAGGCCATCTGTCAAGGTATTATGTAATCTGACTGTACAACCAGAATGGAAGTACTATTTTAAACAGTTGGGTTTATGTCTAATTTCTGTCCAGATACACACATTTACAAGAGTAAGCATTTAGAGTTGTACTTTTCTCAGAAATAAAATTTATGGATAATAATGGTTTCTTAAACTGTATGACGTTTAAATAGGGACATTGGCTTGGTCTTATTTTGATGTATAACTGTTATTTACAGCTATCTTGGTCTTTGTTTTCGTTCCAGGCTGTCTGCGCCCATTGAGTCCTCCTCACAGTTACATGAACATCTCTGAGACATTGTTCTCCATGCCCATCGGAACAGTAGTACATTACCAGTGTTTTCCAGGTTATAAGCTGGAGGGAGCAGAATTACTGGAATGCATGTATAGCCTCATATGGTCAGATGTGCCACCCCGGTGCCTTGATGTTGAAGGTAACTGAAAAGCCATAGTGCTGCTATATTTTAAATTAGAGAAATGACATATCGCATACTAATTGCATAGTTGAAAGAACAATAGAGTATCAAACACAACCATCCTGGTTGGCTTCTCAAGTTCTAATACCAAATTTCTTATTTTATTGCATTATTATTCTTCTCTATTGTAAATGACATAGAAGCAAGTTTAAAGTTGTTTATTAGTATGTACTGTGAGGTCATCTGATTTCCATCAGAATTAAGACCCAGTGAAATAGAAATGACTTTGCTGTTTATTATTATTATAATGTACATTGTTATTTATTTTGTTCAACTATTATTGTTTTACAGCATGTCCCTTACCTCCAATGGTGGAACATGGGGATTATCTATGTCATCCACAGCCATGTAACCGCTATATCCATGGGACTGTGGTGGAGTTCTACTGTGATCCTGGCTATTCTCTAGTAAATGACTACAAGTACATCACCTGTCAGTATGGGCAGTGGTTTCCTCAGATGCACTTCTACTGTGTTCAAGATGGTATGACTTTCAATTCTGTAAAAAAAAAACATTATCAATATATTCAAATTATGACTCTTCTTAAGGCAAAATATACCCCTTGTGCTTAAAGTAAGGAAATATTTAAAACAAATATATCAAATAAATTAACCTACTGTTGTTATCTGTAAATTAATTTATATAAGAATTTCTTAAGCAGGAAGAACCTCTTGGTCTAATATATTCAGCTCAAGAAACTGAAGGAGTGTAAGGTAGCATTGTGCAAAGACTATAACTCATCAATCTTATTTCCTCAGAGACAACATGGCCTGGCTTTCAGGAGTCTTTACTGCATGCATGGAAACCAGTGGCATTTACTACCTCAGGTGTGCTGTTAGCCCTGTTTCTAGTCATCTTAGCAAAGATGTCCCACTGCAAATGCAAGAGCAATCGGAATTCAAGGTACATCAGACAAATGAATTACAATAAATAAAACCAGTTTATTTAATTACGTGATAAATTGGGGGATCCTTTTATAAGGTAATAAAGACTGAAACCTCAATAACAGCATATTCAAATGTAGTTTATTCTGTATAGCACAGCAATTAAATTTTTTAATTGATTAATGAACAACAGATGGCACTTTAAAAGGTAATTTATAGTTACAAGTAATGTTGTGGGCGGCACGGTGGTGTAGTGGTTAGCACTGTCGCCTTGCACCTCCAGGGTCTTGGTTCGATTCCTGGCCAGGCTTGATTCCCATCTCTGTGTGCATGCAGTTTGCATGTTTTCCCCGTGCTTGGTGGGTTTTCTCCCGGCACTCCGGTTTCCTCCCACAGTTCGAAGATATGTAGGTTAGGCTAATTGGTTTTCCCAAATTGCCCGTAGTGTGTGCCCTGTGATAGATTGGCACCCTGTCCAGGGTGTACCCTGCCTCGTGCCCTAAGCCTCCTGGCATAGGCTCCAGGTCCCCGCGACCCTGAATACAGGATCAAGCGGTATAGAAGATGAGCGAGTGAGTGAGGAATGTTGTTAACAGAAGTTAGTTTATTGTCACTTACATTGTAACAGATATAAACAGTTATTTCCACACTAGCTAGTCATGTTAAAGAGAAACTAAAAAACACAAAGTCTTCTTTTCTGCAGACTCCTCTTTGATAGAAAACTGTATTATAAAATATTGAAAATATTGAAAAAAACATACTGTTTTTTTTTTGAACAAGTGATTTGCTGTCAGGGCCTTCTGCTATAGAATGATTTAACAGGGCTGTGGTATAAAGAAAAATAATATATGAATATTCTTTTTTTTTTTTAGTGAAGAAAGTGAAGATGCCAGGGGTGCAAATGTTATAATAGTGGATGGAGTTGCCATACCTCTACCTTCCTATGAGGAGGCAGTCAGCGGATCATGCTACCAGCCCCCACACATGCTTCCTGCTGCTGGTCCAGGACCCACACAGACCTCAGAAGAGCAAGATCCTCCTTCATATCCAGGGCAGGCAGAAAGTCAGAATGATGCTTCATTGGATGCTGGTGATGCTGAGACATGTGACAACATCTCAGAGCCATCAGAGTGTCTACAAGCTATGCATCCATCTTCTTCACATGACATTGGGTTGAGCAATGTATCTGAGAAGACCAATGTGATCACCTCCATGGAGGAAACTGCTTCCACAAGTCCCAGTATAGACATAGCTGATGGTAGGTAGGCGATATGTTGTAAAAAAAAATGCATATGAGTGAAGGAATGTAACTGTGCACCGATAACTGTTTTTATATGTTGTCTGACTCCTTTACCTAGAAATTCCTCTTGTGGATGGTGGTGAAGAGGACTTCTGATACTGTGGACACCCAACATCAAATTTTTGATTTTCTCACTGCTGTATTAAATTTTTTCAACACTTCACATTAATTAATCATAGGCACATTCATCTTTCTTAAAGACAGGCTGATATTATGGCCAATATTCAATAAATTAGCAAGGCAATAAAGGCAATAAGAACATCAAATGGTCATTTCCTCATGCTCGGATTGTGGGAAAAACTATGCATTTGTGGTTAAACCAGTTTGTTTTCAAGATAAATTTCACATTGTTGGTCAAATCCAGCACTTACCAAAGCAAAGGAGAAATCACATTTTACGTTTAGGAATTAGAACTGAAATCTGTTTTAATGAGTCAACTTCATCTGGCCAGTCTTCACATCGACATAACAATAGACTGTGAAATTTGCAAGCTTTGAGGGAAATGAATAAAATCTGTAAATTATATTTCAGAGATGACTGAGGATACATTTTATTTAAACAGAAGACTTCATTAATATGTATGCTGCTTTCAAGTACAAAAAGTATAGTAATTAAACCCAAGATTTCTTAAATCAATTGTGATTTGTTCCCCTGACTCAAACAGGTAATATTGATTCTACTATCATTGATCACGGTTGTCTTTTTTTAACACACAATAATTTCTTGTTTCATTTTTTTCTACACATATTGTATTATTACTGCTTTCTACCATTTCCCAGTGTTTACACAGTTTAGCACTGAATTAGCACATATTCTAATTAAAATGTTTCTTTATGTGACTGTGTGCATGCGTGTGGGCTGTGATGGATTGGTAACACCTCCAGGGTGTAATCTGCTTAGTGCCACGGTACAGGATAAGAGGTATAGAGGCTGAGAGAGTGAGTGTTTCTTCAAGTTTTCCTTTAAAAAAGACAATCTTTAATCCTGCTCATATTTCTATTGTACATGATAGAATCTTGGCACTGATAGTAATTATTATTATTATTATTATTACAGATGTTTTACTTGTTATACTATATATATATATATATATATATATATATATAATAAAAACAGCACTGCTAAAAACGCCAGAACTTTTTCCATTTTTAATGTGACCTATAACCTGTACAACTCATTTGAAAAACTGAAATTTTTTTTCTTTTTTTTTTTCTTATGGAGTAAAAATAAACAACTAAAATAATGTGGTTACATAAGTGTGCACATACTCTTATAACTGGGGGGTGTGGCTGTGTTCAGAGTTAAGCAATCACATTCAAACTCATGTTAAATAGGAGTCAGCACACACCTGCCATCATTTAAATTGCTTCTGATTATCCCCAAATAAAGTTCAGCAGTTCTCATAGGTTTTTACTGACATTTCCTTAGTCGCATCTTACAGCAAAAGCCATGGTCCACGGAGAGATTCCAAAGCATCAAAGGGATCTCAATGTTAAAATGTATCAGTCAGTAAAAGGCTACAAAAGATTTTCCAAGACATTAGATATACAGTGCATCCGGAAAGTAGTCACAGCGCATCACTTTTTCTACATTTTGTTATGTCACAGCCTTATTCTAAAATGGATTAAATTCATTTTTTTCTCAGAATTCTACACACAACACCCC
>JAQMYJ010000005.1:15686805-15700149 GCA_030014305.1 Clarias laeviceps
TCATACTCGGCATATTCAGTTGTATGGCGTGTTCTAAGATGCCTAATCATGTTAGTGGTGTTAAAATGCCGTTGCTTTGCTTCCAGGGATTTCATCACGACATACATTGCAAACGGCTAACTTTACGTTTATCGGACACTTTGAAAAACTTCCAGACGGGAGAACTCATGTTGCCACTGGTAAGCCCTGCTCTGCTGTTGTTTACCTGTGCGTCGTGCATGCACGTGTGAAAAAGTCGCACGAGTAATTTCCGTCAAGTGATCAGCTTTTTTGATCAGCGCTTTTGGGGTTCGCCGATATCTATTTTTAGCATAGAGAAACTAACAATCATAGAAAAAGAAAGACAACGTGCTCTATTAACAGTGTGCTGAAAATCTATAACTCTAACCATTCTTGGATGATATGAAAGTAGTAACTTGTACTGTACCTCGCTGTAAGGTTCACAGTCGCTGGCCACAATGCTGGGTCGGAACTGACACATAGAGATGCCATTATTTAGTCTGCTGTTCAGGTCGTCCAGAGAGGATTCTGACATCAACATGACAGGAGCCGTGTCCTGATAAACCACCTACGCAACCACAACATGATTAAAGGCAATTGACACACCAGTTCACATGATAAATAAAGCATGAATAACTAAAGGCATAAATAAAATTTAAATCATTCACAAATACAGACCACCTTTGATTTTGACATGACCTTAAAGCATGAAAATACAGGCATTTCACAAAGGTTTTCAGTGATTACGTCACTGCAGTGTACAAAACACTGCATTGATGTAATTGTGAACAATTACATCAATGCAGTGTACAAAAATTATTTTAAGAGAAAACATCTTATTTACAGAGGAACATTTTTCTTTTTATCAAGCATAACGTGATGGAAAAGAATTACATTATTAATCGGTCACATTATTTGTACTGCACGTAAAAGAAAGTGCACGCATTGCTACTTTCATGAGCATTTTCTTTGCCTTCAAGGCAAGTGTCAGTGGTATGAATATTTTCTTTAAAACTTCGATCGTCACTTTTGATAGGTATAATTTCTTGCTAAATATACATATCTAAACCAAACCTTTTCATCCTTGGGAAAGCCTTTCTCAGGAGGTACTCGGGCCATTAACTGGGGTTCAAAGTGCACCAAGCGAAAGGTCTTGTCATCTGCCAGAAATCGAGTGAACCAATTGGAAACCTCATCGCCACAGTCTCTGCCTTCGGTGTCTGAACTAAACACCCTATAAAACAGGATGTTCTATGATTTCTTGGTTTATTATTAACAAGAAGCAAAATACCTACGTGGACAAACACGCTCAATATTTCTTAACAATTAACCATTTATGCACATGGAATGCAATTTGAATACTGAAAATGTGTCATTTATAACTCGCTGACATATTTACATTAATCTACATTAAAAAGTATAAAAAGTTTTCACATCCACACATCTAGCTACCTGCATTTAAAGATGGGATTGGTGGGCTGGTGAATGGGAAACTTGAGCTCTTCTATCCCAGGAGCACTGAGACAGACCTGCCCTCCCTCACAAGTCAGAGACACAAGAACCAAGCGAGGCTGCTGTCTCCCTGTCACCATGTGGCCATCTTCTGTAATGACCAGCCAGTGACTGCAATAACACAAAGTGAGCCAGATAGTTATAACACAAAGTTGGAACAAATACATTTTTTTTAATTATTGCATGTTTATTTCATACAATCATTCTACAAGGTTGTTATTTTATAATGGATGCCAGTACTTTAATAAAGACTGCATATTTGTACAAATTTAAATTTTCATATACAGTGCCCACCAGAATGTGATACAATGTTACATAAGCAAACAGATTGTCTTTCTTTAAAAACATCAGTCCCTGGTTACACTGTTGTTAGTTTTAACTCTATCCGATTTCCTTGTTGTATAAATATGCACACATGATCTCAACACGATAAAAACAGCTAATATTCATAAACAAGAGAAAAAACTGGTTATGTGAGATTGTTGGTAATATTCATAATGACCCGACCGTTTCCCTGTCGTACACTGTTCACACTGACAGTAATATGATATGACACGGCAATCAGATGCTTTAAGCTGGGAATTTAAAATACCAAAATTGTCAGGTTAACGATGTCATAATGAAGTTGTCACATCTTCATAATGAAGTTAACTATGGAGTTGTGATTGAAGTTGTTTATGTTCAAAAATATCACTAAATCTCAGCCACTAGTTCTAACTAGGAGATCTGTGGTCACTAGAACTCAGTGACTTTGTCACAAGATTTTTTTTTATTATTAGGCCCATATAGCAATTTTGTTTTAAACAAAGAGCCTGAGCTAAGAGAGCAGAGTTGGTTGGCCAAATTAAATATATATATATATTTTTTTTACTGAATGGCTTGAGCCATTCAGTAAAAAATATATATATATATTTAATTTGGTACACTTGTTGCCTTCATATTTCTTAGTTTTATCTCTGTAATAATGAAGTGCACCTACACAATGTTGCACACTTTACAAGGTGAAAAAAAGATATTCCTAATTTTTATAAACATTGTTATTCTTTTGTAATTTTCGTATTTCCCTCTTGTTCTACTGTACATTTTTAACAGTTTGCACCAGTTTACCAGGACAAATTCCTTATACGTGAAAACCTACTTCTGGTTTCTACTAGGTTTCCTGTACAGGTGTCTCTGATAATGGGATACAAAGTACAAGAACAGGATTTAATAAATCTGCTTTATAACTCCTCCACAGAAACTGTATAGCTACTTGAAAGTTTTTTGCCAAACTATTATGAAAAGTGTTTTTTTTGTTTGTTTGTTTGTTTGTTTCTGTATTTTGAAATGACTCATGATGCTTCACAGGATGATTGCCAGCAGTTCAGGATATGTTTCCTGACTCAATACTGCTACTTGTTTGTTTGGTTTTTCTTAACAAATAATTTAAAGCACTGCAGTTTAAACTTGTCTAATGGAATATCACACACGTAAATAAAGCTTTGTCAAACATTTACTGCAGAAAACTGTAGTTTTTCAACTACTTTGAAAAGGTGAAAAAAAAAAAAAAGTAGGCCAGTTCCAGAGACCTGGAAATATTCCCACAGACCGTTTTTCTGTTGAACGGTTTAGCCGAATTCCTACGCGTAAGTCTAAATGAACGGTGTGTGTTTTTTCACACAGACATCTTTGGCACTAGTGAAAGCAGCCTGCAAACTGTTGCTGTGAACCTCACCGATCCCGAAGGTCTCCGCATTTGAGGCCAATCCTCTGACATTCGGCTGCAGACACACACACCGCTTTCCCAGACTTCAGGGGATGAAGTAACAGCTGCGACACAATTCCCACCTGCGTTAACTTTCTCCGCCTGCGCGTGTATTTGTAGCCGAGCGCGAGTCCGAGCAAAGCCACCGCGGTCCCGGTCACGCACAGAGCTGCTTTCTGGTTCTGGCCAAATATTCCCACCAAGAAATCCATCTCCAGCTTTCCAGCCTAAACGACAAACATCAATTTCTCTGCTGAAATATTTAGTAAACAGATCAGCCAATGAAAATGTTTACTCTGCGCTCGGCCTACTTTTAAAGGCGCAGGGACGTTTCTCCTGATTTAATTACTGCACAGTTCTGGAAGGGATGAGTAACGTTTTTTAAATAACACGCTGCTAAATATTGTTCCGTTTTCTATTTAATTTCAAGGGACTAATTAGAGAAAGCCAGTAACACGCACCGTGTTAAAGAGGAATAGTAATTTGCATTTAAATAGCTGCTTGCATTTATGCGGTTTTGTCTTTCTTTCTTTCTTTCTTTCTTTGTTTTTTCGCATTTTTAAACCTCATTCTTTCTTTTATGGGCTCGGTGGAAAAATATGTATATATAACAGAAAAAATGCCGTTTGTTTTAATAATTTGACTGACTGAATGTTTCAAAGGTTAATATTTGTTTTAAACAAATTTGTACAACGTGTCCCCCAAGACAAAAGTATTAAATACATTTTTTTAAATTATTTTTGCAATCCACAAAATTGTCATGAATATTTCCAATGTGTATTTTGACTTGGGTGGAAACATGGCTAAAACAAATTTGAAAAGAAACCTTCTCACTCACCATATACTGTATACCGCTTTACCGCTGTCTCTTGGTGGGGGGACCTATTCCTTAGGGTATGAGGAGGTTTACACGCTGGATGTGGTGGCCAATTAATTGCAGGGATCCAATTATCCTAATCTGCATGGCTTTAGACTGTAGATGGAAACCAGCATACCTAGATGAAACCCAACAGAGCACAGGGGACAACATGCACACTCCATGCACACAGACCCAAGGCGGGAATTGAACCCGGACCCAGGTGGTGTAAGGCAATATATACTGTATATATATATATATATATATATATATATTTTTTTTTTTTTTTTTTCTTTCTTTCCCCTCCTTCAAATGTTGAATAAATATGCATAGTCAATCTATCCGGTTTTGGGCAATACTGCAAATTATGTACCTTTTGAAACATCATGTATCATATAAAATTTTATTTATTTTGTACCTTTACAGTTCCAAAATGCATTTTTGTTCCTTATTTCATGCATACATGAAAACTTTAATACCCCAATCTCACCTACGCTGAGTCAGCATGGTTTTGTGCGGTGCCCATAAGTACGGTTCATCGCAAATCACAGCACGTTTCTGCAGTTTTGGCATAGTTATTACATTTCCAATCTTTCCACATGAAAAGTTAAACGTTTGATTTTTTTGGCGGTTAGAAGCTCGTAAACTATGCTGAACCTCGTGGAACACCGGGCGGTCACTCACAGTGGCTTGTGATGCCTAATGACTTAAATTTTAAAATGAATAACAAATTAATTTTAAAAAGAGGGCATTTTGTTACTGCACTTAAGTTGTATTTTAATTTTTATATCTAACTATAATGCAGATGTGGATTAAACCCAATGAGAATTTAATTAAATGGAAATAACAAAACCATGGTTGACAGATTTTTTTAGCCTTCAGTGTCAACTATGAGACCTTAGATTTTTGTCTTAGTCCCTTGGGAGCAAAACAAAAACCACAACTGAGGTGTACATCATGTTCTGCCCCCAGTGACCTACTGGTCAGAGCTATTTTTACTTTTTCCATGAATGTGAATATCTATAGCCAAGATAGGGAATATTGCAACAGATGCTGCCACCATGGGGAGGCGATACAGGCATTTGTTGCAGTGGCACTCCTTCTACCTTCTGTTGCACTGTCATGCGGACCTAATAGCTCAAGGCAAAGTCTCAAGCACGAAGCGCTTTCTCCTTGGCACATGAGAGGATGGCACACTTGCCCGTATGGGCCAAACACAGCCTGATCAGCAAGCTGTGTATGAGTCAGAGGGGAATACACAAGATACTGTGACCAGATCAGTGCTTAAAAACAGAGAGACCTAATACAAAGCAGCTGTATTGTTTATAACCACTGATCTAAACAAAAAGTCAAATTTGAACTTTAGTCATTCTGATAAAGTGCCAAAGGAAAAAAAAAAAAAAAAGAGTCTTTGATGTTTACGTCGTTTTTGATATGTGGTCAGGTCATGGGATATATTATTGGGATGTGTGTGATTTGTGCATTCACTTTTACTGAGGCTAACCTTGTGCTACTCATCATCACTAGAACAGACAGAACAAAATGCTTGTAGACATTTATCATCTTGCCTCATCTTCAGTTTTTGTACCTCACACCATGCAACTCTTATGAGGTTAATATACAGTAACTGTCTTCAAAGGGGGAAACTATTCTTGTCTGAGGCTGGACAGAGCAACAGAAGTCCTGTTGACACGCCATCTGGATCAGTGATTATGGTGTAGGTGTTTCATTTTCATGGTGCTCGTCCAGTGTTGTGCAGTATTAAAAAGGGATTCTACACTTCACAGTTTTTTTTAATCTACAGTACATTTAATTTACAGTACATAAAATGTTCTTCATTGAATTAATATCATACAAATCGACCCATTTTAAACAGAATATTGTTGCAAAGTTGCTTATAGCACATTATGCAGCATAGAAATTTGAATGAAAGTGATTAAATGATGACATCACACAGATATAAAACCTGTGTTCACAAAACAGTAAGAACTTGCCTGACACAATATGTGATCATTAATTCGTAATAAAATTGAGGTTTGAGAGATAATAAGGTACTGTATGCTATTGGTATTGTCTTAATAAAGCACTGTTGAAATTATGTTTTGCACATCATATTGCACCATGTCAGGGAGTATAATGTAAATATGAAGTAGCACAAAGTCCATTATTACTTTCTTTAAAGTTTATATGGTCTCAGGAGGAGACAATTAATTTCACACACACGTGACACATGTAAGAGGTACGGTGTCCTTAAGACACGATAATTTCCAAACTACTCTTCAAGGGCTGTGCTCCAGCATCTTTAGTCGAATGCATGCATGCATAGCAAAAACATACAGTAGCAGTATATTTTTAATTTAATGTCTATCATCTGCCATCACCCGTGCTACACATCTAAACGGAGCTGCGTCTCTTGGAGAGCAGTCTGTAAGGGGAGATGCTCCTGACATCAGTGGACACAGTGCTAATGGCTGAACAGCGCTGGGAGCTACACACACAGCCTGTGGAGTCAGGCTCAAAGAAATTACCCTGCTCCATGAGCGCATCACTAAATGACAAGTCCTGTGGAAGCATCACCATCTTCTCCCGACTCTTATACCACAAGCAGGAGCAAACTGTCTGGAAGTGAAGGACCTCGGCATAGACACTCTTTAGTCCTTGCCTCTTAGCATCCTGCTCCTCTGTCTGTAAGGTTTGGAGGTTGGTGTGGCGAGAAGGCTGCACTTTCTTCTTGTCTTTGGAGAGTAGAGCCCGTTGTTCTGCATCCCTCCTCTCATCTTCTGCATTCATGGTCATAAAACGCAGCACTACAAGGTTGAGGAAGGCACCAATCACAGTCAGGCCCATCAGAATGTAGACAAAGCTAAAGGCCACGTAATGGGGGTCATTGTGGAGTGCATTGTCCTTCTGCAGGGCCACGTAATCCCCAAAACCAATGGTTGTCAGAGTAATGAAGCAGTAGTAGAAGGCATGGAAGTAGCTCCAGCCCTCATAATGCGAGAAGGCTCCTGCCCCAATGCAAAGAGTGCCTACACAAGAGAAGAAGCCGATCGTCACCATATTGGCCATGGAGACCTCTGGTCTTTTCAGACCCACACATTTCTTGGCTTTGTGTAGCAGAAAGCGGACAAAGGTGTTAATGCGTTCACCCAGACTCTGGAACATCACTAGAGTCAGTGGGATGCCCAGAAGCGCATAGCCCATGCAGAACGCTTTCCCTGCATCTGTGCTGGGGGCAGCATGGCCATAACCTGACAGAGAAAAACCATCAAAGTAATTCTCATTCATTTTCACATCAAAGGCAATGTATAATTTGCTCATCAGAAACCAGAGAACAAAACAAAATGTAATTAAAATGTATCATTTTAAATTTAATAATTTAATTAAGCTGAGATTTTATGCACTCATGTTAACTAGAAATATGTAATTGTTTCAGAATGACACAAATGAAGATGATAATCTGATTAAAAAAAATAAAATAAATAAATAAATAAAACATAATTGTTGATAAAAAATGAGTGCATTTAGCATTTATGTGACCAAAAATGTAATAAAATGCTACACATAATTCTGGTGTTCCAAAATTAATTGTGTAATAAAACATTTCTGACTCAAGCAAAAAATATATGAAAACTATTTTCACTACAGTGTAGAACATAACCTACATTATGTAAAATATAAGGAAATGACAAATAATAATACAACTGAGGCAACTGCTCATTACTATGGTGAATGTTTCATTAACCATGTTCACTTTATATAAGTCGCCGAGAATTTGCAGTCTTAGTTGCAGTCTTAGTTGCAGTCTTAAAGTCTTCCTTTAGGAAGCCAAAATAGATTAGTTTCAGACAGTCCTCGCACAGTCCATATACTTTATCTTCTATCATGGCAGAAAAATTCAGCATCCACCAAAAAGCCTTAAAATGGTAACAGCATACACTGCAATTAAGCCAGATGTTGCTGGTAATCGTCAACTATGGAATTAAAAGTGAATGGCATAAACAGACTAGTTAATGTTTTCAATGTTTATCACTAGCTTATGGCAAGAGACTAGTGTGTACCCCTGGCATATATCATCTACTCACTTTGTTTGGGCAGTGAGTAAATATTAGTACAACCATCCATTACACTTAGCCTTCACAGTATTATTATAATGATGCTATAAATTTTCCAAATCGGAGCAAAGCAAACCACTCGATTTAGGATATGCAGCTGATCTGTGTACTTTCCTCAGTGTTCCATGTTCAATGTCTAAACCTAAGAGTCCTTAGAGCAAACATTCGTAAAGCAAACATTGTTCATCAACATGATAAATCATACCTGCTGCAAAATGCCTTACTTGGCATAATTATGCGTATGAATTAAAGTAAATGTTATATTACGTACATGTTTAATATACTGTATATGCCCTAGTGTGTCTATTCTACAGCATTATGTCTGGTAGATTAATTTAATAAAATAAAAATAATTGAATGGTATTGTGGTTGTTACTCCATGTAGTGATTCAAAGGTGTATGTATGAAATTTATACAAACACAAACTATAACCTGGTACTAGCAAAACTGTTAGTTCTGTTCAAATGCAATCATTTTGGTGACAGTAGAAGTTACTACAATTTAAATTTAAACTATTACAATATTTCTTAGGCATCTGACTTAGTGAGTTCATTTTGTTTGCTTCAATAGTCATGGTGAAGATTTGGAAAGGTCAGCAGAAGGTACACTATATAGAAAATTATTGGAATACAGACACTAGAAATATAAAGAAGCAATACTTACATTTGGTGTATATTTGAAAATGTGCCAGGATGTGTGTGTGTGTGTGTGTGTGTGTGTGTGTGTGTGTGTGTAAAAGCCGTAATAATCTAATAAATATAAAACGCATAGGTACAGTAGACATCCTCACCTATGGTCGTTATCACAGTGATGGCGAAGTAAAAAGAGCCGGCGAACTTCCACTGCACCCCGGCTTTGTGCGGCTTCAGAAGCAAAACCACTTTCTCAATCTGCTCGTAGTCGTTTTTGGACAGATTGTACCTGCTCATAAGCTGAAACTTGCGATAGTTCAGCTTTCTCCGCTGGCTTTTTTCTTGCTTCGACTCCAGCGCGTCGAAGACTCCCGCTCCAATTAGCAAATAGGACAGGGTGCAAATAATTAAAGCGAGCGTGCGCACGTTCTGCCTCTTCATCATCTTAAGTTAGCTAATCAAGTACCGTTCCGTCTTCAGAGCTAGATCCGGTTGGTAAGAAGAACTTTGGTGATTCATGTCTTTGCAGAGCCCCTCGTGGCTTCACCGGTGGGATGATCCCTAAGCGGACCCGAGAGAGAGCAGGATGCAGACTGGGAGATGTTCCTTCCGCACCACCCCCAAGCAACGGGAGGAGAGAGAGACCTTATATGGTCATTAAGGTTAAATTAGGTAAGTGCCTATAATGCAAGCATTTGGAGCTTCAGGTACACACTGTGCCTGAAGTGCAGGTGGGCTGATAACACCACTATTAGCCTTTCTCCAGCCTTGGGTTTTTAATGTTAACGATTCCTTTACTAAATCTACTGAGCTTTAGCACACAACCATTTTTTTGGCAAATGGTACTATGTTAGCATGTAATACATTAAATTATTATTTATTAAATAATAATTATTAAAGGGCAATAAACAATGTTGCTAACCTATTTAAAAAGTCATGGTGCTCCCAGCTGACAAAATACAGAAACAGCTCTCCTGTACCATTTGGTGAATAGAAACAGTTCTTCTCATCATTTTGCCTTTTACATTTAAAAAGAAAACTACAATGCAAGGCAATGAAAAAATCTCAAACATTTATTGGCAATTTTAGTCAAATAATCAGGAAGCTGTGAAATAACTTAAAAGCTGGCACTGATCGTATACAAGTTTGACTAACTCAGATTTATTTAAGGCAACTGGTAGACTGATGTCTATACAAATTTTTATATTTCTTATAACAAATAATGAATGCAGAAAACTTTTACAGCAAATTAGATATCCACTAGTTTTTCTTTTCTATTCGTGTTTCTTTTTTCACTGTAAATAATGGGGCTCAACTTTAATGGGTCTCTGGAATGTTACTTCCATGTAACTCGCTACAATGTACAGTTCCAATCATTACCCAAGCATATATTTAAACATGATATGGTTTCCAAGCATTTTAAGTTGTTGTCTAGCAACACAATTAGCAATGTGGTCAGTGAGTAAATATTCCATCAAACGATCCTCCTTTTAACTCCAATCCTTCTTCAGCTTACAGCGGAACAAGTGGACTAATAAATTAGTCACTGATTTACCACAGACAAACCAGGGTTTTTTTTCTTAAACTGAAAGGTTTTTAAATAGCTATTGGTTTAAAAAAAAACATGTGGCTTGTGTTAATTATTTCATTAAAAATGGAGCAAGGACTAGATTGTGGTTCTTTTTATTTTATTTTATAAACTGTACTTGGCCCACATCGAACACTGAACATTTGACACTGATGTGGTAGTAATGTGTGTTAAGGCTTGTTTGAATGGCATGCTGAATTCAACCCCATACCAGTATGGCATTCCAGGATTTAAAAATTAGATACAATTCTAATTGTTTCTATTTATATTAAAATCTCACATAGAAATATATCCTCAGCAACTAGATGTGTTGTGATTCATTATCAAGATTTATCAAAATCAAAGGTAGTGTGAAGAACTTAAAATGGCAAACAAAGTCTAAAAACATGAACAAAAATGAATTCCCATTCCCATTTTGTTCCTTTCTATTCCAACAATATATACAGACCTATAATTGAATGCATTCGATCTCTTAAACAGGAAGTCTACTCTTACAGCTTGATGTTTTCCCCATAAATCTCTGTCTATCAGCACTATTTTACAAAAGAAAGAACAACAAAAAGGATGGGAACTTTTAAATTATTCTGTTTTAAGAAGTTATGGCACAATTAGCATAAATATGTTCTTGGCGGAAGGTCTCTGGCCTAATGTTCTAAACCCCATAAAAAGTAACAGTTAGCAGTTACTAGATGTATTTATGGTGAACAAAATATGGTAAGTATATTGTGAGATGCATTTCAGTGGATTAGGGCTCAAAACTGGCATGTGAGCTGGTTGGAAACTAAGACCTCCTGTAACCATGATCATTGTGCCCATGAGTAAGGTCTTGATCCCAAATTGCTCCACTTCATAACACCTTATCCAAGAATAGAAATCTATAAAAATACAATTCTGTCCAATAAACCTACCATGATTAAATAAAAGTAAGAAAGGCTAAATAACAGGTACTTGGACACCAAATGGAAAGTGGGAGCATTGGTGAGCTAGCAGGATGTTTTGTTTTAGTTGAGGTTATTCAGAGATTATATCAGTCTCTACAAGGCTTCAAACTCATCTATTCTCTGCTTGGTGTTGCCCATACGGATCTGACGCAGGGTCTTGTACTTGTCTCTCCCAGCATGAATGTTCTCCATGTGCAGGATGTCATTTTGAGTCTTCTTGGAATCATCCCGTGCGTCTGCCAGCTCACTGCTCAGGGCCTGCACAATATTTGGTCAATGTTATATACCAGACTAATTGTTAAAGTCCAAGAGTGTTTAAGACAATTTGGCACTAGAAAGGTCATGCACACGTATATGAGTGTATATACACTCTTTGGCCACTAGTGGACATGTTTGAACCTGCTCTTTCATTAAATTATCCAATTAGCCAAGCATTTGGTAGCAATGTAGTTTAATATTTTAAAAATCATGCAGATGGAGGTCAGGAGTGTCAATTTTTATTTCAGACATCAGAATGCAGGAAAAATCTTAGTGACATTGACCGTTGCCTGGGTGTTGGTGCCAGAAAAGCAATTTGTTTATTTCTGCTGATATCCTGGGATTTTTATGTAAAACCTTTAAATAGATGAACTACAATAGACCACATTGAGTTCCTCTCCTGTCAGGAAGGAACAGGAACCTACAATAGTCAACGACTCACCAAAACTGACCAATTAAAGCATGGAAAACCATTGGCTAACTTTTTCCCAGTCTTTTCCAGATTTTTTCTTTCCTTGGGGCAATAATAACAAACAATGTTGTTCTGATTTAACAGACCCCAGGATAGGCCTCTTCGAAATGGTGACATGTCGCTTCATGGTAAAAGTATCAATAAATTATAAAAAAAATCAGAAAAAGTCACATAAAATGCTATGCACATTTGGTGTGGTTTTGCAAAAGCAGAAATGTTTTGTCCATTGGATCGGCTTTATTGGATTGGGTGTGCTACATATAAATTTTAACGGCATACTACTTAATGTATATTGTATTATATTTTTTGCCATGGCGTACCTCAGCCGACTGGTAGAGATTGCGCATTCAGGTCTAGTTAAAAATTTAGAGCAGAACTTTAATTGGTAAAATACTTGGCCAATCTGACATCAACAATCATACCCTGCTCAAATTCAGTAAAATTATTCTGATTCTTCTTCTGATTTTTGATGTTAACTGACCTGTATCTGCATGATTTATTGCACTACTGGCACTTGACTGGCTGATTCCAAAATTGCACAAATTAGCATGTGAACAATTGTTCCTAATACAATAATCACTAAGTGTACATTGTATGTCTTACCATAAGCTGCCTCTGCACACGCTCATTTTTCTCAGCCTCAGTTAGACGATGCTCCTCATTGCGGTTGTTCCGAATTCCTTCAACCTGGAACTCAGCACTGTAGCTTCTCATGTTCTCATCGTGGTAATCATGGTCCTCCACATGGACTTCATCTGCAATGACCATCGGCGGTGGTGGTGGTGGTGGTGGAGGAACTGGAGCAGCCATCATCAAGTGCAGCTCCTCACGAGTTTTCACCAGGTCATTTTGTGCCTCCTTAGCCTAAGAGTAATATGGAAATAAGATTCACACTACAGATAAGGTGATGCAAACAACAACATTTAAACAACAGCCTCAATATATGGTAATTAAAAACTGGAAAATATCATCATCACACAAATCTATTTTACAAATTTATTGGTCATAATAAAGGTGGTAATCACCCTGTTCTGCCATTGGTTAGCCTCTTGCTCCTTGGCTCTCCTGGCATCCTCCAGCAGTGAGATCTTTGCAGTGTACTCAGCAAGTTCTGCAGCCTTCAGGGACAAAATGAACATAAAGGAACAAATATATACTCAGCAAAAAAAGAAACGTCCCTTTTTCAGGACTGTGTATTTCAACAATAATGTAAAAATCCAAATAAC
>JAQMYJ010000005.1:15700249-15717884 GCA_030014305.1 Clarias laeviceps
GGTGTTGACTCTTTTAGTGTTCATACAAATATTTACACATTAAGTTTACTGAAAGTAAAAACTGTTGAAAGTCAGAGAACGTTTCTTTTTTGCTGAGTATAGTTAAACTAAATTAAAGCAAGTGAGACTCAATAAGACAGACTAGCTGGTAGTTAGCTGCACCCTTGAAGAAGTTTTAATTCTAGGCAAAGAAATGGTTTCATGAAGCATCATCAAGGGCTATTTGGTTTGTCTGTCTTTACGAACCCTTAAATAGTCTGTGTAGAACCCAATAAAAATTTTCATTTAGTAGGTTTTAAATAGATAATTTATAAACAGAATCCTTAAATGAACCACTAAGTAGCCATTTATTGTAAAAGTGTACCAGCTGTTGTTATTAATCTACACACCACTGACTCCTTTCAGTTTGAGGAAACCCCAGTGCTCACCAGCTGCTCCTGGTTCTTCATCTGGTTCTCAGCCTGTCTGGCCAGATCTTCTTTAGCCAGCAGAGCCGCCTGTCTCTCAGCCTCCAGACGAGCAGCCTCCTGCTCTACCTTTCGCCTCTCGTCCTCCAGCCGCACTGCTCTGTCCAGTTGCATCTGCAGGTCTGTGCAATATGCAAAATCCATCAACAGGGGGCAGCAGATAATTTGTAATAAACCAGTAAGCAGTTTCTGTCAGAAATGCTACCAATTTATGTGGCAAGTGAAAAATGTTCCTGTACCTTTCTCTGCTTTCTTGGCCTTCTCCTCGAACTGGGAAAGCCTCAACATCATTTCTCGCTTCTCTCTCTCCATCTGCTCCTTTTCTTTCTCAATGTTTTCTCTCTTTTTCTTCTCATTTTCAAGCTGGGCTCTAAAAATTACAAGTATCCACTATTAAAATATAAAATTATACAGACTTCATAATTCAACAAAGGTCAACAAAGACCACTAAGTGTACATTGTATGTAGTATGTACATTGTATCTTGTTTTATCTTGTAGGTAATACAAGAGTATTTCAGAAACCTTTTCCATGTTGGCAAAAGACTGCTGTTATGCTCCGTTATTGGTCATAACTGTTGGTCTAAAATGTTGAGAGAACAAACAAACCTCTCCATCTGCTTCTGGTGTTTCTCCTCCCTGGCCTGTGCCTTCATTTGTTGGACCTCAATGGTGTCAGGCTTCCTGCGCTGCATGTACAGCTCATGGTTCCCCATGCACAGCAATAGGATGCGCTTGTTGATGCGCAGGCGAGGAGCATAGAACACAAAATCCTAAGAGAACAAAATTAGGAGGAAGCTTTTAATGATAGTGATTACTATGCCCTCCAAAGGTCAGGACATTTTTAGGTTCCTGTTACTGTATATCTAAGTTGGAAAAATGCTGTCTTATTGGTTCTTAGGTAGATCGGACAAGACTCTGTAGTCATCATTAATTATTAACTGTGGATTGAGTCAGCCATTATGTAAAGATGAATCTCAAAGCCTGGCAGCTATAGGAGAGGATAATCTAAGATTATGTGTCATCTGACATCACAGACTTCTTGCATATAAACAAATACTGTACATTTGTATTGACAACAATTAAAGGTGTGGCTTAAAACAAATCAATGAGTCATACTTCTATATATATCACAAATGTAAAATTACATCACACAAGGTGTGTTTTAGGTTTTGTTAACTACGTAAAGTATTTTCTTGATATAATTAAGCGTTAGGCATATTACTGAGGAATGACTATGAATTACTAAGTAATATACAGTGAAAATAAAAGCAAAAGGTCTTTAATTACAAGAGTGCAGAGTGCAAGCCTGAACTCAACCATGGTTAATGTATAAGAAAGTGTGTATAAATCAGCAGTAAGGGGGAAAAAAAGGAACACTCACTGGAGCCTTTTTGTCAATTGGTTTGATGACAAACTTCTTGTCATTGAAAGATATGTTCCTTATTTCACTCCAAGGGAATCCAATCTTTGGTGTCAATCTATTAGACATTAGAAAGATGTGAGATCATTCTCAAGCTTCATCACAGTTGTTGTGAAAATATTAAAAGTTCGGTTCAAAGACCTTTTAATAGCATGTGATCATGTTTAGCTGCAGCACAGATCAACAGAAATGTTATTCCAGGGGTCACTGACTGAACGGACAATAACTGCTGTCAAACTGACCTAATACCTGATTTAAACTAATATCCTAATGCCAAGTGCTATTCATGACCAGGTGGTCAATGGTTTTGCTGACTTAATAAAATCATAATATAAGAGATGCCTACTTGTCTTCCTTCTCATAGATGTTCAGTCCAAGAGCATCCACACCCAGCCATAGCTCTGTTCCTTTTTTGTTCTTGATGTCAAAGTAGTTAACTCCATACATTTCCAAATCTTGTGCAATTTTTAAGTACTCCAGCATAGCATCTTCCCTGAAGACCAAAAAGTACATTAATGGATTTGTGGTGGTGGTGGAGGGGGTTGCATTTATACTAATAAAACCACTTGACTCACTTTAACATGCCACTGTGCTCCTCATGCCAAACCTGGATCCTTTCCTCCCATTGACCTTTAGAGAGTTTGTGCTGCTCAAGCACTCTGTGGAGACATAATAATAATGGATTTATGAATGACCTTTTATATTTAAATATAAAAGAAAAAAATTACATCTAAAATTGTCGATTGAGTTTAAAATGGTTTGAAATGTCTACAAAGATGGCATAACATGTTTAGAAGAAATGATGATCCACTCCAAGATATATTTTCATTTTTGGAATTACAAGGGTAGAATAAAAGTTGTGAATGTATCCTTGTTAAAGTTAGATTGCCCTGACTGACCTTTGGGGTAGCAAGCGCTCTGATGTAAGATAGCCAGACTTGTGGCTCTCCTTGGTGAAATCTCCATGCTTGGCCTGTACGGAGTAGGACGCCAGTAGCACGGCTGTCTCCGGAGGGCAGTAGACATTGTCACTCAAAATGTCATCTTTCACCTGAAGGAAGAATAGTTTGCGTGTGATGTCCTGGATCAACTCATTGTCCACATCCTCAGGGAAGTACTTAGCCCGGAACATAAACTGTAGCGGGGTCTCTCTCTTTACATCCTGAGATAACACCTGAGGCGAAACAAAAGAGACAAACATAAATGTGGAGTAAAAAAAAAAAATGTGTTAGTCTTTGTCTGTTTATGTGTGTATATAGTTGAGCACATATTACAGACAGACTAATCTAGCCTACATTACATATTATAACAAAAGAGTAAAACACAAATATGTGGATCTGTGTTTGTACTTGAAGAGCCGGTTTCCTGGGCACACTGAGACCACAAAGTATTTTCAATGGACACTTACCACTGACATTGTAATTTAGTCAAAGACTAGGGTTAATCTGTGTCTGGGAAACCAGCCAGGATAGCTGACTAGTCAAGCCACGTGATCATGTAACAAGAGACGTGAATAGATGCTGTAGGCTCAGGCTTTGTTTTCCATTTTTAAGTTTTCCCTTTAGATCATTGACAAGTTAAATATGCAATAAAGTGACAGTGCGATATACATACACTTTGTGACACAAGTATAAGAATAAGTAAATATACCTTTTTCTCCAGTTTCAGCCAGGTAAGATATCCTTTGTTGTCCATATACTGCAGGCCAAAGTACCACACTTCACGCAGGCCCACTGTTTTGACGACCTGAGGCAGAGAAACTTTTTTCATTGACTGTTAATGGCCCTGATGAAAATTTCATGGCAAAAGCTGAATAGTGATTGCATTGAAAATTATCTTGGGATATCATTATCTTATTCTGTTTGGCACGTCATGAAAAAATACTACAGCACTAGTCACACCAGCATCAAGTATAAAGGGTGGGGCTCAAGTTGAAGGGTTGGTTATTGCAAAATATATAGATGGGTGTTCCCCACTACACTTCTGCGTATGACAAACGAATCGATATTTTCTATCACACCATAATCAACCATCAACAGTGAAACTACCCCTGCCCTTCATCACTGCTTCATCTTATCAGTTGCCTGGAGTTGCTGGAGTCCCCCACCTAAAGGCCCTATATCATGTGACCTCACATGCCATAAACTAGATGTTGCCATGAGTTACTGGACAATATTTGTGCGAATCATTTACTCTCTATGACTGCTGCATGGCACACATAATGCAGCCACTAGCAATATGTAACTATGTAATACTTGTCCAGCATATTCCACTTATGTTACAAATTTTAAATTAATTTTATATTCAACATACAGCCGTCCATTTTGTCTAAGTTGGACTTTCACTTGAGTGGCTGTTCAATTATTTGACAGCCATTACAATGCAGACAAATAAGCTCAGTAGAATGGAATTTACAGTGTAGTGTTTGAGCATGGATACAATCAGATATGTGGTCATTCCAAACATACTTTTTTGAGTAACGTCAATTAGCTCACAAATATCTGCTTCTGTATTCAGGCCTGACATGGGACCAATGAAGCTCACCTGCTCAAAGAGTTGTTTGCCCGTGGTGACAGACTGGATGGCAAATTCCAGCTCGGCGTCCATTGTAGTGACGCGGACGTTGACCTAAGGAAGAGCAAACATATAGTTAGGATTCTAACCAAGTGAAGTGTAGGCAGGGCACTCTCTGTCAACCAGTTGAAAGGAATGCCACTACACCAAGATAAATGATAAATGCTGCAGGTGACGTCTTTATAGCTGTATGTGAATTATGTCAACTACATGAGACAAAATGGATCCAGTTGATCTAGATTCACAATACTTCTATGGTCAATAATTGGTAATGTTTTACAGGATTTTTGTTTGTTTGTTTGTTTCTTGGAAATGCCAAGTTTATATTAAATCACCTACAAACTAGCATACCAGAATCCTGTGTCACGATAGTCACAGTGCTGCTAGGTCTAAGTCTAAGTACATGTATACAATTCCTCAAACAAACTCTATTCTTTGTATGTAGTTTCATGGAAATACACTATTCAATGTCTTTCTTCATTTACCTGTTATTACAGTGGTAATGACTGAAAAAGCTGACACTCTAACTTGTGTTACACAATGGTTCATGGGGTCTATCTTTACAGCACTGGAGTAAGTTCATAAAGAAGTTGTGTAACCTTGGCGATAATGCTGAACCTCTGTTAAGGTTCACCAGGCTGTTATAAACTGGCACATTTTCTTCTTTAAAAGTTGTGAATGATCATAATATAAGGCTTAAATGTTTTAAATAACTTGTATTGCATAAATATCTCCAGAACTCTAATATAATTAGATAAGTCCGAGAATTAAATAAGATTAAATATAATTAGTATGAAAAATGGTTATAACCTTAGTATGTGGACAAAAGACACAGTACCACATATTAATCTCACTGTTAAACAGGGTAAATGTATTTAGTATCTTTAAAGCATTTCCTCACAGCTGGATTTGCTGTTAGTGGGAAAGTCTTATGAGTGCCATTATTGTTTAATCAGCATCTCCCTGGGCAACAACAAACTATTTATCAGAGCTGCAATTTTTTATCTGGCCACAGGACTGGCCTAGTCCAGGGTAGGGGTCAGTATAACCGCTATACAGTGGTTTTCTGATTCTCCAGAAACTTTCATTTTTCCCCCCCATCCCACAAAGCACAAGTCACTATGTACACACTACTTCACTCAAATCATTTTCACAGTGTTTGCTACTAACACAGGAACTTTTGTTCATGATTGTGCTTTGGGTGATAGGGTATCTTTGGAATCTGAAACCTAAACCTCTCCAGTTCAGTAGTATTGCCTCCAGAGAAAATACACAGAAACTAGGTCTGTATTTAAGTTAACAGCAGGGTTTTTAATACATTTGTTAATAACTAATACATTTAGGTGTGTATTCCAAAATTTCCAGATGACCAACACTTAGACAAAGTATAAGAAAACACTAATGAATGGTAATTTGACATCATATCCATACATTCAAAGATTGTGGCAGAGGTAACCTGCTTAGCTAATCTTTTACTTGATTCAGCACTCTTGAATATAGTGTGGGTGTCTAGTTAATCTGTAAAACTACACACGGTGTGTTAAATATATACTTCGCTTGTTAGGATCTACTTTGGACTTCGGGAGTCAGTCTCATTTCAAAATTGCTGCTCTGTATATAATGCAGGCAAATTTTCTTAGTGTCAGTTTAACATTGCTGAAAAGCTGACAATGAAATGGCCATAAAGCAGCCATTTATCAGTTTACAACTAGAAGTCAGTG
The DNA here is from genome assembly GCA_030014305.1 of Clarias laeviceps. Classification (NCBI taxonomy): domain Eukaryota; kingdom Metazoa; phylum Chordata; class Actinopteri; order Siluriformes; family Clariidae; genus Clarias; species Clarias laeviceps. The sequence goes on from JAQMYJ010000005.1 coordinate 15,706,433, forward strand.
TCAGAGATGCCACATAAAAAAAAATTAAAAAAAATTTATCTCATTCTCTGTCTAACGTGTGGAATTTAGCTTTCCTGAGTGCACAGTGTTTCGTTTTTGAATTCAATGGAATGTTTAAATGACAACCAAAAACCTGTCAGCCAGGCCGGCCATGTATGACGCATTTTTAGTATCACAGGTGTAGAGATTCTGTCGACTTTTCACACGACAATCTACTAACTTAGTTTTGTCTACATAATCACGGTGTATATTATTCCATCATTTATATTCTATTCGATTCTATAGATTTTGATGTGGTTAAAAGACGAAATGTGTTGGGGTTAGAGGTCAGGTAATAGAAGTGTGTAGTCACGAGCGTTTAACACGTATGCCGACACATTTAGGGTTAAATCAGAAACTTCCGCATAACTCAATCATTTGACACTTTTCAACGTACGACAGCGCACAAAGCTTATTTAGTCAGATAATAAATACTTTATCATTTGATTATGTGTGGTAAATGGCCATAGTAAATTATGACCTTTATTTATTAATTGTGATATGTAATTCATAAAGTTGCCTGTAACAGGCAATTTATGTATTAGTACAACACAGCCACCAGGTAATTAGCTAATTGTTTTATAAAAAGTATTACGCAAAAGAAGATAATAAATAAATAAATAAAAACAGTAACTTACTGGTTTAGGCATGGTCCGTCCTGTTGTGTGTGTATCTGCTTAGAGGAAAAATAAAGGTGAGCTCACACAGAACCGGCTTTAGCTGTTGTTGGTTGAGCGTGCGCGCGCGCGGAGCAGTCTGAGCTCAGAAAGCGAAAAGCGCTCGGGTTGAGGTTCATTTCTGACTCATTGTCAATAGATGGTGTCAGAGCCTCGCCCCGATAATGGCCACGATAAAGTCTAAGCGCGTTCCAAGTTAAAGAGTGCCAAGTCTCCACTTTAACACACAATTGGCGACTTCTGCAGCACCTTGAGAAACGCGACCTTTGTTCCCTGACCGAAAAGAATAGAGTGTTAGTCGACCTCCTGCGAGTAACCCGCATTAAAAAAAAAAAGCTTCATATGCTCTATGACAGTACTGGGCCAAAGGGGCGGAGACCGACAGGTGTACACACACACACACACACCGAACAAGTCCTGAGCAAGTGAACAAGTGGCTAGGCTAGTTCCTGCTGAAGAGTTTCTACTAAAACATGACACAGTAACACAGTGATAAGGTGACTGACAAAGGTTTATTGTGTACAATTCCACACAAGTGATATTAACATATATTTTACATGAACAATTTTTATTATTTATTTATTTCTTTATTTCTTTTATGCCATGGGTGTGTATCTTGTCGAAATGTGTACGGAAATCCACCCTTAATGACTATTTCATACCTTTTGGGCGTGGTAGTATCGTACCAGTTTTCATAAGTTACTACGTGGTATGCACTTTTCCTCGATCCATACTGAGACGTGTGTACATCTGACTGATGGTGTGTAGTGATGACATTTTCTCAAAGTGCACTTTGCTATCACTTGAAATCAGCATTGCAGTTTTAGCCTGAAGGAAAGGCTTGACTGATATGAATGTGAACAATGCAAAGTAAAGTGTCGATGCAATACAATTCATAAATCACAATAGTTCAACAAAGCTGCATTTTTTTTATAAAAGATTATATACACAATTACAGACTTCTTAGAAGCTCTGGTTATTTCACAGATACATGTGCTTTAGTTTTTTGCTTCAAAATACATAGGTAGAAAAACAGTTCTACAGATTTACAAAACAGAACATGTCACACATATGACTCTCTGACATTCAAAGTCTCCAGCAGTTGTTGACTACAACAGTGCGACAGGCCATTATTGGATTCGCCAGTTTTAGTCTCTGATACAGTCCCCTGCTGTGATTCTGGTAGGATAGATGACACAGTCAATACATCATTACCCTCTCCATCTGAGCAACTGCTATGTTTCACTGAGCAGGAATTTGACGGTTCTACAGTCGGGAATGTGGTCTGACTGCATGTGTGCCTTGACAGACACCTGGCAGCATCAACAGTCAATGGGCTACAAACTGAAATCACAGTGTGAGCATTGTCTTGAATTGCCTGCTCATAGGAAGGAGGATTATTCAAAATCCTACTATCCACTTGCTGGAAAACTTCCTCGCTAGACAAACGTCTCGGCTTTTGTGAAACAAGGAAGGTCCTGTCGAAAGGCAGAACATCAGGGAGAGTCTGGCTGTGGCGTAAGGCCTTCTGGGCCCGTTTGCTAACGCCACCTCGAGAAAAGCTGATCTTAGTCCGAGAATTTGGCACTTTCATTGATTGGGAGCGTTTCTTGGTGGCCTCACTAAGCACCATCCCATGTGTTTTTGAACGGCTGGGAAAAGACAGTTTACGATGGACAGTCAGTTTCTGATTGGAGGATGAAATAATAGGAGAACTAGTTTGGATGGAACTTTCAGAGGCACTGGAGAATGTGCTTTCCAAAGAACTAGAGGAGCAGCATGAGCAATTTTTAGAAGTACCATGGAGAACCTCATCTAGAGATGAAATATAGATTTTCTTATGCACAGGGAACAAACTTTTCATCGCCCCGAATGAAATACAATCATCCAAGATCTGTTTTCCCAAATTTTGTCCATAAAAGTCCATGTCTGTGTGACTCCTGGTTAGGGCAGGCTGGTTTCGAGCACTTTTTTTGAAAACAATTGTTGGCTCAGAGCACCTGCGAATAAAAGGTTTGCTAGTTTGTTTCACCACAGCGTCAGGGGAGGAGGACAACTGAAAGCAATCCAGAGTTTTATCTTCAGTATCTGAATGGAAGGCGTGCATTTCTGTGTAGCTCCCTTTATATCCATCCACGTCAGGGTCATTGCTGTCATAAGCAGAATCATGGTGGAGTGACGACTGTGAATCTGACAGAGGAAACAAACAAATTTGGGATTTAATTTAAAAAAATAATACATTTTAATCTTTGGTGGAGAAATTAACATTTTAAAAATAAAAGTATATTACCATGATTATCACTGAGTTCATCTTCTTCGGGGTCCCCAAGAAGTGTCAGTGCATCCTTTCCATATATTTCACAACAGTTATCAATGAGGAACTGAGTTAGTCCAGAGACCTAAATGGTAGCATGATTGTAGTTAGTAACATTCAAAACTGAACTAGAGAAATTGTTGATATTACAGCATATCATAAAAGCAGCATACTCACATTTTTCATCATTTCAATGTTGTCAGTTTTGAGCAAATTGGGTGAAACGCAAACAGCTAAACTGCTGGACTCCATCTTGTTTCTATCTGTATTGGCGCTAATGTGGTACAGCAAAACAATTACGTGTTTCAGGAGGACAATGTTTGGCTCTGGGAGTGTATTAATCACCCTGAAAGGAAATAAGCACAGAGGTAAGATTCAATTAGGTTTGTTATTTGTTACCCCATCATAAAGGAAAATGACATCATTCATACAATTAAAAATCAGACTTACAGTTTGAGCTCAGTGCATCTTTCATGTAAATCTTGCTTTTGCATTGCAGTCATCCAGGCCTGGTAATGATCCACCATTAGCAAACTACCAGGCAGGTGCCTCAAGAAATCCTGTCATTCATCAAATTAGATTCATGACATTAGCATACTTAGATATCACCATACACGATTAAAAATAACTCATATATGACTCTAACATAATTTTATATTGGCAAATACAATTTAACTGAATATGTCTTACCTTGAGGAGATCAGCTAGTAAGATCACATGTTTATTTTTCAGATCCACTTCCTCTCCATTATTGAGTTGTTCCTTGATCTCTTTTAGAGCCCTTGCATTGCCAGCTTTCCTGAACACTCCTTCTGTGTATGGACCCATTTTGCACAGCGCTAGGAGAATCTCCTGAAGAACATTTGGAAAAAGGGTGAGGAGGGGACAATAGGGTTATGTTTAAAAACTTTGCCATTGCATTTTGACATTGCAAACACATATAAGGAAAAACTTTACTTTAAAAATTTGATGTTGCATTGTTTGATAATTTTAAAACATACCATAATGGGCTTGGGGGGATTGCCATTTTTTTCACAAACATCTGACAAAGCTTGTCCAAAAAGTGAATTCCTTTGAAGCTGAGTAGCACAACCAGGCTCCATCTGTTTTCTTTTTACCCGCTGCAAAAGACTCCTCCACCGCTTTCGACTGATATTGTCTGTCAAGGCAAATAAACAAAAACAAATATAAGCCTTTTAATTTGAATATGAATTTCAAATGTAAAGTTGTTATTCTTTTGGCTGTTCCCATCGAGGGTCGCCAAAGTGGTCCATCTGACCTGCACATAACTTGGCATAGGTTTTAAAATATCCAAAATATTTGACTATTTAATGGAATCATTAATGTTTCACTGGTTATAACAAATCAGTTTGAGAAGTTGTAAATATTGTTACAGGTTTAAATTATAAAAGTGAAGACAAATTTTCAGAACTTACCAGTGAGGGAGGAGTTTGCCAACTTGCTCTCATATGTTTGCTTATATTGGGGGAGTCCCATATTCATATGAACCTAAAAGCAGAAGAGCAAAATAAGGATCAGTTAAAAAAAAAAAAAAGAAAAAAGAAAAGAAAATTCTCAGTTATGTCCTATACTAAAAAAGTTGTAGATATTTATAAACAAATCCAAAAAAATTAAAGATGTTCTGAGCATTCCTAACTAAGAAAGATTAAATGTACATCACTGCAGGTGACAGAGAAGGACAGAGTTTCCCAGCCTCATTCCATTTGCAATTTTATGACATGCATCTAATTGTCAAAGGTGTATTGACTATGGCTCTTATCAAAGTGCTGTATGCATAAGCTGATGAGTGCAAAATACTTACAGCTGATGCTGGCATGATGAATAAATCTGTGCTGCCCTCAGATTGGGATTTTGTCTAAAACCAAAAAAGAATTCAAGTGGTTATCTTATCAATGAAATAACACAAAGCAAGGCAAACAAACATACACTAATCAGATTCCCTGATGTTATTAGGAGACAATAGGCATGTGGAATGACTGGCTAAAGGTGAGAACTTACCACAACGTGCCCACCCAACACCTTCATCAGTGCGCTATGGTGAGATGTCCACAAAATACTCTCTTGTTTGTCAGTTTATCTAGGAACTAAAAATGAATATACATGTTTAAATCATCAGCATGTACAGATGGTATTCAATTCAAAACATATTTTATTTTATATTATCTAGACTTAATAATCTAGCAAGTACGGTTTGTGAATTTATACAGTACATTTTTATGTAATGTGTTTTGAATGTCACGTTACACAATTAAAAACAGATGTATGAATTACATTACATTAGTACTGTACTTATTTATATAATTATATAATTAGAAAGTACTATAATGAAAAGGTACTGATCTTAATTAAAAACATGACTATTAGTTCCAATATAATTGACTAAAATATTTTTTCAATAACAAGCAAATCAAACACAAACCTACAAAACACTGAAAAACTTTGTCACAGTATAGGTTTCAATAAATCTACACACAAATAATATAAGTAGGTTTTCTTACCTTTAGTCTCTACTTCAATTCAAAAACTGTGAAAGCAGTTCTGTTTACATGAGAGCAGCATGACACCAACACACGACAGAGACAGACTAACTTAGAGCGACCTACTGCACGCCACAAAACTAAAGTGGGTGGGCAAAAGGGGAAATTCTGATGTGCAATGGAGACAGGAAGCAGCATCATGGACTCCCACTACTAACACCCCCTTTTGATATGTAGAGCAACAACACATATACTGGTGGGTGGAAAGTGTGACATGCATCACTATAACATGTGAGTAAAAGTAGCAGGTAACACATAGGTGAAATGGAACAGTGGTATTCACCAAATTCAATTAAAGATTAAATCTGTGGCTAACACAAATGGCCATGTTTAATAAAAAAATATAGAGAGCATCTAAAAAGGTGGCTTATCTTTTTATTCTCTTTAAATTAATCACAAACTAGAAAGCATACTTGTGAAAACACATCCTTTTACTGTAGTTTCAAAAGCTGGACCATTTCTCTGTAAAAAGATCTACTATTTACTTTACAGTAAAGATGTTTTGGGATAAGTATTTGCTGAGCAAGCATTTACTGTAATAGAACTTATAATGAATCATTGTACAAGAGCCTACAGATGTGGTGGGAATTTTTAAGAAACACAGAAAAATCATTGTGAGATTCAACATTTGACAGTGCTTTGCTTTTACTGGCTTACTGTCATTTCATGAAAAACAATCAGCCCCCATGTTTTAGCCATGAATGTTAATAAGTTTGAATTTTAATGAGTGAGAATTTGTCATTTCTTGTAATTGGCCAGCTACCTGTCTGGTCTCCTACAAAGTACAGTCTCCATGTAAATCCGTTTCAGATCATAATCTCTTTGGTTAAAAAACACTGTGTGGGTAGTTTAAAGCAAGATAATTCAGCTAGCCAAATATGAAAGTGTTTCAGGAAATAAGACACTGTGAAGTGTAGTGTGATTCATAAGTGTAAATTACATGCCCAGTTCAAAAATAACAATTTTATTAATAGGTTATATTATATTGAGGAAAGAAGTAAACAAGTTTCAAATCTAAAAGTACCTAAAGATTTGCAGTAGCCTGTCTAACAGACATAATAGTGTTCAATTTCTAACATTACAGAATACCAACTTTAGCAGTGAGTCACCAAACTTTCCCAGTCATGAACCACTAGTTAATGTGAAAGTAAAAGGATGCATGTGAAGAGAATTAGGTAATAAACAATTACAAAAATGTAAACATAAAAAAAAGCTGGCAAACTAACAAGAATCTACCATGTTTTTAATCACACAGGTGGGTGAACTATTTCAGTGACCTTCAAGGCATCCCACCAGGGAAAAACCTTCTTAGTATATGCATCATTCATTTACTCGAGTGTGGGCAGACAGACCACCAAACGCACAAAGTTAATACCACCAGACACCCCCTATCCACCCCTGCCATACATCCCTGTACAGTACACTGGTGCTAGCCAAGAAATAACATAATTTTTTCTCTAACCGGTAAACTAAATCACTAAAAAAAAGCTTAGGAAAGGATTAAAAGACGCTCTATTTTATTGAGTAGATGAGTGAGCTATTTTTTTTAGGCTGTTCTAGTACTCGTATCATAAGTCTCTTCATTGAAAATATTTATAAAGACCATAACACAACATTAAATAAGATTACCACCCTCCTATAAAAGAATCAAAAGAGTAAATTCAGTCCATTGAGGAGAATATTTATAGCAGATATTTAAATCCAACATAAATCCCTGAAACAATTACATGAGTTTTATTACAATACTTTTGTGTTTTTTTAATTAGCACAGAAAATGTAAAAATATTTGAAGAAATTTAAAAGATACACAGATAAGAAACCACCCCCCACCACCACCTCCAAAAAAGTGGAAAATAAATCTTGTTAGACGTGAGGTATTTCTCATATTGTCTGATTTCCATATGAAGAAAGCTAGAATTGATCAGCACAATATCTATAACTACAACTACCAAAATGTTATATATGTTTTTACATATCAAAGCTCATTTTTGATGGTGAAATGAGGTTGATCTTCTGGTTTGAAATCTTCATTTGGGCTGCCATCCTCATTGAGAATGCGTCTATGGGTGTAACCCACTATGGGGTACTTTGATTTGTATGTTCCAGTGAATACACTCTCAAGAGACTCCAGCTCCTCCTTAGTAAGACCTGTCTAACATGGGGAAAAAAAGAAGTTCAGGTAATTTGTTAAATTGTAAACCCTCCAGCAGACTGCTACAGTAAAAACAGCTCATCAGAAACTCACTGTATCATGGGTGAGATCTTCAGGATTAAGAGACATTTTAGCCACAGCTCGGGTTGAGTCCTTGCCTACAAGGGCATTGTAAGAGGCGCCCTTTCCATAAAAATCTGTGAAAACAGCCAACAATGTAATTTAAATAACTTTATTCATTTAGATAGACCTGTCTTTGGTGTCAAAAGTGATCATATGAACCAAATTCTGGTGGTGAAGTCAGTTGAAACCTGAAGTTTACATACACCTCAGCCAAATATATTTAAACAGTTTTTCACAATTCTTGACATTTAATCCTTGTACACATTCTTTGTCTTAGGTAAGTTAGGGCCACTTCTTTATTTTAAGCAAGTAAAATATCAAAATAATGCTTTTATTTCTTTCATCGCATTCCTAGTGGGTCAGAAGTTTACATACACTTAAATTGTTTAACTTGCGTTAAACGTTTCAGGAAGCCTCCAACACGTTTCTTACAATAAGTGGCTGGAATTTTATCCCATTGCTCCTGACAGAACTGGTGTAACTAAGTCGGGTTTGTTGGCCTCCTTGCTTGCACACACTTTCCTTTTTAGTTCTTCCCACAATTTCTCTGTTGGAATGAGGTCAGACCCACTCCAATACCTCAACTTTATTGTCCTTAAGCCATTTATTCATAACTTTGGAAGCGTGCTTAGGGTCATTGTCCATTTGGAGTGACAATTTGTTTTATATTATAAACAATATTATTATATCGGTAAAAAGCATTAAAATACATGGATGATGTCTTGCTTCAATATATCCACATAATCTTCCTTCCCCAGGATGTGACCTTATTTTGTAGAGTGCACCTGTCCCTCCTGGAACAAAGCATCCCCACAACTTGATGCTTCAAGGTTTGGATGGTGTCTTTCGACTTGCAAGCCTCCCCACTTTTCCTCAAGACAATAATGGTCATTATCGCCAAACAGTTACATTCTTATAATACATTTTATTTGTAATCAGACCAGAGGACAATTCTCCAAAGAAATCTTTGTCTTTGTGATCCCATGATGTTTGTACAGATCAACTTGGTGCCTTCAGGGATTTGGAAAGTCTTCCCAATAAGTAGGAAGCAGGTTTGTGGAGGTCCACAATTTTCCCCCTGAGGTCTGGGCTGATTTCTTTTGATTATCACATAAAGTCAAACAAAGAGGCGCCGACTTAAGGTAGGCCTTAAAATACATCAAGAGATACACCCCCAATTGACTCAAATTATGCCAATTAGCCTATAAGAAACTTCTAAGGCCATGACATAATTTTCTGGAAGTTTCCAAGCTGTTTAAAGGCAACTGAATATACTGTATGTAAACATTTGACCCAATTATGATATATTGAATTATTTTGTTATATATTGTATTAGGAACACAATAATAGAATAAAATAGAATAGAATAGAATAGAATATCAATTCAGTGAATAATTTATCTGTAAACAACTTTTGGAATAATTACTTGTGTTGTGGATAAAGTAGATGTTCTAACCAATTTGCCAAAACAATGGTTTGTTAATCTGAAATATGTGGAGTGCTTAAAAATTATTTTATTCACTTCAAGTGTATGTAAAATTTCGACTTCAGCTATAGGAGGAAGCAGCACACTAGCGTACTACATTGTGTTATACTTCGAAGTACGTTAGATTTAGGTCGTGTCTACAACAAACTTTTTCCAGATGTAACGTCAAACACGACTCCTTTCACGGCCATGTAAATGGGCTGGCCGTCCTGGAGAATGAAGAAGAAGAAAACATTATTATTATTATTATTATTATTATTATTTTGAATCAAGAAAAACTCTCAAATTTTGAAATGTAGAGGGTTTTGTGGCAGAAATCGTCTACCTCGCTTCCATCGTATCGATTCAACTCTTCATCGGTGAATAATCTCACGGGTTTTGACGCAGGTTTTACTTTTAATTTGAGCTCATCCGCCAAACAGATGATCATTAACGCAAAAAGCATTAACGTAAAAAGTTGCGAATGAAACATTGTAACATTACTGTTCACTGGCGTGCAAATCAATCCTCTACAAATGTCCTCTAATTTTTAAATACTAAAATTCCACTGACGCATTTGAACGCCACAGGAATAAAGTACAAAACCGGTTTGTTTGATACAAATGATCTATTTTCCTTCAAGGGTGTGTATGGAAACTGTTCTTGTTGATAGTCTAAACTTCCGCCTTTCTTTAAGGCTTTTGTTTTGAAGCTGGAGTTCGTGACCGGAAGTACACACACGGTATCGTCATCCGCGCTATCTTATTTATATATTTACTTTTTAAATCTACAAGTAATACTCAAAATTACATTACTGTAGTCAGACAAATCAGTATTTTTGAAACATCTTTATTATTATTTATTCCTAAATAGTGGAAACGGTTGTCTTTCAGTCTAGGCCCGCATACTCATCAGTTTTGCCTAAATGTGTGTCAGGTCGTGCTTTAAAATACATTTTAAAAGTTATTTTCAAGAATATATGTGATATAATATATGTTTATATGCTCTCTTGTACTTCAAAAGCTTATTTGTTACATTGTCCGTACTTTAAATTCCTGCTCACGTGCATATCACGGGCTATGGTGCGTGCAAGTCAGTTTTCATGTTTCATGTATCTTGATGCAGTTACTAAAATAGAAAAGAATATATAGAGACGCTTTGTCAAATATCAGGCATGTGTAGCACACGTATAGATGCCACACTGTTGTATTTTGAACCCTAAACATTGTGTTTTCAGCTCCATCCCTGTGTTTCAAACCCAGGTGGTATTATGTCAGTGCTGGGGGCGAAGCGGCGTAAAGATCCATGTGAAGTTTCTGCGATATGTTCATTCATCCCATGAGAACCATCGCATGGACTGTAACATTATTACATATATTACTGTAACACTGTTGACAGCAGTACTGAAATCCGTGAAGAAACATGCTACGAAAGGAGACGTCTTGCTGCTACCAAGAGGTGAACAGATTCATGTATAAATGTGATTAGAATACGCATCCTGTGTGTGTGTGAGTGAATCCTGAAATTTAGTGTAAGCGCGCATGTGTAGGTTATGATATGACATAATAGTTCATCAGAAACGGATGGGCAATTGAATTCAGGCTGCCGCGCTGTGAAGTCATGTGATAGCAGCTGACCAGGTAGTTTAGTGCAGTGTGCGTACTACACATAAGACTATATACAGTTGTACTGTAGTTAGTTATAGTTACAGAATCAGAAAACAAATAATAAAATACTGACCTGTACCCTTATGTATGTTTAAGATGGTACTATCAGCACTATATCGTTTATACCTTTTAGTGTCTATCTTTTGTTTAACGAAGCCTGTAAAGGTAATTGAAGTTAACTGGGCATTAAGTATCAGTCAGTGACACAGTGTCTTAGTGGTTAGCACTGTCACCTTGCACCTCCAGAGACCAACGAGGCTGAAGTTAGCTCCTTATTCGCAGCTTCCGATTCGTTTGGCTTCTTATTGCGCAGCGTCTTGTTCTGTGGCTGAAGTTAGCTCCTTATTCGCCTCGTTACGAACGGGAGTGTTCACGTTGGAGAAAGCTGCGCAGTTTATCAATAAAACGTTATTTTGGTGGCTTAAACCATTCTGGCCAGGCAAATATGAACTATACA
>JAQMYJ010000005.1:15723617-15764116 GCA_030014305.1 Clarias laeviceps
CCTCTGTGTCTTAAAATAACAACTAACTGTTGTTTTTGTTGTTGTTACGTAATTACCTAATTCCATATGTGTTATTTCATAATTTTGAAATCCCCAGTATTGTTGTAGAATGTAGAAAATAAGTACTGTATATGTGTATATATATACACATATATATACATACATATGTGTATATGTTGTATTATAAAAGGCATTTAACCAGAAATTCAGTTTGTTTGTTTGAGCAGTGTGTGGTGTTTGTGGTGTTTGCACAGGTAGTTCTGTCACAGGCGTGTCACAGGCGCTCCTCGCTGAACGTAGGCAGCATCATCAGCTTTTTTTGAATCATCAATTTTTATGTCATACCTTGAGCATCACAGGCGTTCCTCACAATGTAACATGAACATGTAATGGTACATCAGCTCGACTCATAATTAAAGCATTTTATAGGTTGGTTTAACCAAAACATGAAAAGGAGAAAAGTCTAGCGGCAGGCGGCAGGATCTGAAGGTGAATGGAGCCTTGGGTAATCTCTGTTATTCAATGCACCACTTTGTATTCAAACATATTTAACACCAAATACTTGGGCAGATGATATCATTAAGAGAATATTTGCCAATATTTATCACTTCAAAATGAAAAAAAAAAAAGGAAAGGGCTGAAAAAATTATTGACAAACTGTGCATTTATTACCTGCAATAAAATCCAGTTTTTTTTTTCAATGAAATAGTCAGGTCCATATTACAATTTAGATTTTTATTAATTGTGCAGTATGTTATAGACTCAGAAATTAAAGGATAAGGAAAATGGTCATGGCTGGAAATGTTTTTTTTTTTTTTTTTTGCAAGCTTGGCAAATTATATCCTGTATTTTTGATTTATTATAATTTTAAAAAGTTCTACATTAGGCAACATGGTGGTGTAGTTAGCGCTGTGTCCTCGCACCTCCAGGGTTGAGGGTCCAGTCAGGTCTGGTCTTGGTGGGTTTTCTCTGGGTACTCCAGTTTCTTCCCACAGTCCAAAGATGTGCAGATTAAGTTAATTGAAATTCCCAAATTGCTTGTTTTGTGTTTGTGCACCAAAGTCTTCAGGCATAGGTCCTAGGCCCCCCACAATCCTGTACAGAATAATGAATGAATAATATCAGTATGAAAGCTCTGAACATTGAATGAAGCCTCTTACTGATCCAAAAGTGGCATCCTCAAGCAATCAAATTAGGTCAGTTGAGGTTGTGTGGTTTATCACAAGGTGTCGTGTGTTCAGTCTGTATGTAATATGTGTCATATAGTTTATAGCTTCACATTTATTTTTAACATCAAATCCAATTCCGACTCAGCACTTTTAGCCAATATCAGTCTTGTATTAAATTCTATTACCTCTAAAAATTTCACATTTTGAATGTGATTTCAAAATGTTTTGCCTTCCTATGGTTCATGGAGAAGTTAAAACTGTTGGACTAGACAAGCACTTAGCTGAGAAGTCATATGGTATATTGAGTTGGGTGGTTTCATGCTGAACAGGCACTGTGTGTGACCCGCTGTTTAAGTAGTTTTCCAGAACACACTCCAGGGCTTCAAACTTGCCCAGACACTCTAGTGGTCTGCATTTAGCCCGGTGAGCAGCATTTACTCTCATGACATTTATACTGGCAATGGTGCTTCAAACCCTGACCTCTTGAAGCTTTTCCAGCTTCATGCATACTGCCTTGTATTCTCAGTCTTAGCTGACTCCTTATACGTGTAGCGATGTATAATTAGGTTGATAAATAAGTCAGGGTATTTGCTGTACAAGCAACATGACTGGGAAAGAGCTCCTTAATTTGACATTATTTATTAGGAGTTAACCCTTTACCATTTAATTAGATCAACACTATTGGTGTTAGAACTTTTAAAAATGCAAATATTTTAAATGTAATATGACTTGATGATAACTGCAAATGTATAAAATTACTTGCTTTTGCTCAAACAATAATACATGTTGTTAACATGTCATTTTCAGATAAGCAACCCGTATCTGTCATGGCCTAAAACATACTATTATAACCATCATGGGGAAAACCCAGACCTGCATTTTGTGTGAAATTGTATACAACTCCAAACAGGTAAAGCTGGATTTTTCTTTATGTATCTTTTTCCCCATTCTTGTAGATATTTCTTAACTGTGAATAAATAGAAAAAAATTGTAATTGTTTGAATAACTTTGAAATGGTTCAGTCTCACATGTACAGCTTGGAAAGAAATTTAAAAAAGTGTCTCTTACCACTTGTCTCATAAGAGAGAAAGGTTCCTGCAAATCAGTGCAAAGTTATCCTGACCTTTCACCTTTACGATAAAACATTTCTATGCTGATGAGACTGGTTTCTCTAAACCACATACTATGGTCATTGCAGTCACTAGGTCCTAATTTTTATATAGACAGATAATACAGTTAATATTCCCTAACATCTTTATCAAAACACTGACTCACTAACTCGGTGTCCATTTGTCTGTTCAAAAATATAAAGAGTATGTTATGGTGCAGGTGTGGCTTTAGTTGCTTTATTATCTTTTAATTTTATTACCCGTCTGTATGAATTACATCATCAACCAGTTTTAAAAATTTATCTGGACCTCTGTTTTAAATAAAGCACCTCTTCAGAGGTATGGACCAGCTTCATTAAGGTCTAACCTTTTCCTCATATCTCCTTTTTTTTTATCCAAAAAGGAGATGGATGAGCATATGAGAAGTATGCTGCATCATCGGGAGCTGGAAAATCTTAAAGGCCGGTAAGTGAATGCCTTTATATACTGTTGTATCTTTGCCCACTGTAATGTGTATTATTTATACCTCTTCCAAAAAGCCTTAATGAAAAAGTTTTTCTTTGGTGTATGGTTATATTATATGTATAGCCAACTCCAAGAATGTTGACGTGGCTCACAAAAGAATGTGCTATGAATTTCACAATCATTGTATTAAAAAGTGTTACACAGTAATTCCACTTTACACTGAGATAACTGAAGAACCATTCTTCTAAAAGAAAGGACTTATAAACTTGATTAATGAATAAAATGTATGAACAAATAATTAAAAGTATAAACAAATGAATTGAGTAAAAAATTTTTAAAAGCAACAAAAATGTACCATGTTTATTACTATGGCAAAATTATTGATATATTGATAATTAATTGTACCACTTAGAAGCCAGATGGAGTTTTTCTGTAAAGATCTTGTTGATTCATTATTATTTCTACTAAAGGGTCTAGCATTGCTTAATGTCAGGTGAATACAAATTGCTGAGACAACCTTTCGTCAATCAGTGTGTACAGTAAGCTGCATATGCCTTGAAGTATTAACTGAATGACCGTTTGATGCGTCCATTCAGTTCTGTTTAAATAACACACACGCACACCTGTAACATTTTTTTTCTTTTTTTAGATTAACTTGTGCATTTGCAGTACATAGAAAGGCTTTAATTGTTTATTGAGTACATTACCCATATTGTTGGATTAGGTATAATGAATTTATATTAACCTTAATAGGTTTACTTTATTCCATTTGATACGTATAAATAAAAATCAGTTTTATTCCCCCCCAAAAAATTAACTGCATTAACTTGTAGCAGTTTTGTCACTAGTTGCTCTTTTATAGAGTAATGGCATTGAGAGACCTGCTAAGCATGCAGTATGTTTATTATGCCTCACAACCTAGTTGCACCTGCTAGGAGTTAAGATAAATTCTCTCCAGAGTAGGCTTCATCAAATTTTTAGCCATTGTTTTGCAAGGAGAAAAAACAGCAAGCTTGCTGATTAATCTGGCTTCCCAACCTGGACATATAAGAAGAAACTGTGACTGAATTAAGCTTAGTTAAGAGAAAAATCCCTATAAAATAAATATTATTAACAACACCACACATCAGAATTATTAGCACATCTGCCTTTACCTACATTGAACACAAATTCACCATTTCACAAAAAAGAATCAATGGATTGTGGATTGATGAACATCCAAACTCTGACATGCAAGATGCTTCTGTCTTAAGTCTTCTTAAGCATCGTCATCTCCACATCCTCTAGGGTCTTAAGTAAGATATAGATAATTGTGTTCGATTTATATTTTTAATGTGCAATTATGCTAATACCTTTTTTTTTTTTCAACTATTTTTAACATAGGTGTCTATAATTCTTGAGCTTTCTGTATGCTTCAAAATATTGTTTAGTTAAAATAAAATAGAACATGATTAGCTATGTTAAGATTCTTATTTTTAAGAAAGTAATTTTCCTTTACTGTATTTGCATTTGACTGGTTGGATGGTCTCGAATTTACTATATGTCTTATGGGTGCTGAATACTGTATGCAGTCCTTTTGTCATTGGTACAAGGCATTTGACTAAAGGTTT
This sequence comes from Clarias laeviceps, assembly GCA_030014305.1. Lineage (NCBI taxonomy): Eukaryota > Metazoa > Chordata > Actinopteri > Siluriformes > Clariidae > Clarias > Clarias laeviceps. The sequence continues at coordinate 15,727,971 of JAQMYJ010000005.1, forward strand.
GTTGTAGTTGGTGGTAACTGTAGTTAGGCACGTGTCATTTCCAGTCTTCAAAAGGACAAGTTGAAGGGGCTGCCATAGCACAAGAATATATATATAGGCACTTTGGAATCAACAGGCAATGCCACTGTAGAGCCACTGTGTTTCTCATGTGACTGTTATGTAGACCACTGGAATGTGAAAAGTGAGACTGGGAGAGAGGAAAGGCTAATAACCTTGAGAACATGACACTCTGGGTAAAGAATAAATCCAGCTTTTTTGATTGTTTACAGATTTGTACATTAATATTTTAAAGTTAAATAGGTTACTGCATATGTGAAGTATACTTACAGAAAGATCAGACTTAAAGATAAGTCACTTGTAAAGTAAAGTATGTATGTATTTGTACATATTTGTTTAAAAAGAAAAGAAAACAGTGTACAGTCTTTAGCCTGATAAATATTCAGCACTATTTTAATGGCACTTTTCCCTGACCCAGTTTTTGGTGGGATAAGGTCAGTCATCTGTAAGACAATACTCTCTTAGCTCACAAGACTGGCATTTGGGAGTGGAGCTCTGCTAGCTAGTAGAGGTTTGCTGCAGACAGCTGCCTATTGCTCATATTACAGCAAATGCTAGAGAGACCCACCCTTATGCTGCTCTTCAGAACTGCGAAATGAGAGAGGGGGAGGGAGGAAGGGTGTGGGAGTGGAGTAAGTAAAGTAGGCTGCTTGTAGGAGTTCATTGCAGAGCGCAGCAGACACCATCGTGGCAGCGTGCGAGGGCTCGTCTGCAGCAGAGAGGGTGCTGGCCTCTCACAAGCTCCAGGCTCCGTTTCTGGTGGCGAAAAAACATCATGCCAAAGGCCCACTTCATGCCAGAGGCATCTTCCCATGCCATGTGGCTCCCAGCATGAAATGAAGCTTTGAAAACCCTCTACAAGATCAGGAAGATCCAGCTGTTTTTCTTTATGTTTTTGGTACCACAAGAATAAGTCAGTTTGCCTCCTGATCATTTAAAGTGATTTTTTTTGTTTTGTTTCATTGGATTTTTTTTTTTCTTTAGTTTGATTTTTTTTTTTTTCGGGTTGGGAAAGTTCTCTCCAGTTCTTCAGAAGCACAAGGATACAATTAAAAAAAAAAAAATAATTGCTGGAAACAAAAGTCAAGATCTAAGTTGTCCTCCAGCCCCCTGGCATTTAATTTTGCATCTATTTGGCCATGCCTGAGGGTAGCATTCATCGGCCGCTGTCCCCTCTCATTCCTAGGGACTGCGGGCATGAGTGCCGGACGTGTGGTGTGACTGTGGTAAGCCTCACGGAGTATGCAGATCACATCTCCAGCTCCATGCACAAGCAGCGTTTGGAAGCTTATGACCACAAGATTTCTAAAACAGACCAAGATGAGGACTACTTTGATAAAGAGATGGTGGAGCTCATTGAAAAACGGAAAGAGTTCATCAGGTAAAGTTGTTATAAAATTGCAAATAAGTTAATGATTCCAGACTGTTTAGGACCATGTGTGCTGTGAGGACATTAAACACAGTAAATATTTTTGTTCTTTGAGTCTTTAACTCAAGTCTTTAAGTATTCAGTTCAGTATCAGTAATCAGGATCAGTAGTCCTAATTAACTCAAAATATTTATCTAGTACTTTTAAAATTTGTCCTACATGCATTTAGCTCTATTTTAAACTGAACTAAACATGACTGGAGTCATGTATCATCAAGCCTTAATCAGTCATCACTGCTCACTCGCACTCACACCAACCCTTCTTGCTTCACTCTGGCCAATAGAGCAGATTATCAGCCAACACTGCATGAATAACAAAACATGTAACCTAAGTCCCCATAATTTTCAAAATGCTCATAAATTTTAATCTGTCTGTCTTGTAACCAAACAGTGCAGAACAGTGCATGATAAACCTAAACTAAATGGTCAGAAAATATATATCAAGTATAATTATTTTTTTGATATTAGTATTAATGAAAATTCATAGCACTGTAGTAAGTAGAAATTGTGCATTCTACTTTCACTCCTTAGCTGCACTGACAATTAACACTGCAGTCGATGAACAAAAAAAAATATTGTTCAGTTCTTCATGGCAAGGTAGATAAAAAAAAAAAAAACACATTTAGTTGACTGAATTAAAAAGAATTGCTTAAGCCAGCAGAAAACTGCCAAAGACATACTATTGTAGAAGTTTAAAGGGTAAATGATAGATATTGAACAGCATATGTTGTGCTACTGGGGAATGGGACAAGGGGTGTGCTAGTCAAGTGACTGTTGCCCTGGAACTAGTTCACTAGAGTTACTAGCTAGAAGTACCATCAGTCAAACACTGTTGGGAAGTTTTTTTTTTTTTTAACCCAAATACCTAAGAAACAGAGGGTCTTTAGCCATCGCAAAAAATTGCAATAAACGTGCCATGTGTTTACTTTTTTCTACATATATTATAAAAAGATAACTCATGAAAGGTCATGATTTATGAATGTCCACCTTAATATTTTATTTTATTGTTTCTTACTAATGTTGGCTTTACTCAGACAAGAGGAAGCGACTTTGAAGAAGGCCAGAGAGGAACAGGAGACCGTGAAAAAGTGGCAAGCGATAAAGGAACGCTGGCATGATCATAGGCAGTGGCGCCATCAGCAAGGTAACTCTTGGGGGCCAAGAGTTTCCAATTTTCTTCCGGTTTCCAGAAATGGGTTAAATGCTGACTTGCAAGAACCACATAGACCAACTGAGTTTGATCGAGACAACTGGAACAGAAGGCAGATTAGGAGTGCCACTTGGCATGCTGAAGGGCCCCCTGACTTGCAGAGATGGGAATCCTTTGATGGCCGAGGTGGAAGCTTGCACAGTAGAGGAAACTACTGGGGAGGAAATCGGGGCATGTTGCCAGGTTTCTTTTCACCGCAGAGACACCAGTCATCCTGGTCCAACAAAGAAACCAACAGAGGGAACTTTGACAGACAAAATGACTTGCATTGGCAACGTTCCAAATGTGCCTCTTCAAAGACAAATCACATCCAGAAACTGCATAACAGCATCGAGAACCAGAGAAGGTGCTACCAAAGACAGGAAGGTTGTGGAGAGAATGATCCTGGAAAGGGCAAGGGTAAATGTGAGAAGACCTGTCGTTGGGCACCATATCCTCCAGCTTTGCTTGGAGATCCTTTATCTCAAAGTGATATCCAGCCTGTTGATTCCCCTGGCCAAAGTAAAGAAAGAGGTTTGAATGCAAACGGCCAAGCCTTGGGAGGCCGGTCACAAACCAATCTTGGGAGTAGCATTCTTGAATCAGTTAAACCCCAGAAAGAATATGAAAAAGAGTACATAAAGCACAGCACCAGTCCTAGTAAGAGAAATGAAAGCAATGGGAAAACACAAAGACCAAGTGACACATCATCTTCATCCTTGCCTGTACCTATCCAGAGACTTGAGAAGCCCACCAAACTGTCTGAAAAAGGGATTGCTGCTTACACTGGTTCAGTAACCAATCTCAGTCGAACATCAAGTCAAGACTCTGTTAACTCTAAACCTTCTAAGCATTCTCACTCAGGCTCCCAGTCTCCACTAGCTGCTGCCTTTTGCCAAGAGCAGGAACATCTGCTTTCTGAAATGCTGCGCAGAGCAAAGGAGAACCTTTTAAATAAACAAGCCTCAGTAGAAAAGTCTGCCACAGCAGACACCGTCAGAGGTTCTGAGCTACATATCCAAGAAGATGAGTTGAAAGAAGTTTCAGAGCAAAGCAGTTCAATAGAACATTGTAGAAGTAAGAGGAAATCAAATGAGTACAATGGAAAAAGAAAAGGAGAGCAGCATAATGGAAGAAGAAAAGAAGAGGAGCACAATGTAAGAAGGAAAGAATGGCAGCCCCTCAGAACTGAGATTGCTGTGCAGTCTGGCTGCTCAACAAAAGACATCAATCTGCTGTCTTTGCAGTCGCTGCAGGTCAGCACCTCCACCATGGATCAGGAAGACGAGGAGGAATGTGCTGAAAGAAAAGATGATGATGTCTGTGATCAGGGAATGCAAGCTATGGATGAAGGTGTTATCTCTGACAGTGAGGGCAGCCGCACCATCCACTCTCTTACCACGAGTGGATGCCCAGTGCCTTCTCTGAAAAAGCTGGCACTGCCTGCTAGTCTAAAGCGGGACCTGAACCGACACATTGGCAGCAAAGCCAAAGGAGTTGCCCATGAGCCTAACCTGAACATTGCACGGCGTTTTAGAAATGTAAGTGGCGCACGGGAGAGTGAAAAAGACAATGGCCTGAAGCCCACCCTCCGGCAGCTCATCAGTTCATCTTCATCTAGAAGAAATGTCAATTGGGACCAGGTGTATCAGGAGGTCCATCGCAAGAAGCAGGAGCAGGGCAAAGGTTTGCCAAGGTAAATTTTGTTAGCTTTTTTATTGCATTATTGGGTTTTGAGTGCAAGTCAAAAAACTGATACCACCAGACTAATGTTAACTGCATGTCTTTGGTCAGGTTTGGAATAGAGATGGTACCCGTTGAGTCTGAAAGTGCAAGCCACATGCACGATGATGATATTCCCCTATGTGAGGGCTTCCAGTGGGAGTCTGTAGCTGGTTCCAGTGCAGTATCTGTAGGTTCACGTAAACGCAGCATGTCAGAAAGTAGTGTGGTCACTCATAGCACCAGAGCATCCTGTTCAGCCCTCAGAGCCGCAGAACCAACTTTGATCAACTTAGAAGACAGTGGCAACCCAAGACTTCAAGCTGTTTACTCACCTATGGAGGAGGACTGTGATGATCGAAGGGATATTCAGGGCATAGGTGAGGCCAAGGCACACATGAAGGACATGGAGACACAACAGCCTATTCAGGACACGGAGCCTGTGGATGGGGAGAGTAGTTGCTTTTCAAGTGCTGAGCTGAACGGAGGGAAGAAACGCAGAGCAGTGGGGGTGAGTGATCTAGCTTTATTCTGTCAGTGCTTAAAAGCTAACAGTATATAATTAGTCACACCCAATTAATAAAGATTGTTAATTAGTTAAATCAGCTGTTGAGAGTAAGTTCAAATGGTTTTTGAATGTCATACAATGTCACAAATGTGTTGTCTCAAGTAACTGCAACTTTAAAGTGTAAATTTAAGTCAAGCCTGCTGTTTTTTCAGGATGTGGCATCTCCAGAAATTTTGAATTCAGAAAGGAAAAACAAGAGGCTGAAAATCAAGCCTAAGCCTAAAGGCAAGTGTGTAATTATATCAGATATAAGATTAAAAAAAATTTCTGTACCATGTATTAATATGTTGTCTCGCACATTGTGCCGTGTAGAGCGCTCTCAGCTGGATGAGTTGTTGGCAGTTTCTCTGCGAGAGGAGGAACTGAGCAGCTCTCTGCAGGCAGTGGATAACAGTTTGATCGAGGCTCGAGCAGCCCTGCAGTCTGCCTATATGGAAGTGCAGCGTTTGCTAATGGTCAAACAGCAGGTTAGTTCTCATGAATGTGCAATGCTAGTGTTTTTGTTTGTTAGGATAAATTAATTTTGATTTACATTATCTAATTTCTAATCAACTCCCTAGGTAACCACAGAGATGAGTTCCCTGAGGACCAAGCGTATCGAAATTCTACAAGGGTTACAAGGTACAGAGATTTGCAGCAAGTTTCAGAATTGTAAAAAATTGTGAAAGTGTGCTTAGAAAAAGCATTTTCCGCTTTATTTTTAGGAGATTCTGATTTGCCGCCAACAAGAAGAAAATCTGATGAGAACTTGACCACTGCACCAGTCCTGCCATTGCCCTCTATGGCATCACCTGAACATACTATCAAACTCAATAATCCAGCTACTACCACTTCCATCCTCTCACCATCACCTGCCTCTAGCCCACCTGTTTTTGTGGTCAAACAGGAGCGTTTGTCACCTATGACTGTTACCCCAGCACAAGAGGCTACAGACAGCACACTTACTGGCCCTACCAGTACCACACCAGAGCAATCAGCAGCCACTGCCACTGAAACTGGTTTGGAGCCTGTCTGTTTAGGTAGAGTTTCATTTAAAAAAATATCTCTGTTACAGTTAAACCTTGGATTGCGAGCGTAATTCATTCCGGAAGCATGCTTGTACAGTATATCAAAACACTCGTATATCGAATTTCCCCATAAGAAATAATGGAAACAGATGATTCGTTCCACAACACAAAAATATTCATATAAAAATAATTGATACAAAATGTAAAGTAAAAATAAAACCTGCACTTTACCTTTGAAAAGAATCCCGATAGAGCAGTGTTTCTGTTGGTGTGTATGTGTGTGTGCATGCATGTGTGCGTATATTGGTGTGTGTATGTGTGTGTGTTTGTGCGTGTATGTGTGTGTTTGTGCAGGCATGTGTGTACGTGTGAAGACGATAGGAGAGGAGGAGGGAGGGGCTACTGTGTAGGATGACTTTCACTCACACACACACACACTCAAACGGAAACAGTGCTCTTGTTTGGAAACTCCTTTAACAAGGAACCTCTCTAATGACACTCGTGCGCGCACACACTAACGGAATCACTGCTGTAAAGTAAAAATATGTGTGTGCGTGTGCATTTATGTGTGAAGGCGAGAAGAGAGGAGAAGGGAGGGGGCTACTGTGTAGGACGACTTTCATACACAAACGCACGTGCACACAAACGGAAATGTTGCTCTGTCTGGAAACTTTTTTTTAACAAGGGACCTCTCTAATGACACTCGTGCACACATACACACTAATCGAATCTGTGCTTTCTGAGAGAGACTCTGGATCGTTAACAAGGAACCTCTCTAATGACACACGTAGTCACAATGTTTTAGTAAACGGTACACGTGCGCACGGATGTTGACTATATGAGTGACGTGCCGCACTGAGACTGAACATGGGAGACGATTAACCATAATCCCACAGCGCGAGGGAGAGTAGAACCATTGGCTCAGTTGTGATAACGTGATGCTCAGCAGACAAAGCACATGCGTAACACTCGTATATCAAGACCTCGCTTGTTTATTAAGGTTAAAATTTATTTTAAAATGTTGCTCATCTTGCAAAACGCTCGCAGACCAAGTTCCACTGTATTTTGTTGCTAGTTAACTCTAGAGTAATGATCTATTTCCTCTCCTCCTGTTTGCCACAGATGCTACTGTAAAGTGCAACATTAACGTAAAGCTGTGTCAGAAAAATATAGAATGTGCCCAGGATCACGGGATACAGCTGTCTCCTGCTCATCAACCTCATCCTACTTCTCAGGAACATACCCTAGACCCGCCGTCATCCCCAAACTCTGCTAGCCCCTCACATAACCCAGTCTCTCCCAAGTGCTCTCCAATACGCAATAGCACAGAAACTAAGGATGGGAAACGTATAAAAAGAAAGATGAAGAAAAAGAGGGACCTGAGAAACATGCAGGGAAGCAAGGAGTCTGACTTAAGTGATTCAGAGCTAGATGCCAGCAAACCCTCTCGGCCTGTCCGCAAGCTCCGACCCCGTCGGCACAACAGTGGCTCCTGCACTTCTCCTCCTGTTGCTGCTGCTGCTGAAGAAAAAGAGGAAAGCATGGAAATAACCGGTACACCGGATTTTCCAGAGACAAAGGGACCAGCACCGGCTGCTGCCGGAAAGGAGACTCAGGACTCCGACTCCTCGGAGCTGGAGATGGTGGAGCTCCCCCAGGCTGCACCTACAGAAGTGGTTAATCTGGACTCCTCTGACCCAGAAGAGGAAGAAAAAAACCCTCTTCAAGTCTCCAAGGAGTCTGCAACAGAGATGGCACAAACCCAGAACGTTGCATGCAATGAGGTCACCTCCACCAGTGAAATTGACATCAGCAGTGTAGTCACAAGCTGTGAAAGGTAGATAAAAATGGTTGGTCATAATTATAGTTCTAAGTGATATGACAAACTCACCATTTGTAGATTGAAGGAATGTAAGCTTAGATAGTGTCATTACTTGTCAGGTAGCTCTTTTGCTCTTCAGGAGAGATTAAAATATATGTCTTATGATATGCAATGTCTTTTTGTCTCCTTTTTTTATAGTGCAAAGAATGTGACTCTGGCAGTTATGAAGGGGTCCAAAGCATCTTCCGGTAGGAATTTCAACTTTATACTTTAATATGAACTTAATTGTAACTTATAACATACATTGTATAGATTATGAATACACTTTTCTTGAATACAGTTAAACAATTATTTTAAATAGCTCTCAACTTTGCAATGAATAGTACTTTTTACACAACGTAGTAAACAGGATATAACAAACCTAAAATCTCCAGGACTTCAATTTAAAAAAACAAAACCTAAACAATTAAAACGAGTCCACCATCCAAGTAAAAAGTAGTGCGCGCATATATCCATGGTATATCTCAGGAAGGTCAGTGGAGTCCACATGGCCTAAATTAGAATGATAATGACAAAAATAGTTTACCAGCTCCCTAAATTACTTTTTAAGGGCAAGGTATTCTTGGATGCCTGTGTTAGTTGGGGCCTTTGACTTGTAACAGCAAGTGTTGTGCTAACAGCCCATGATGAACCACATAGACTCTTTTTTTTGTTTTAAACGTTAGAAATTGATATAAGCATTTCCCGTTTAAAACAACTTGGCTTGCAGTCTTTGTTAATGATGTATATTGATGGTGCATTTGGAATAAAGTTACTCTTTATGTAACTATGTGTATATTGTAAATCGTTTTCACATAGTCACTGTCTCATGCTGTGTTTGTGTCCTTTACTAGAAGCATCATCAGATGCTGGTGAAGAGGAGATGCCAACTGAGGGCTCATTTGAAGGACATCAGGAGGCAGTTAATGGAATGCAGATCCATAATGGCTTGCTGTACACCTGCTCAGGAGACCGCACTATACGAGCCTTCAATCTGATTGTGAGCTCACAACACAACACACCCCCACAAAGATTGTACACACAGAGAAGGTCTCATGAGCCCTTATATCACATTATAGTGTCCTGAAATTCATATCACCAAATCAGAGGTCCTGCAGGTTGAGCAGATTTATAGAATAGAATAGAAACAGCACAGTCGTGTAGTAGTTAGCACTGTGGCCTCACACCTCCAACCTCCAGGGTAAAGGGTTGGAGTCCTGCCTTCAGGATGTGTGCATGTAGTTTGCATATCTTCACTGTGTTTTGAGGGTTTTCTCCACGTACCATGGTTTCCTCCTACAGACAGAGACATGCAGATTAGGCTAATTGATGTTCCCAGATTGCCCATGGTGTGTGTGTGTGTGTGTGTGTGTGTGTGCGTGTGCGTGTGTGCATGCTTGTGCCCTGCAGTGGATTGATACCCTGTCCAGGGTGTGCCCTTCCTACTGCTAAGCCTCCCACAGCCCTGTAAAGGATAAGTGTTAGTGAGAGTGAGTGAAAAGTGTAGTTCATTATTTTGTTTTCTTTACATGTTATAGAGTCGTAAGTGTGTGGCAGTCTTTGATGGGCACAGCAGTAAGGTGAACTGTTTGGTAGTGTCATCTGGACCTGGCTTGCCACAGCGACTCTACTCCGGATCTAGCGACCAAACCATCCGCTGCTATGATGTCAAGGTGTGTCTCTTTACCTCTGCTTCAACAAATTTTTCCCCTTTCTTACTGTTGGATTATTCTTGATACCACTGTTGCCATCTCTGCACCATCAACCTGCATAATTTCAAATCTGTAGGCTGGCGAAGGTGGTATAATGGTGTGGAGAATATTGTTTTATCACACTTTAGGTTTCTTAATCATTGAAAGCCTCTGGGTATTGTTGCTGGCCATGTGCCATGTCTTAATGGCCAATTTATCTATCTTCTAATGGTTAAATTCCAGCATCTTAATGCACATCACAAATCAATAGTTGTCTAAAAGTGCTTCCATGAACATGACAGTGAGATGAATTTTGTTGTGTGACCTTCCCAATTACCTACTATAAATCCAAGTTAACACCTTTGGGATGTTTAGGAAAAGGAGATCAACTTGCATTTCAGGAATTGTGTGATACAACCATGGACCAGAATTTCAAAGGGATGTTTCCATCACGTTGTGGAATCCCTGCTATGAAGAGTAAATATGTTTTTGAGAGCATAGTGAGACACAATATTAGTGTTGTGTTTTTGTTATTAAAGTAAGATTATTTTTTTTAAAAACTTGGTTCCTTTGCAAGTCACATTCACAGATTTTTATTTGACCTAGGCTTGTTTTTTTGTGGCATCACTATATAAGCAGGACTTCACTCAAGATCAATCTCAAATTAAAGTCTGCATTGTTCTTGCTTCTCTCAGACCAGAGAGTATGTGCAGCAGCTCAGCCTCCAAGACCGTGTGCTTTGCCTTCATAACCGTTGGAGTGTGCTCTATGCAGGGCTTGCCAACGGCTCGGTGGTCACTTTTAGCCTCAAGGTAAGCCTTGTTTATGTACCCAATCCAGGAGCACATTAACCTGCACATGCTTTAGTTTACAGTAAGTTTACAATTTGTAATTATTTTGTAATTAATTGTTTGTGAGTTTATTATATTACTCTTTAACAACCTAAATATGCAGGGTGTAGTGTTTGATTTTAGGGTACTGCGCTTGTGTGCTCTGTCTGTCGAGCCACCGAGAGGCGTTTTGTGTTGGTATATATTTTATGGTGGTTAAAAATCATTTCAGCATTAAGCATGTGTTTGAATTAGCACCTTGCGCACTGTATTTTCACTGCTTTTCTCTGACCGTTTGTAAGTTTTATTTTATTAATTTTTTTATTATTTTTTATTTAAAAAATTTTTTTATCTGTTATTGCAGAACAACAAGCAGCTAGATGTGTTTGAGTGCCATGGTCCACGGGCAGTGAGCTGCTTGGCTACAGCGCAGGAAGGAGCACGGCGTGTGTTACTTGTTGGCTCTTATGACACCACCATCAGTGTAAGAGACGCCAAGAGTGGCCTGTTGCTGCGTACCCTAGAGGGGCACACTAAAACAGTTCTTTGCATGAAGGTTTGTTTCACTGATTTTTTTTTTTGTTTGTTTGTTTGTTTGTTTCACATTAATGGTTTAAAAAATTTAGTTACATCTTGTGTGCATGCACATGCAACTGCTTTACTTTGTATTTTCTTTTCGGAGGTGGTGAATGATCTAGTCTTCAGTGGATCCAGTGACCAGTCTGTCCATGCACACAATATACATGTAAGTCCTCTTTTTTTTCCCTCCACATTTTCTTTGTCATAAAAATTAGCATTTCTGTATGCGATGAAATTTGTAGATGTGCTGGAAAGATAATTCTCTCTATCACTACGGTGTTTGTGCAACTTGTAGACGGGGGAGCTTGTAAGAATCTATAAGGGCCACAGTCACGCTGTCACTGTTGTGGCCATACTGGGGAAGGTGATGGTCACAGCATGCCTGGACAAGCTGGTCCGTGTGTATGAGCTACATGTAAGGATCTCACAGTCTGTCGTGTTTCAAGAGTATGATTTTGATTGTTAAATTTTTTATGTACAGTGTGTTTACATTGTTGGTATGTCTGTCAGTCTCACGACAGGTTACAGGTATATGGAGGACATTCAGACATGGTGATGTGTATGGTCATTCATAAGAGCATGGTCAGTATATGAGAATATCTTGTACTTCTCTTGTTGCAATTTCTTTTACACACTTCGATAATGAATCTCTGGAAATCTCAGCCTTATTTTTCCTGTCCTGTTAGATCTACACAGGTTGTTATAACGGGAATGTACAGGCAGTCCGGCTGAACCTGATCCAGAACTACCGCTGCTGGGTAAGGGCCTGGTGTACAGTGCTGTGGAATTATTTTGTGCTGATATTAAGTTGGCGTGTGGTCTTGGTGCAATTCTGATGTGGTGTATTTCCGGTAGTGGCATGGATGCTCGCTCATCTTTGGTGTTATGGAGCACCTGCAGCAGCACCTGTGGAATGACCACATCAGCCACACGCAGCAGATGCTTAAGTGCCGCTGGAGGAACTGTGACTTTTTCTTCAACTCCCGCAACGGCTTCAAACAGGTTACAGACGTTATTTTACGGACCCAGTCCGAATTCCAAGCTAGTTAATCCAAGCTTGCTAAAATGAATTTCTACATGTCTGTTTTCTTCCTGAAAAAATTTACATACTGTATGTAGTACATGCTGTGCACTAAGCAGTTATGGGTGTCTATGAGCTCATGTATGAAAGAAAAAAAAAAAAAGAAATGAACATAAGGAAGTACATGCTACAGGTTTGCTATGTGGGACTTGGGCAGAATTGAATCGTACAATATAAACAACATTTTATGCTTGTGGCATTTCTAGCTAGCACTGTTAAAGTCCCTCTAGACATTTTAATATGTTTATTTCTTGTAATGATTAACAAGCTTTGTAGTCTATTCATGTGACTGGTACACAAAGTAGTACAGGAAATAACAGGTATGAACTGGTAAAGTTTTAAAGAAACAGTTCCTAATTTGGGTTGAATAGGACTGCTGTGCATTTTTTTGGTTGTGGTGTTTGTATATTCTCACACACACTGAAGGGAAATAAGTATTCCAACCTTTTTTTATTATTATTATTGTTTATTATATTATTGGTTGGTCTAAATACAATTTCAGTAAGAAGAAAACACCTAATATGAAAAACCTTAATAATGAATGTGCCAGTGATCATGGCATTTAAAACTATTTTATGTGTAAATGTGTGATGTATTATTATGATATTGAGATGATGGGTAGAATAATGGTCATAAAAATATGATAAAGTTCAATTTGCATGTATTTAATAATGCACACAGGTCCATTAGTTAAAAAAAAATCAAGTAATATTTGTGGTTACATTTACATTTATCACTTCCTGAATGCTTACTGTTAGATAAAATGGTAGATAATAAGGATATTGAAATGAAGAGGTAATAGTATAAAAAACAATGTTCATATTAATGTGCTTTATAGCGCCTCTTGCAGTACGAGCTTACGAGAAATGAAACCATTTAAGGTGGAATGAAAAATTCTAACCATCGCCTAGAAAACTTTACCATACGAGAGTAGCAGTTTAAACAGATAAAGAAATATGTGTGAAGGCATCTAGAAACAATTCAGTAGCACATGTCTGCTTTATAATGTTTTTCCTGCTGCTGAACACTCAGCCCTGTTCATTCTGCTAATAGATATTTTTACATTTTGAGAAATTAATATTTTGCTTCTGTATTTTATGATTTTAAGTGAACATTGAAGATGGTTTGCAAAGTGCAGATGGATGAATACAATTTTCTGTACCAGTTTAGCCTTTTAAACATGTTTTCATGCTTGTGACTACATACCTTTTGTTCATATTTACAAGTATAAAGTAAAAGACGTTGTGTGTCAATTCGAAAGGGAATACTTATTTCTTCTTACTACAGACGGCCCAAAAAATGTATATACAGTCTGACGGTGCGACTACTCACATCTTTAGAGGAAACATAATAATATCCATTGCTGCCATAATTCAATTTGAGATTTAAAAAGGGCTCATTTATCTACTAGTAAAGTGTGTATAAATTTTTGCACCCCTATGTATATATGAACATTTATGTACCACCCTGCATAAATTTTTTTTTTAACGCTACATTTTTCCTGTCTGTAGGCCGTGCAAGCTCACATGCAGAAACATGCAGAGGAGGACAGTAAATTGGAGTCTTGAGGGGTCCTGGTAAGGTCAACCTAGACGATCCAAAAAGCCTTCTCTTCTCCCATATTGGGAAGATCTCATCTACATCTCAGGATAGGAGCTCTTTCCTTGCAAACATTTTTCTACGTGTAATCAGATACCAACAGCTATCATGTTAGAGGGAGAGGACAATCTACTGGGACAGTTCTAGATGATACTTCTGAATACTGCTTTGTAGGATTTTATGTGAAGTTGCATAGAAATTACAGACAGTAAATATGTTAACATATTTTGAAAAAGCGAAAAAAAGCAGGCTTTTTCTGTGTCAATTTACTGCTCAGTTGATGTGCTAAGGCTTTTGGCATCCAAAGGTTCTTCACATTTTTTTAGCTGTGTAAGTCCTTCTCCTTTACTTGAGCTGCTGGTAATCTGATGTTGCCAGTTAAACCATTTTCTCGTTTCTCTTATCCATCAACACTGTAATCTTATCTCTTTGTATGAAGATCGACTAAACACCATATGATATTTCTGTCATATTCAAGGAAAAGATAACAGATGTAAGGTAATGGATAACAGATCTCTTACTATTCTGTACTCACCTGATTGTACACAGTATTATCAGCTCTGGGAAATAATGACCAAATAACGACTAAGAATTATAAAAGAACTTTGTGAAAGACAAAAAACTGTTAAAAAAAAAAAAAAAAAAAAGTATTGGACAGGCCAGAAGAGTTGTTGCTGCTGCCCCCTTCTGCCCAAATGCACACCTTTTTCATTACATTTTATGGCATGGGTTCAAGAATGTTTTTCATTTCAAGTGTTTAAAGGTTTAAAAGCATGTTACTCCTTCCTTCTTGAGCAACAAGGTTTCTTTTCTTTCTTTTTAGATTTCTTTTAACTAGAGATGTTTTATCAAGACCCCCATTCTTTATAATTCATTCACTGGTCAGATAAGGATATTGTTTCATAGTTATTCTACACCAAAAAAAAGGTAGGACAATCAGGATTTAGTGAAATGTGCTTACAATTTATTAATATTTTGGAAGAGGGTGGTCAGTTTTTTTGTTCTTTAATTTCTTTTTCTTTAAAAAATTTTTTTTCAAAGGCGCATTTACATAGGCCTATATTATGTTTGAGAGGTTGTTTTAGTTTAAAAAAATTTCCCTCTATCTTTTCACGTGGTATGGTTGCTCGCTGAGGTTTAGATACAGTGGAGGGACTGATTGTTTGCTGCAACTGAATATTGCTGTTTGAGGAAATGTGTTTGCCGTGATAGTGACAGGTCCTGGAATACTATTTGATGGTCGGAGTGTATAAATCACTGTGATCAGAATGTGTTTGAGTGTGCTTATGCCCAAGTACTACAGTGCAGTATTGCTGGTTTGACTTGGATTTTTTCCACAACAAAAAATTCTCACATAAGTCAAGAGAATTTTATATTGGGCTCTGCCCTTTTGTGAAACTTTATGACATTTATATGGATGTGGGTGGAGCTGCACGCAGCCTAACTCTAAAATATACATATGACGTGTGTGTGTGGGTGTGTGTGTGTGTGTGTGTGTATTGCAAGTTGTTTAAGTGGTTAATGTGATTAGGTGTTTTATGGAACGGAGAGTGTAGTATTAGAACCCCTCTCCCATGCCACAGAACTCAGCACACAGAGCCACACAGAACAGCACACAAAAAATTATTTTCATTTCAGCAATATGACTTCAAACATTTGTAAACTTTTTAAAATCAGAACTGTGATTTTTCTTAAAGTCTGTGCCCCTTTGATCTACATTTTAACTATCCTACCCACTTCACTGAAGAGTTTTGATATACAGTACTTTTTCCTCACCCTTAGTCGCAACAACCGTACACATTTCTCTCTGACAGTAGCGGGTAGCATTCAGGGCAGTTTGTCAACATCTTATCTGGCCTTCCCAAAGTTGGGTTGTTTGTTTTTATGTTTGTTCATTTCCACTGAATATCTTGTTATAATAAAAATACATTTACAACCTGGCATTTTGTGTGTCCATGCTTTGACATAGTTGAATTAATGTTTAATATTTCTGAACATGTTCAAAAAGGAAAGAAAAATATTTACTATAATATGTTTAATCTCCACTTATACAGTGGAAAGAAACCCTGAACACATTTCTCAGTTCTGCATTTGAGTGGGTTCTGTATGAATTTCCTCTTGCTATTAATGTTTTTCCACCAAACAACATACTAACAGGCTTGTGGAAACAAAAACGGAGGAACATTCCGACAACAAATAGCCTAAAATGTGTGTGTGAAAACAGATATTTAGTTCAAGTTTATTGATTTGATTAGCATAGCTAGTGGATAAAAGAGTAAAAAAAAAAAAAAGCAGAGGTATTTAAAGAAAAATCTGAGGTATTGTATTGTGACAGGAAGCAAGAGGTTTCCGTTGTGGGTATATACAGTAGGTGAAAATAAGATGGGCCTAAGAAAGAATAAAATGAGTGTATGAACTGAAGCAAAAGGTGGCCTGACATCTTGAACACTGCAGGAAAGGAAATAAAGCATTAGAGTTTAGCTAAAAAAATATTGGGCAGTCATAAAATTGCTTTGTAATGAAAACAAACATTGGTCGTGAGCTTAGGCCTCCACCTAAGGCGACACACTCCTCCAAATGATGGATGAGCTGGTGGAGACCATCTTTGAAGAAGCCTTCATTTTGGCTCTTGAGGAAAAGTTTCACCTCGTCATTGTCAAACACCTGCCATGAAGTGATTTCTTGAAGTGATAGAAGAGGAAGAAGTCACTGGGTGCGAGGTCAGTGGAGTAGATGGGGATGAGGCAGAAGTTTTGGTTTCGAACCTCTGGCGGCATCGTACGGAACTATACTGCAGGTTTATTCAAACAAGAAGAAATGTTCATAAGTTTTTCAATTATTTTCATATGATAATATGAATTTTATGAGCGCCCCTTGTAGGGATGAATGGTGCCACTAAGTAGATGAAGGTGAGCCTCAGGACATTTGAGAGATGTCAGTCTTGCAAATCCTCTAATCTGGTCTAAAAGCTGTTTTAACCTGTTGAAGAGAGGATGATGTCATGCCTATCCACTACATCACTGCTATATCACCTGTCCTGGAGTCTACAAAATGCATGTGGAATGGTGTTATAACTGTTTTATGTGAAGAGTGTAAACAGGGCTGTGGTTGAGGTAAAGGCTGGTGGTTCTGGTCATGTACAGTAGGTTCATCTGGATCCATGGTGTGTTTAGGCATACAGAGTCAACTGGAGCCACTGTGAGAGAGCAACAGTTCAGAGTAAACATGTGAAAAGCATTACAGTTCAGTCAAACAACTGAATCTCTATGAATAATAAAGGTGTCAGCTGAATTGTAATTCCTTAAGCTACTTAATGCTGAGGAACATCAGTCAACAAATTTCTTTTAAAAACTGGCCGTTGAGTTGTATACCTCCAGTACAGACAGACTAATAATGCCATCTCCACCCTGATCAAAGGCCTGGAAAGCTCCTGTAAAGAGACCAAGTTTTAGTATTAGAGGAGATATTCTCAAAATGATTAACTGCAATCACACTTTAGATGGAAATGCATAAGCCACTTACTGAACATCCCCTCCAAACGCACAAGGCAGTTGACAAAGCTGTCAAAGTCGATGTTCAGGCTCTCGTTGGCGTAACGCATTGTGATAATGTTGTACAGTGGGTTGTTGAGATGGAACCCTGAATGACACATAACACACATGACTGCACAGTGACAAGTCCGTTAGAATGAACCTAAGTTTCAAAACCACCTCAACAAAAAAAAAATCTGTGGATATGTCTGGAGCATTATACAGTACAACAGTTATTTCCAGTCCACTAATCTGATTGGACAAGAAGCGTTCCAAGAGTGCTTATATGTAGTGTAATCATGTTAAATGTAAAAATGTTCACCGTTTGTATCACTGTACTTGTCTGGATTTGGCATAAAATTTCACATCTAGTTCTATTACACTGAAACTCTTTCTACAGTAAAGTAACATAAATATAACTTTTGGCTTAAAATAGACCTTTAGCTGTGATGTACGAATCAGTGTGAACTAGCTATAATGTGAGTGTAGATTTAAACAAAACATTCGGTCAAGCAAGTAAGGGTGTGGTTATAAAGAGATATTGGCACAGCTACACTTAAGTGTGTTTGATTTTGCTTAATTAAGAACTGTTTATCTGTAAATACTTTTATCTGCATTGTTAACTACTGAGTTAGTGAACGGAAATGAACTCCATGAGCCATAACATATTTATAAACACCAGAATATTCACTATACCTTATTCATTTAATTGGCTTGGTCTTTGGCATGTTCATTACGTTTGTGTTATTATTTAGATGCTGCCTTGTAATGTTATAGTAGTGTTTCATATCTAGTACCACAATTTCTAAGAAGCTTAAAAACTGAGCTAAAGTCTAACACTGGTCTTACAGAAACTTTGCAGCAGAGTAGGTCGACATGACAGATTATGAATCACCAAAATGGAAAATTAAAGTGTTAATATTAGAAATAACCAAATGACTCTTACCTGCATCATTGATTGCATTCCTCATGTCATAGCTGCTGATGAAGCCAATCTGCTCAGCTTCATAGTGCTTAAAGATTTCCTGCAGAAGAAGACTCTGTCAGTCTGTGCACTGTGTAAAGTTTGCGTAATCATTTAAATAAAAGATCCCAAACCTGCCACTGCTTGATCTTATTCCATAACTGTCTAAACTCTTGTAGATTGAGTCTGCCTGTTCCATCCATCTGAACATAGTCAAGATCAATATATAAGGTTACATTTCAGATCTTCTTAGAAAAACATAAAAATTTAAGCAACTAGCAAAGTGGATCAAGATACACATTTAGGTTCTAATCTAGCACTGTAAAATTTTCTTTGACTTGTCCTTCAAATCTTTTAAGTATAAAGTCCTTAATGTGTGTATCTAAAAGTAAATTCTTGAGCATCATGTGCAGATGTTTTTTTTTATTTCCGAAGGATACATCCATAAAGGCAATCATGCTACGGCAACTCTCTAGACTGAAGCTTTCTTTATTCATGTCCCGGTCTGTAAAGGTGGAGAAGGTTTTTGTAGATTTATGTATAAATGCATGTAATCATAATCGATGATAATCAGAGAAATATACTTACGCTCAGTCAACATCCTATTCAGGACACTTTTCAGCTCGTTGGCTGAGATCTCCTTTTCCTGTATGATCAGAGAATTCACTGACTAATGGATAATATTATATTGCTTAGATCAGTAAACATGATGCAAATGTTTTCAAAGGAAAAATAAAAAGTCTATAATGCATGCAAAATATACACTGCCTGGGCCAAAAAGTTGCATATTCTAATATTCACATTTCATTTAACTGCCTTTAGCTTTGATTATCATGTGCAATGTGGTGGCCAATTAATGTGTGAAAATAATTCCTCATGCTCCATCTTTCACAATTTTAGTCCTGGAATGCAACTGAAAGTATAACCTGGTCATTCAATACTTTCAGATCATTGTATTGCCATATAACATTCCTGAACGTAGACCTGACCAACTAAAGCAACCCCAGATCATAACATTGTACACTGGGCACTATGCATGATGGGTGCATCGCTTCATGCATTTCTGTTCTTACCCTGACACACCCATTACACTGAAATAGGGTCTATCTGGACTTATCAAACTGTATGACCTTAATTCATTGCTCCAAAGTCCAATTTTTATGCTCCCTTCACACACTGAAGCCTTTTCATCTGATTAGTCTCAGTAAAAAGTGGTTATCTTATGGCCACACAGATGTTTAGTTTAGCGCCACAGCTGTTTAGTGTGAGTTCCAATGTCAATCCTAATCTTCATCGCACTTTATGTGGAAATTCTCTTACTTAAATTATTAATTAATAATTACTAATTAATTAAACATAGCTGTTTTTACTGCTACAGTAAAGCTACACTAAGCTGTCAAGATATCTCTGATGTCAGTCATTAGTGATGCCAGTTTTTCTCTTAATCACATTTCTTTCACAAAGTTTAACTTTATTCTTATAGACTTTAATAATGGATTTGACAATTCTTAACCCAGTTGCACTAATTTCAAGTAGCTCCTTAATTATTTTCTTTGCTTGAGGCAGGCCCCTGTGAAACAGCAATCATTTTCCCCAGGCAGTGTATACATAAAGTATTGTGTAGCTAGTACTTACAACTCCGGCTATATGCTGAAAAATGTCGTTGAACTGCTGGTCCTCCTCAGTCTCATCCCCTGCTGAGGCTGGAGCTGGCTGAGTTAACATTAGAGTTAAGTGGCAAAGGTAAAAGTATTGTCACAGACTGGACATTTTTTTCATTGTATGCTCACTACATGAAAACCATTATTCTCAAAGTTAATTTTCTGATGATGCTTTAATAAAAATTGTCATATGATTTGAATGGTGAATACATGAAGCAATCTGATAGTAATTTATAAAATAATAATAATTTAATAGATGCTTTAATTTTAATAAAGCAAATAACTTGTTCTATCCGGTTCGAGCGAATAATATATAGAGATCAAGGCAATGAATGAGATGATCAACTCCTTCCTTCACCCTTAAAGAAGGTTAATTAGACGTCAGGTTCCACATGCAACACTCACCACTGGATGATCCGCTTTGATCCTGTTCTCTATTTCCCTAAGTAGAAATCAATAAACAGTGGTTACTAACATTTTAAAGTTGAAAATAAATTAACAACACGACTGGACCTGATAGCTGCTCTATGACTATTTTCAAATTAAAATCATGTCGAAGTGGTGTGAATCAAAAAAAAAAATTGGAGTGACAGTTCAATACACAGTCATCTAGTACCAACATCCATGGCACAATTAAAGTCATTGAATATTTTCTTCATTCTGATGTATGGCGTGAACATTAACCTGCATCTACATGATTTTAAGCATTGTGTTGGTACCACGTGATTGGCTGATTAAAAAATAAAGTTGTACAGTTGTTTGTAATAAGTGTATAGTGAGTATGTTTGTACCTTACTTGAGTATTAAGGAAATTGAATACGTGAACTCCTACATAATTACATTTCCAAGAAAAACTTAATTTTTACTTCAAGTTACAACAAATAACACAGTGGTTCTCAGCTCCGGTCCAACATTAACTGTTTATATTTGACAAAGTTAATCTGTTTTATTTGTAAGTTTATGTTATTTACTTTGACAGTTGGCTTTTCGAATGGCTTTGTAGGAAAATGATAATATGGACATAAGAGTCAACATTCTGGTTGTGCTGAACAACACAAAACTCACACAGCCATCCAACCCACTCACTCAGAGATGTTCTTCTTTTCGGAGAAGACACGCAGGAGAAACTCGCCTTCCTGGTGGGGCTCATAGGTAGAGGGCACAATGACATATTCCCCACGGCTCAGCTTGAAGCGTTGTGTCACCTCCCGCAAGTTAATGTAGGCCTTGCTGCGAGCCTTAGACGAGTTCAACAGGAAGAATTCTTTCTGCATGTGCTGCTTGTTACCATGCATCTAACAAACAGACAAAACAGGACAAAACCATGCTCCAAATTCCATCAGAACAGTGTAATGTGTTTAGCTGAGAGACACAAATTCATAAAAAGAATTTGTATTTCAAGTAAAACTGGTAAAAGAAGAAGAACATGCACAGAGCAATGTACACAATGCACATTACTCAGCCTCTACTGGAGAGAGAGCACTCAGGGGCCCAAGCACTTCTCTCCATTATTTTTCCATACCTCCTTTGGCACCTATGGACAAATTGAAGGGGAAAACCACAAAATGAAACTTGATGTATATTATTATTTTAATATTACAGTCCAAAATAAAACTGCATTTCAGATTATCAAAATCAACCAAAATATATTAATTTTTTATTTAACCATCACGAGGAAGAAATATTTAAAACGAATACCTCATAAATGGAAAATCCAATGGTGAATAAATTTCCACCTAGTTTGCGTTCTTTTCTTCTGTTTTTCTGCATGAGAGCCACCACAAAGGAGCAGGCCACCTCATTGTTGTCCAGGTCGTCATCCTCCTCAAGAAGGCGAAGACGATACTGTGGGTTTGTCCAAAAGGTGTCTATACAAAGTGAGAGTAGATGTCTTTGTATTTAATATTGCCCTCGGCCAGGGGTAGGCAGGTTCTGTCCAAGTTCTGTCCGCAATCCTGCAGAGTTCAGCTTCAACCCAAATTAAACACACCTGAACAAGCTAATCAAGGTCTTCAGGATTACAAAAGCTACAGTCAGGTGATTTTTTTTTTCAGGTTTGAAGCTGAAATCTGCAGGACTGCTGCTCTCTAAGACCGATCTTACCTACTATTAAAATTCTAATTAAAATTTTTATTTGTCACATACACAACCATGCACAGTCTGAAATGCAGTGAAATGTTTACATGACACTTTGTGTCCTTGAAAAGGAAAAAGGTAGTAAGGAGGCAAAATGCTAAAAGGGAAGAATAAAATATAAAATCTACAATTTTGTTACAATAAATTAAAATAAAGTAGAAAGTAGAAATATGTAAAATATATAAAAAATGTTAGTATGCAAAAAAAGTAGGAACTGAATAAATAAACTGTATTAATTATGTGGAGTGTACAATGTGCAGACAGCAACAGAACGTGCTTGTGGACAAGAGTGTGAAATGAAATGATGAGCAGCAGTGATATTGTCCATCTTTAAAGTGCGGTAGTGCAATAGTAGTTCTCTTTTGTATGTAAACGTAACCAGAAATGAGCAACATATATGTTTTGCGTACTTCAGTCCTGTGCAATGTAGAAATGTGCAAATGTTCAATAAAGATATTGTTTCATTATCAACCTGCTTACCTGCATAATTCCTGCAGCCTCCAGCAGAGCAGCCTTTTACCCACCGGCCCTCGTTCACAGACACCGTCCACTTGTGGATCTTATCATCATCCAGAGCATCAGGGGTCAGATTACAGATTTCAAGCTTGGTGTAGTTCTTCATGAAATCACCAAAGGACATCCTGTACAAAAACAACAACAACAGCTGAACGGTCACTGATGATTGACAGATAAAGGTCTACTCTCTGAACAGTTTATGCTCCTTCCTCCCAATTCATTCATTCATTCATTCATCCATTCATCTTCTATACTGCTTTATTCTGTATATTGGGGCGTGGGGGCCTGGAGCCTATCCCAGGATGCTTAGGGCACGAGGCGGGGTACACCCTGGAGAGGCTGCCAATCCATCACAGGGCATACACACACTCACACACTCTACGGGCAATTTGGGAACGCCAATTAGCCTAACCTGCATATCTTTGGACTGTGGGGGGAAACCGGAGTACCCGGAGGAAACCCACCAAGCACGGGGAGAACATGCAAACTCCATGCACACAGAGACAGGAATTGAACCCGGACCCTGGAGGTGCAAGGCGACAGTGCTAACCACTACACCACCGTGCCGCCTCCTCCCAATTCAAACAAATGTAAATTTATTCACCAGAACTCTCCATCTTCTGCATTCTGTAGATGCAGTTTGTCTTTCTCTTCCCTAGAGATGGTAGTCCACTCCTTTGAACTAAATACAACCACAGGAGATTAGTAAAACTGTTTTGAAAGTGATTATTAGTGTGAAGTTCATCCTAAAAGTCACTTACTTATCACTCCAAGGTCCATTCCATTCCACTTGCCCCCAAGGATTACGAAGACGTACCAGACGCACTTTAGATTCTTTTTGTGTGCTGTGTTTACACTAGAACCACAGTTAGTGTTAATGCGAACAGGTTCAATCACACTGGTGCCTTTTAACAATATATCAACAAGCCTAGAAGGGTCTAAATGTATGTGTGTTTGGTTGTAGAACAATATAATTTCATACACTCCTTTTACCTCATCCACAGCAGTTACAGAGTAGGCATGACCTTTCACTAGCCCAGTTGTAGTGCGAGTCTCTAGGCAGGCCGGGACCAAGGCCTGGGTTAATGAAAAAAAAAATCATTTGTAGCAGGATTTTTCAAAAGAGATGAAAATTTTATTTTATCCAAGGGCTAGCAATATGACTATATAAAATCAAAACTGTAATAATAATAATAATATTAATAGTAACAAGACACATAGATAGGTATCCCAACCATGGGTCAGAATTTGATTCTGATTAAATGTTCATTATGTAATGATTAAAATTTTTTCCTTCTTCCAATACAAACATAAACAAAAACATTATTGAACGTTTTTTGTGGTTTACTAGCAAACCTTTATGATGTAATATACTATATATTGTGTATAGTAGAAATGCCCTTACAATTTGTGATATGATGTTTGTCATATCGCCCACTGCGAGTCCACATTTATATGTGTAAATAAAAATGCAAATAAAAATAAAAATAGAATTCTATATTCAGGATTTAGCCTACATCAATAGAGCAGCCCATGAGGGAGCCTCGCTGCAAGGCCTTCTTCATGATCTTGTAAAGGTCTTTAGGTGCCTCCTTCATTTCATAGAACTCAGTTACTCCTCCAGTGAAGTCTTCCATCCCCTCAGCAGTGTTTCCACCTTTCAAAGCCTCGTAAGAACCATGAAGTCTACAATAAACCACCAAAATATATTTGAAACAATGACCTCTGAGACAGACAGCACATCTTATAATTATATATCTTTAACGCTTAAGTGACATGGCTTTGACTCTGAGAGTATATATATGAACAGGATGAGGAAGAAAATCAGTGACAGTCTTACTTAGCATATGCTTTCTCAAGGAGAGCGCTCCAGAACTCATTCCTCTCGGCAGACTTGGTGAACACCAGTTGGTTATTGATGGTAGGGATCCGATCATCAACCACAACATCCACCCAGTCACCGTAACGCCAGAACTTCATCAATAAACAAGGTGAAAATATGTTAGCAACTTCACCACTACAGAGAAATAATAAAGATATTGTTATAGACCAACTTAATTGACAAGCACAAACCTGAAAATGAAAGATCCCTGCATAATTGTCAGAGAAACTCTGCTCTTGAGGAACAACTCGATAAAGTAGCTTTTCATTCAAAGTAAGACAAGCGATGGCAGCAAGCAGCCAGCAGTCTCCTATAAAGACCACAGATAATGCGAAATATAATATTCATTTATTAATTAATTTGCCTTTGCTGAATTCCTAATTAAGGTCTGTATGTTTATTCTAATCCTGGGGAAACTACTGCACACACACACACACACACACACACACACACACACACACACTAAATTCCCACATTCATACACAAGAAGACATTTGAATTACTAGCATGTTTTAGGAGGAAACAGGAAAACCCAAAGGAAACCCATATGGGCCCAGAGTCAACACAAAAAAAATGCTCAGGATCAAACCAAGAACTGGATATTTATTTGCCCAGAATATATTAATAGAGATGTCATTAAAATCTGTGATAGCCATACCAAGATTTACAAACTGGGAAGTTCAAGTGGGAGGTGTTTAGATGGACTACATAGTCATATATTATAATGTCTAATCAAGTGTTTCACTTTATTTTATTGAACCTTAAATATATTCCACCATGTGGCACTATTATAACTTGAATGAAAGGGTGAATCTTTTGCCCTGCATTTTCATAGTATGCAGTATATTGACTTATATTTACTTTATATTAACTTTCTCATTATATTGAAATTTCAGACTTGTACCACACAAATATACCAGAGACTGATTTACGTTTATGCTATCTGATTTCACCCAAATGAGTATTGTTGAGTCTAGTTTCTCTCAAGGCTTCTTCCTAATGTCTCAGGGAGTTTTTCTTGCCACCATTGCCCCCAGCTTGCTCAGCAGGGACAAACCAATAATTATAATTTATATTTATTTCCAGATTTTTTTATATTGTAAAGCTGCTTTGTGACATTGACCATTGTTATAAGTGCTTTATAAATAAAATGTAATTAAATTGAATATACATGCTCACTATACAAGCTCACAAATGTGCTTTCATTTAGTTAGTGACCTAAAACAGAATAGAATAAGAAATTAATGGTTATAAACATTTTCATTCATTGTTTTTAAGTTTTTAAAATCCTAAAAATACTAATATACTAAATTCCAGTTTTGAATTAAAGAAAATTTGTAGGGTTTCCTCATACTTCATACTTCACTGAATAAGTATACAGTATTAAGAGCAAAAACAGGAGCTCACAGTGCTGACCTCAGCATTGTTTAATGGCACAATGGAATGTGCCATGTATCTGCCCTATACACAACCTTTGTGATTTTAGTCTCTTTTTATTGCTTGCATAGAGAACACAACAATGAGAAGTGCTGCCAGCCAGATTCCCTTCCACCAAAGTAGTCACAATATCAAGGGGCCCCTGCTGGGCTGTGAGTCTGCAGGTCAAAAATGCACCCATTAAATTATACTAGGGTCCAGAAACATGAATGCATGTAAAACTGTGGCACTGGTCAACAGGGTCATTACAGAATTTTCTGTAAGCACTTACATTTAACTAATCTTACCCAAGTCTCCCTGACAGATGTCTGTTCTGCCAGCACCTCCAATGATGAACTGTGAATTTTCACAAATATCCTGCAAGGCAATTAAGTACAATATCAATACTAAAACATTGGGAAAATTACCTAGCATAATCATACTCAATCGTGTATATGTGCACTGTTAGCAGCACTGTCTACTATCATTTTAACTTTTCTTCATACCTATGTATTTTAACCTAACTACCAACTACTTAGAGTAACTAATATATCATTTCTTTTTTCTTTTATGCATTTCTGTACAGATGACAAATAATCAATTGCAATCTGTTCATGCAGGCAACATCCATGTGACTGTAGGAGGTGTGCTATATAAATATAACATTAGGATTCAAATAATAAAATGTTTTTTTTTTACCATGACTGTGAATTGATGCAATGGTATGAAAATGTATGTTCTCTGTACCTTATTCCATTACACTATTTTAAAAAGAATGAAACGTAATGTTTGCTCTGTCCATCTCTGCCACATGGGTAAACTGTGATGAAATGATGATTTATTATTACGCCTGAGCATACACTGCTAAGAATCTAATTACACACATTACAGATATCCTGTAAGAAATATATAAAAAAATAGTTCTATTTTTCTAACATTTATTCAACACATATATTATTTATAACCTATATATTGACTAGTAACAGTAACCCCTGTCCACTCGTCTCCATGCTTTCCCCTTTCAGGCCTACCTTAGGTCTTTTCCAGACAATGTTCTTAACCTTGCTGGCCTTGTGGCCCAGTTCCTTGTAACCCAGGGAGTCCACAGTGGCTGGAAAGGTATCATCCTCAAATAGCACCTTTTTCTGAAGACAATTCTGTTTTAGGGTCTTGAAGTCCTGATCACTGAATCGAAGAGGTTTGGTCACAGATCCTTCGCCATCCTTTCTTTCTCTTTCCCGGATTAGCCGGTCACAGAAAAAGCCTGATGGTGTGTATGGCATCTTGTCTCACAAAGATGATTACTTGGTGTTGGAAAAACAGCCTTTGGTTAACGTTTAGCCCTTAGAAGCCTAAAATCCCTGGCATAAATCCAAAACGCTGACTTGTGATTGGCTGTCCTGCTAAATGACGTCCACTTCATCTGATCATAGAGTGGAGGCCAGGATTTGAGGAAAAAGTCATTCATGCCACATGTCTGCCATGCATGCTCACATGTATGCACAAGTCTTTCAAACCATTCTCATTGGCTAGAGAACAATGAGAACCCGTGCTCTCATACCAACATTGTGGGGGGATACAAAGGTGAGTGGAGCGAGGTGCAAAGAGTCGCTTGTGGGATGGCCTGCCTCAGCAGAAGGCATTCAAGCTCCCTAAACCAGTTCTCAATGCAGCTCAGCATTGAGCAGTCTCAGCATTACTAGAGCTCCGAAGCACTGCCTGACTACCATGCATGTGTACAACTACGCCAAAGCAAACTCATTCCAAGGTTCATAGGAGTGTGTACAGAACAAATTACTGGATTAATCTAAGTGAATATATAACTACGGTCCTCAAATAGAAAGCTTGTAACACAACTATTTTGATGTGCATTTCATGAAGGGATTCAATCTTTCGCTATAAGATGCTTTTTTCCCCCCTCAGGACAACGTTACAATAAATTCCTAAGATTTAATCATGTTACTAAGAAATGATCCAAACCTAAAACTTTTAGTTCCAGAATCCTTGTTGTATCTTTATTATGTAAGGAATTTTATGGATACCTTTTAGAGGAGAAAACATTTGTCATGCACACATGAGCTACACTCAAATGCAAGTCTTTAAATTGTACAACAGATATTTACATTTTGAATAAACAATAAATAAAAATAAATATTATGCATATATCTCTAGAATTGTATGAACAGCATTTTTCCATTAGGCCTACTTGTTCTAAGAATTAGTTTTTGATGATGAATATAGTGAAGAGTGTTGTGTAACATGTCGGTACAAAATCGTACAGGTGTCATTAACTTTAAAGTTGATTTGTGGTGATGGTGAAAGCCAGGTTATATGTTTTAATATACAGTATATAATTTTCATAATCCTGGAGATGTCCACTCTGATTAAGATTGAAATGTGATACAGTATCATAGGATGAAGATGATCAGACAGAATAACAAGGGGTAAAAATGTCCACACAACATAAGAGAACCACCAGTTTTCCTTTGAATGTAAATGTGTGTGTAAGTGTGTTTGCACAAACTAAAACAAAACAAAGTAACAGACATATCTAGTACATATCAAAAGTCAGAGACAAACCCCGGTTGTGTTCAGAAATTCAGAAATTTAATTGCTGATTTCATACTTATTTCCCTTTTCTAATTTGACAAAAATCAAATAAAACAAATACATTTTTTTTTTAATCAAACAGATTTTATTGTTTTTATAACAATTATAGACTACTTTAATTTACAGAAAAACTGAACATGCCAGAGAATGCTGTAAATTGTTTTCCTGCTAAAGTTTCATAAATTATTTTCCAATATGTGATTAAATTCTGATTTCCCAATCTGTGTGTATCTCCAGGTCCAAACCAGTTATCCTCAAGCGAGCTTGCTTTGGTTCAAACTGAAAGATGACTGTGGTGTTCCCTGAAGCTGGATTTAAACAGAGACTGAATTAGTACAGTGTGCACAGAATGAAGAAAGTAATACAGTCCAAAATACTGCTACATGCTTATAAGTGATTGCTAGCTTAAAAACACACTTATATACTGGGGATTATATTTAAAGATGTGTTAAGTCTGTATTTCTAATAAGCACAATCATATAAATACGTCTCACCTGACTTTAGAGTAGGTTTCCTTTTCACACTCTTCTGACCCAGAATCACCACGGACTCCAGTTTGCCACCAGAGATGTAGAGCGCTTCCTTATCTGCACAGCTGAATAATATTTATACACCAGGTACATAAGATTATCCCTGCTGTAATTACCACTGATCACTTTAGTGGCATGAATACTGTATATACTGTACCTACAAACACACACACAAACACGCTACCTGCTAATGAGTCTCCCAGACTGCATAGACAAGTTACGCAAGCAGAACTGCCTTTTGTCCCTATAGCCGAAGGAGTGTCCATCATCCTCATACAGCAGCCCTTCAGCATTGCCCTGTAATGCAGGCACTCATCAGCACTGAAGAAATGCATTAATGATAATCTTAACTCAATTTTTAAACATACAGTACTGTATAAAAGTTTAAGTATTGGTTTCCATAGTCAAAGTCAAATAAAGAAATTTATTTCATAAAGAGACATTTAGCGTGTTAGACTTTACAGAAGTGGATAATCTCAAGTACGAATAAAATAAAAATAGTTAGAATTTATCCATATGTTATTAATAGAAAAGATAATTTTTAAATAATATTAGTTTTAATATAAAGTTAGTACATTGTTTGTCAAAAAAATGCTTAAGCAGATAAATAAATTACAAAAAAATAAATAAAAGGAAATAAAATCGAACTATATTTCCCTTTTTCCGCAGACTAACGTTAAAATTCTAAAGCAATATCAAGATAATGGAAAGAACGGTCATCACCTTCAAGTCCAGGGCTACAGTGAGAGTGTAGGGATGTTGCTGGAGATCAGCGGTGCAGGAACCACAGGCTGTTCTTCTGGTCACGACTGTTCCTCCACGCTGGAGCAGGGGCACCTGGAAAACACACACAGCACGATAAGGAAAATACAAACCATGTAGGTCAGGGCAGGTTTCCTGAACAAGGTGTTTACTGTCCCGTGAGTGTGGTTATGCTAGCGCGTGTGCTGTAATGGAGCACTGACTCACTGTCTCCAGCGTCACAGGAAGTGTCAGAGTCTTGCCTCCTCTGTTCACCTCACCATTGTTGACGTCATACCACAGCTACAACATAAAACCACACATTGCTACTTAGATGCAACATGCACAGTATATGCACTGCACTACTAATGATACAGGGGAGCCTGAGGAGCATTAGACTGACCTCATGTGATCCTGGGAGTAAAATCTTGACCTCTGTGACTCCAGGGTCAGTCACAGGACAAGCCAGTAGAGCACTGCCTGAAATCATACAACGTAATGCTTAAAGCTTATACATACAATAATGTATATATAGGATAATCTAATTTGTGATGTGGATTTGTCATACTTACCAATCATGTACTGGTTTTCTACAGTGAATGTTTCTGTTTCCTTCGGGAACTCCACCCACATCGGTCTGAGACAAACAAAAAAAAAAATGTCACTGGTTTTTAAAAACGAATCCATGATAAAAAGCCCAGTCCATCACCAAATCAGCCCACAGATGGCACCAAGAAGGTTTCTCCTGTGTTAATTAATCTAGGGTATAATATCATGATATAAAAAAATAAATGAATAAACAAATAACTTATAAATTATTTTATTTTCAGACTAATTTTAAATATCTTACATATGTTTATAATGATATAATTGCTCATGAGTATTCATGTATTCATTTAAGCATAGGCAGTAATTAAATCATGGATCTAGGAGGGATTCCCAAGTATTCCAGGATAACGCATTTAATCAAGATAAATAGAAATAAAGTAAAATGTTGAAACTTGCATACCTAATTGGGGGCAATGCTGAAGTATGTGCTAGATGAAAGAGAGTGTACCAGTACGGCAGGAGGCAGTATCTCTGTTGGATTGCTGATCGCACTGCTGAAGTGACTGAGTTGCCAAACAGCCAGGGCTCACGCCGCTTGGTCTGTTTAGCTGAGTGGCCTCTATAGAAAGGCTGCAGTGCCCCCGCCTGGTACCAACGCACAAGCAGCTCAGGGTCAGGATCCTGCACAAAGCCTCCTACATCAGCTACAAACACAAAGATGACACATACAACTTTTGATACAGTACACATTTTCCACAAGTATCATTTTTAAATCATGACAATTTATAAAGTCAAATATTAGTTTGTGACTTTCTTAGTTAAGGAAGTTAACTGACCCCCACAAAACTGCATTCCAGTAACACTTAATGACAACAGCATAGGAATGGAGATCTTCAGATACTCCCATGTTGCAACATTGTCTCCAGTCCATATAGCTCCTGTGGAAGCATTAAAAACAATGAATACACCATTGTTGTAATATATTAACCAAGCCAAATGGAAAGCAATAAAACGTGCTGCTTTATTTTATACTCCATTTGCATAGAATGGTGACAGGGTGACTGCAAAGTAAAAAGAAGCTACAAGATCATTACAGTATGTGATGATTTTGCTGTTTGGGTCAACACAGGAAAGGTGTGGCATGTAAGTAAAAATAATACATAACTAATCATTATTGGACATTGATTAATCTAACCTATTATTATTATTATTATACTAACTAATCCTTAATAAAGAACCAGAAAACATTTGTAAATTTGTTACATTATATG
This sequence comes from Clarias laeviceps, assembly GCA_030014305.1. Classification (NCBI taxonomy): domain Eukaryota; kingdom Metazoa; phylum Chordata; class Actinopteri; order Siluriformes; family Clariidae; genus Clarias; species Clarias laeviceps. The sequence goes on from JAQMYJ010000005.1 coordinate 15,759,389, forward strand.
ATTAGAAATATATTAGAAATCTATAAAAAAAAATTATAATAAAAGGATTTTTGTTCTGAGGAATAAAAGAAATCAGTGATTTCACCTCTTTTGGATTTTGTTGGGTCTTTTTAACGCATTGTAGAGGTACACACTGTATGGCATGATATGTATAATTAACTAGCAACAGAAAAATGCTAGGCCTATCCTTTGATGGTTGTGCCACCAAAAAAGCATACACTTATGCCCCCGAGTGGAGCAGTGGTAAAGTGCTCGATTCCTAGGTGATGCTGTAGCCTCTCGCAGCCGAGGGCCTGAAGAGAGCTGATTGGCCGAGCTCTTTCAGCGGGGTGGGATGGGAGACACTTAGTGCTCTCACATTAATTACAGCTCTACAGCCAGTCTGGGGCATCTGTGAGCTCACGCAAGGAGGAATGAGCAGATAGCGCTGTCCTTCGAGTGTGTTACGCCAGTTTAAAAGATGCGGTCGGAGACGTCACATGGTTCAGAGAAAACACGTGATAGTCTGCAGCCCTTCTGACTGATTGGTCATAGTAGCCTTAATGTGGAGCCCCTAGTGGTGGGGAGGAATTGGATATGACTAATTTAGGAAGAAAATCTGGGGAAAAAATCCTTGGAAAAAAAAACAAAAAAAAAAACATACACTTATATCATTTAGTTCTTACTGATGGCCAGGAACAACAAAAGACAAACAAACAAAAAGAAAAACGGTTTCAGTTTTCTTATGCAAAATGTTCTGATGAATTACCCAATCACACAATTTTGCTTACCCATTCTCTGAGACCCTGCAAAGAAAGAGCGTGACAGAACAAAAGGTCTCTCCATGCCGCCAGACCGAGTCATCAAACCTTCAACAGTAGCCATGTGCTGTGGAGACAATATTTACTATGATTACTAAATATTCGCAAATAAATTAATAATGGATTTTATGGCTGCTCTAACCTGGAAGAAGCCATACAGGTTGTGTAATTCCCTGTGTTCCCAGCCTGAAAAATGAACCACATCTTTAGGCATTGTTTGCTCTGGTCCATTAAAAATAGACGGTTCGTTCATGTCATTCCACACAAACAAGGCCTCAGTGGACCCCTAATCCACGAAGACATTAGACAAAGTGGAGAGAAAGGATAGTTCATGTAAGTAATATGCATGGGATTAGTTAGAGTTTTAAACCAGATAAGATAAACTATCAACTATTCTGTTAAATCTTACTTTATAGTTGTCAAGTGAAAACTGCCTTGCATACCATGACCTTGTCCTTGAGCTAGTGAAGTCCAAATAGCAGGAATCATCTAAAGATAGACACAGCAAGAAACCAGCTCCAGTTTAATCAGTGAAAGATTAATAAGGTCTTAGAATTGTAGAAATTAACATTACAGTTTAATAAAACAACAAGTCTTGGGACATAAAATGGGAAATGCTGAGATGAACATGAGTATACCTGGCCAGCACGTTCCATGATAAACATCACCATTTCTGTCCTTCACAAAGTGACCTCCATCTCTGGCTGCACAGAAAAAAGGCCAATCAGGGTCAGCCTTGATATGGGGATCACTGATAACCACCAACTAAAACAAATAAAGAAGCATCTCACTGTGACACTAAATAAATGCATTATATTTTTTAAGAAAGACTTTACTCATGTGTTTTGCCTGCCCACCTTCCTTTTCTTTTTCTGCAGATAAAGCTGCATGTCAACTGGATTAGGAAACAGTTTGGAGTCCCAGGTGAAGTAGCGTTTCCCTTCAGTGTGGTCTATATCCAGCCAGATTACATCATAAGGGATGGCATGGAGGTCAAAGCCAGCATCCACGGTTTTCACGTCCTCTTCATCCACATAGTTCCAGCGACACTGGTGATAACCCAGGGAAAACAAAGGTGGAAAGGCTTGGAATCCTGTCAGCAGAGGAAGAAAGACATGAACAGCCCTATAACCTTTATTATATACTACATAAATGCTTTACTAATATCAAAAGACACTCTTCTCGAGATCCAAACCACTTACAATCTATGAGTACTGGTAACATGGTTCAGTTTTATTACAAAAAAAAAAATAATAATAATTAACAGTCTTATCAGGTTTGTCAAACAACATATCTGTGTTTATCCTGGTTACCTATTTTGGTACTGTACATTAACCATTATTATAGTGGAAATATTTTGTACCTGTACTAAGAAGACACAGATTACACAGGCACCACATCGTTGTACATTATGATTTTAATCCAAACATGCAAGTACAAAAGAAGTAGACACAGCACATAAAAATATAGCAAGAGGCAAATTGCGGGATGCATGATGAATCATTGGTTAAAACGGAAGCATATCTTATCTATGAGTCAGAAACACTTCCAAGTAAAATAGCCTTGTGACTAAAGAATGTGTAAGAAACCTCAGCAGGAAGATTAGTGTAGTGTACTGCAGGTCATATTTGCTAATATTTGAAGAAAGGCAGTACCTGTGAGTTTTGCGTACTGAAAAAACACTTGGGCAGGAGAAGGTCCGAGCAGTACGAAACAATCAATTGGTCCACTCTCTGACACCCAGCTCACATCAATTTGAGGATTTATCCTGCTCTTCTTTACTGGTGGGCCATCCTCGCCTTGCTGAAAAACACACCATATACAGTACAGCACATTGGAGTTGATATCATTATTCAGCAAACTCCGAATTTGTCACTTCATTTCAACTGACCAAATTTTGACCTCTGTTGATTGGGTCATACTCTTTTGTGCTTCAGTAATGATGTCATCAGTTATTGAAATAGTTGTTAAAAAGCCCAACCATATCCATAGTAGTTTCCAATAGGATCTATGGCACATTGCATTTTGGCCTATTGATTTTATTATAATAATATTAATAATTATAAATTATTATTATTATTATTATTATTATTATTATTGAGAAAAAAAAGGGGTCGTATAACATATAAAAGTTGTCTGGCTACAGTACCCTTGACAACAGGGTATAAATAGATGAAATGATACCTCCTGATAGCCTGAGCCATACTGCAGATCTACCAGAGTTTCAGAGGTGTTGAGCCAGAACACCCCCAGTGTCCTTTCTGGTTTGTGAGCTAACAGGAGAGGAACAGAACCATAAAGCCCCAGTCTGCTGTTGATCTCATAGGCAAACACATCCAGATTGTACAACCGATATGGCTCACTGCCACTGCAAAACACATGACCAAGTTATGGTGGTTAAATATGGTATATGAAGCTATTATCGCAAATTAATTATTTGCATTCGCTTTAATTAATTTTTAATTTAAAACGAGCATCCAGTTATAATTAACAAACATACAAAGGACTGACACAGTAAGTCCTCACTCTACTGTACCTGGTGTCCTTCAACTTGAGAGAATCGGCATGCTCAGGTATACCATAAGCATGACTGAAACCATGGAGTCTGAGGTCAATACCCACTGAACTATGGCCTGTATTAAAAATAACGACATTATTGTTATGGCTTGGCTTTATGACATAAATGACAATAAAATTTTAATCTTAAGACACTTGGCAGACACACCATGTGCTTTGATGTCTTGAAACTGTCTGAAGGTCTCCGTCCACAGCCCTGAAGGATTTTTTTCACCCTGATAAATAAGAAAATTAAAGTTTAACCACATGCAGTCATACTGTTATTATTGATAATAAAGCAGTATTTTATGTTAGATTCTTGCCTGATGTGAACTTGAGGATGAGCTGAAAAAAATACAAAAAAAAAACCTTAGTGTTGATAATAGACAATTTAATGTAGCATAGGTTTTTATGGCAAGCTACAGTCACCTGGCTGAATTAGACAGCGTCTCAAAGCAGAGTCTGCCTTCTGGATTAAATGTGACCATCGTCTCATCCTCATAGAGAATCTCTAGATGGAAGGGGAAAGCAAAGACCTGGACATGATACTGCCCTGAACCCCATGTCAGAGAAACACAATCAGCTCTCCTCCACTCAATCCTCAACCTGTGTGGCACAAGTTATGAATTCAGTGATAGCTCAAAACTGTCCACACATGTTGTTTTTCATTTTTCTAAATTAAATACATATCAAAATTTTAAAGAAAAAAATTTAAAATCTTAAATTTAAGACTCACTGCTCGTATTTTGGTTCTCCAAGCAAGACATCTGCAGCTTTATAGCGTGCTCTCAAAGGCTGCAGTTCATCAATTATAAGTCTCATAGTTCCATTAGGAATTCGGTGGATGCGGAGAAGCAAATGCTCCTGTGTAATGTAGACAGTGGCACTTTAATATTTTGGTCTGTGTTATTTTAAAACAAATGTAATAGGATTCGTTTATTTACATGAATTTTAATTTGAATTAGGGCTGCAACAACGAATCGATTAAATCTATTAAAATGGATTACTAAAAGCGTTGGCAACGAACTTCATAATCGATTCGTTGTGTCGCGCAACGCGGAGACATTTGAATATAAAAAAAAAAAAAAAAAACTTGGGTTTAGCACGGAGCGAACACATTCGGTCTCGCGCACTGATGCTAGCAGAGTTCGGCGCCTCATAGACAGTAGTGATGGGTCGCTCATGAACGATTTGTTAGTTTTGAACGAATCTTTACCATGACTCAGATGAACAAGTCGTCTCGGAGAGTGATTCGTTCATTTTCTATTGGGCATCGCAAAACCTCCGTATGCTAGTGAGTCTTCGAGTCCCGAGTCGTTCGTTCTTTTGACACGTGACTCCCATAGACGCTATGCAGTGCAGTACACAGGAA
>JAQMYJ010000005.1:15775056-15806665 GCA_030014305.1 Clarias laeviceps
CACACACACACACACACACACACACACACACACAATAACGGATTGGGAATGACTGCTGTCTGGCTCACGGATTACATTTTTGAAAAAGTAACTAAATAACTGAGCACTTAAATGGCGGACATAACGCGTTAGATTACTTGTTACATCAAAAAACCAATCCAAGTACTCTAACGCTTTGTTACTTTGTAACGCGTTTCACCCAACACTGATCTGGGGTTCCTTTTGGGTTCACAGATTATTACCTATATTGATCATATTACACCCTATTTTTGACATTAATTTGATTTTCATTTTTGTGGCAGTGGTAGCTCAGGGTGTTAAGACTCTGGGTTACTGATCAGAAGGCCAGTGGTTCAAGCCCCAGCCCCCCCAAGCTGCCACTGTTGCGCCCTTAAGCAAAGCCCTTGACCCTGTCTGCTCCAGTGCGCTGTATTATAGTCATGCTCTGACCCCAGCTGTCTGGAATATCCAAAGAAAATTATTTCACTGTACTGTAATGTAAATGAGACCAATAAAGACAATGACTTCGATATAAATGTATATCTGATCTGACCCGAATGTCTTAAGATGTCTTGATAAAGAAAATAATTTCAGGATATGTAATTTTTGTCTTGATTTTTTTTTTTCAAATGCACTAATCATAACCCACCCCATTTTTATATAAAAACAAATCTTTTTAAAAGAAATAATTTTTAAATATAAATAATTTTATATAAGTAATTTTTATATTTACGTAATCCTTCCACTAAGCATTACTCTAGTTCTTCTTCTTTGTTGTTTAATGGCAGTTGGAATCCAGTAGGTTGGTTACATTACCGCCAACTGTAGGTCTAATTCTCCTTCATCTTCTTAGCCTCTTGAGGCTGCTTTTTCACACAAATCCTTCTTAAAACGTCTAATACATCCTTCCCTGATCTTGTCTTGATTTGTTCTTGGTCTTCAAATCGTCATCTGCTTCATACGACACTTCCACACACATTTCCTCACCATCTTCAGCTGGAGTTCTGTAAGTTGCATCACAGCCACCTATAGATATCTCTCTCTCCACAGCTTTCCTGTCCTTTAAAGCTGACTTTCTCAAAAAAGAAAAAAACATTAAGTGCGTCCTTCCCTTATCAGTGACTCCTCATTCTAAAAATCTTTTAACATTGGTTTCTACTCTCCCTAGTTCTTGGAGGTGTGCCACCATATCTAACCTCTCCTGTATGTACTTCCTGCATGAGAACTCGACAGGACGGCAAGGTGCCTTAGTGGAGTTTGCATGTTTTCCCCATGCTTGTGAGTTTCCTCTGGGTACTTCGGTTTCTCCCACAGTACAAAGACATGCAGATTAGACTAACTGGCATTCCCAAAATGTCCCATAGTGTGTGAATATGTGTGTGTACTCTGTGATGAACTGGCATGTCCAGAATGCACCCCACAGATGATCATTTTACCCGATTATAAAAGTTACTACTTATGCTCTTTAGATTAACTTGGAAAACAATTATCCTAATATTTTGTAATTATATAATATTTTAATGAATGTATTAGTTACTTTGATTTTGGTTTATGTGCCTAAGCCTTGTTTAGCCTTGTTTGTCTCTGCTAGAGTCAGTAGAAATCTTTTATTGTACAGAATGGCTCTGAACATCAAAAGTGCGCCCCCTGCCGTTCAGACACATGCATTATGCACGTAAACATCGCGTTGCTGCGATACATCACCGTCGCCGCCATATTGGCGATGGCAAAATGGGCCTGTAAACAAATCCAAGTAATCCAATCCAATCCAATCTCTTCTTGATAAAAGAAAAAAAATTAACTCTTAAGCACTATCGAGACAAAGTGTTTAATCAGGAACACTCGGACAGCTCGCCCCGGTGATGACTAGCGAATAAAGCACTCAGCTAATCTGACCTCCTTCCCTGCAGGAACTTCAGAAGAAATAATCAACACTCTTTTGTTTTCAATGTAAACAAATAACCTGATAACAGCTAAATACAACAAGAACACGGCTATTAAGTCTTACCTGTGAAAGGTAATTCCCTGAGATCTGGTTTGGATTGTGCACCGGTTTTTACAGGCCCAGGCAGAACATGACACTGGCATCGTTTTTCCCGTTCAGACTTTTAAGAGTTTTTTTATTACAATTATTATTTTCCAGCACTGAATCAATTAAGTTCATGAAAGCTTCTTTTTTTTCTTCCTCTTCTTCAAGACCTCGTCTTCTCCTTCTTCAGGGCGCTTCAGGTTCATTACCGCCACCTACTAGACTGAAATGTGAATCGCCTGATGAGCAGAAAAGAAAAAAAATCTAAATAAAGTATACATGATTATACTAACTACATTTTACTTATTTATTAGATTTATATCAGATATCTTGATATTGTAGAATAAAAAGAAGAAGCTAATCTAAACATACACTAATATAGAGTGTATGGTTATAGAGATTTAGAGTAAGATAGGAGAAAAATCACAGTGGTCAAATTTTGCAATCCATGTTTAAAATTAAATCTAGAAACATTATGAAGTAATTACAATCCTCATGGTGAAGTTAGAGTATATAAGTGATCAAATAAATACAAACACTCAATTATGTCTCAATTTAATGATAATGTCTCGTAAGAGTTAATGTAAGGTATAACCTTCACCTGTAGGTATATTAAAAATATTAAAGTTTGAGATTAATGTGTTAGAGAGAAGCTAAGTTAACATTTATAATGCTTATTGGGAGAAGTTTTTTTTATGAGATATTAAAGATGATTCATTAGACAAAATGGAATGGATTTCTAATGGCTCTAATATCTACCACAGCCACAGCTGCTGTTGCTAAGCAATCTAAATGAGGGGAGAGGAAATCACTTCCTTGGTGGAATAAAGAACAAGTCAAATATATAAAAATAGAAACAAGATATTATTTAAATAAATAATATCTATAACCATAAGATAAGATAATACGTTGTAGAATTATGACTGGACTGGCCCAATGGGAAAGAGAGAGTAAGGGAACACATTCTTTGTTCAATCTTTAGTCAAGAAGGAAATTATGTTAATAAACTGACTTGTCTCATACTGGGGATTGTGGGCTGCGTCAATGCTTTTATTCAATAGGTAAAGATCCAGGTGGGATATGTGAGAAATATCGGGCATGAGGTGGGGTACGACCTGGACAGGGTGCCAATCCATTACAGGGCACACACACACACACACACAACAGGCAATTTGGGAATTCCATATAACCTAATATGCATGTCTTTGGAATCGGAGACAACCCACCAAGCACAAGGAGAACATGCAAACTTTACAAACGCACAGAGACCTGAGGCAGGAATTAAATCCTCGAACCTAGAGGTGCATGGCCACAGTAATGACCAATACTCTCACTCAGTTTAAACATCCTGAATGTAACATCCTGTCTTCTCAATTTCTTAATGTCTTCTGGTATTAAACTGGCATATATACAGAGCTAGATTGAATAGAAAAATCTAATACTGATAATACTAATCCAGCTTGGTGGATTTACTCCAGGTACTCCGGTTTCCTTCCGCAGTCCAAAGACAAATTGCCCGTAGTGTGTAAATGCGTGTGTGAGTGTGTGTATGTGTGTGCCCTGCGATGGATTGGCACCCTGTACCCCGCTTTGTGCACCAAATCTCCTGGGATAGGATCCAGGCCCCCTGCAACCCTGAATAGAGAATAAAATGGTATAGACGATGAGTGAGTGAGTAAATCAACTAGTCACTAGACACAAGAAACTGTCGATTTAGAAATATGTATTCTGCATTATTAATGTTATTTTGCATGCTGTGCTTTATTAAAAAAAAATAGTTTTGATCCTCATACCTGAATGACTTTGTATCTGTCTTACAGCTCGCAGCTCTGCAAGCATACAAACTCTGTTATCGCTCACACCATTGACACAACTAAAGGCACACAATTTTTTTATCCATGCTAAAAGCTTACTGTCTTCCACGAAAAACAAACAAACGATAGATTGCTACATAACTATCTTTTTTTCATGTAACATCTTCAAAAAATAGCTGAAAAATATCAGCATGCAAACATCAACCATTTTTTTTGTTTGTAGCAAAACCAGTGTATACATACATGCAAATATTAACACACTTTTAGCTAAACCGTTGCGATAAAATGACATTTATTTTATGGGTACTTATTTTGCGCATGCGCAGAACATCTTAGTGGCACATTTCGATAGGCGGCATGTTTCGACTGAACACTGACACACAGTGAGGCGACGCGTTCGCGCACGACACATCACTCCGGGATAGTGCTCGTGCACGAGCCAAACGGAATGCGCGTCGTACGTGTGTGCGCTGTTGCGAAGTCGCGCACGCGCTCACAGGCAGGCTTTTACCGGAGGAGGAGGAGGCGCGCGCGTCACGAATCTGCAGCGACTGAAAGATGCTGCTGAGAGGCCGCTTAGAAGAAGGGGGTCATTTAATCTCTTTTCATACAAGCCCTCTTTTGTATGTATATTTATGCCAGTAACGCAAACGACGATGCACACGACTCAGCCGCCTGCACGTGCGCGTGGACATGACTCCGAGCGCATTTTAAAGCTGTAAGCGCTTTCTGGATCAGAGGATTGTCGGATCACTGAAGGTAACCAATATGGATTCAGATGGCCGGTGACATTAGGCGCTGCTGTGTGACAGCACACTGAAACAGTTTACCGTGCGCAGAAAAAAATACGATGTTTTTGCATGTCATTATTCTGTGCATGTAGCTGACTTTAGAGTCTCTGGTGTGTGTACGTGATGTGTGTGTGTGTGCTGTATATGTGCTGTGTGTAGCAGTAGCGGATTGCTATGCAACAAGCGGATTGCCTTTGTATTGCAGATCACATTTCGCTAGTGGGCCAGGCATTAGCCTGCCACTTCAACCAAGTACACTAACTGCACTGGACATGTTAGACCTTATGTTCCTATAATCATTATATAGACATAAATAGCTATCTATGCAATTTACTAAAGGGATAATATACTGTATATCAGAGTTAGAACCTTGCAACATCTCCCTTAAACCCCTAACAATTAGACAACCAAGAAAACAAATGACACCAGGGCTGAACTGTCTAGGATGTAAGCTGTTTTGGTGTTGTGTGTTGTAACCAGCACATCTGCGAACATACACCGACTTTATTACGAAACTGATGAGGTTCCTACAGTAATTAGGTAGATTTTGGACTACAAACCATCAGTGATAGGTGTAGACCTCTAAACCTTTTTCCACACAGTAAAATCTTGTTCTTGATGTTAGGGCTGATCATGGCTGTATAGTCCAAAATGATAATTTCTTAAAGTAGGGTCCAGGGTCTTCCCTTAGCCCACAATATTTAGTGAAGGATTTTTCTTTACAGTAATGGAGAACATTTTTAGTAATAAAACAGTTATCATTTTTAGCTATGAAAAATAGGTATATTTTAATCTGAACTAAAATAATCTGAATTAAAAACAACCACAACTTTATAAATAAAAGTCAAATCTAGTGCTAATCAACTAATTCATTTATTTATAAAGTTAATTCGTTTTCATGCAGTCACAATGCAATACATTTACATTTAGGGATAATATCATATCCAACTAACCTTTTATTACATAGAAGGGAACCAGAAAACTCCATGCAGCTTCAGGCAGAAAATGCAAAACTAGCTTGAGTTTAGGATTGAACCAGCGGCCCTGGAGCTGTGTGGCAACAATGCTTTTCAGTGCACCACCACACCCAAAAGTGTTATTACATTTGTCCGTTTTTTTTGTTTTGTTTTTAACTGAACAAAATTTTAATTTAAAATAATCCCCATGAAATGGCCTTAATTGTGACTTGATTTCATTTATCATTGTATTCTGAAACTTGAAGTTAAACTGCTTATCGTACTCAGGAACCACTAACGTATAAACTATAAAAAAAAAAAAAAACTGACAAAGTGACGTATTCCAGCATTGAACAGCTCCAAGTCATGAAGTGCTGATTAAATAACAGCGAGCTTGCACTAACAAAAAATGAGGGCTACTACTGTAGAGCAAGGCCTGCCTCCAGAGGCAGGACATATATACAGTTCTAAACAGCATTTAATTGCATGATAACATTATTTTTGACTAGCTACAGATCATCATTCCTTTTTCCCATTTCAGTGATAGTACAACCCCATTCGGGGTTGCTACAGTAAATATATGACTAAAAGTAGGAAAAGTGAAAATATTCCCAATCCACATTTTAACATCTGCTCTTACAAGTCTAAAGTGGTGTACACATCAAGCCCATTAGGATTCTACACTAAGCCTTTATTATTGCTTTTTTTTTTAACTGTGGAAACACTGACTGAGTTTGAATCTATAAAGTATTGTAATAAATAATTAATAAACTCTGTAAAGGGGTCTCTTATACAGAATGCTTGCATTTTGTGTTGCCTATTTAAGTATTTTACCTATGTGTTTATAGATGTTTGTTTGAACTTTAAAGTTTAGATGTACAGTGGAACCGTGGATTACGATCATAATTTATTCCGGAAGTGGGGTCGTATTCCAAAACACTCTTAAACCAAATAAAATTTTCCCATAAGAAATAATGGAAACTCAACTTATTCCTTCCACAGACCAAAAAAATAAATACATAAAAATAATTAACACAAAATATTAAGTAAAATAAAACAAATTAACCTGCACTTTACCTTTAGAAAAAATAAAAATAAATCCTGACAGATAAGTTTTTCCGTTTGTGCACACAGGCTCTGTGTATGTGTGTGTGTGAATCTACAGTAAGCTCCCCTCTCCCCCTTCTCATCTTACACAGTTACCCTTCCTCCACTCTTTTCACACACGCGCGCGCGCACGCAACGAGAACGCTGTTTTATCGGAAAAACAAACAAGAAATCTCTCTAATGACACTTGATTGAGCGACACACTCAATGTGTCTAACAGAATCACTGCTGTAAAGAATCTAACAGAATCACTGCTGTAAAGTAAAAATAAAACAAATTAACCTGCACTTTACCTTTGAAAAGAATCGCAACAGAGCAGTGTTTCTGTGTAGAGCAGAGAGAAAGAGTGTGTGTGTGTCTGTGTGTGTGTCTGTGAAGGCGAAAGTAGGAGGGGTCTGTGTGTGTGTGTGTGTGTATGTGTGTGGGGCACGGTGTCCAATGACGGGCACGCAAACAGACTCAAAGAACAGGCTGAGCCTTGAGCAGAGAGAGAAAATGGATTTTTAATGGATTGTTTAATGAGACTTGCTTTTGCTTTATTCATCACGCGTGCTGTACACATACGCATAGAAACACAAAATAAAATATGTTTTACACACACGTGGTCACAGTGTTATAGTATAGTGTTACACGTGTGCACGGATGTTGATTACACTAATAAGAGACGAGGCACTAAGACCCAATGGGGGAGACGATTACCCACAATTCCGCAGCACAAGAGAGAGAAAAACCGTTGGCTCAGTTGTGATCACGTGACGCTTGGCGTTAAAACAAGAAGCGCATGCATGATACATGATACTCGGTACTCGTAAACCAAGACTTGTTCATTTTCCAAGTCAAAATTTATTATAAATTTTTGCTCGTCTTGCAGAACATTCGCAAACAGAATTTTGCAATACAGAACAATCCAAGTAGTGTATAACAATCCAAGTAGAGTATTTAAACTACTTTCTTTGCCTTTGCCACAGCATTAGTAGTGAATTGCTCAGCACTCTAGACTGAGGATCACAGCGGTCCCAGCAGCAGCTTAAGCACATAAAATGGATACTAGTGTTCTCTTCCTAATGTTCCTCAGGCTGCACTGCCAGTTCCAAACTTACGTTAAAAGTCGGGTGGGGACAAAAGCAGACAGAGTGAGAAAAAGAGTCCAGCAAAGCAAAGTGAAGCTGCACAGGCCAGCGAAGCCCCTCCATATCTCTTGGACTCTGATCGTTTCCAGTGGTAGACTTAAGATAGTGCTCTGTAGGCATTTTATAGCGTCAGCTTTTCCTTTACTTGTTTGTGTGTGTGGGGGGGTGTTTGTGTGTCGCAACCCACAGAACTTTGTCTGTTTAGCTTTCAGTAATTAGCAGATTTCTTGAGTATTTCATGTGCTCTGGTGCACAGCAGTGAAAACACGCTTAACAATGAGCAAGTGAAAGCGGCGAGTATGGCGGACTCGGAACGAAGACAACACTCTAACTGACCAGACTGCACTGCACTGGCTCAGACGCCTTCTGTTTCTTTTGTAGCTAGGATTGCTCTACTGCTGACTTATCGGTGTGTCTGTGTGTCTGTGTGTCTGTGTGTGTGTTTAAATTCTGCTCAGCTTTGCACAGCCAGTATTTCAATGAAGCTTGTGTGAGAGGAATTGCTCTGTATTGCATCTGTTTGTGTCTGTGTGCTGATCTTAGCCTCCCGTTGTGTTTGTGGTGTTTGTGAGCAGGCAGCACAGGGCCCTGATGCCAAACGCAGATTCTTGCTGCTGGATTTAGAGGAAGAGTTCGGGTCAGAACGGAACCAGGATGAGTGGAGGACAGGAGCAGGCTGACATCCTGTCTGTTGCTGCACTGGTCAGGGAGAGATGGAAAGTGGTGAGTGTCTTTGCCCAATCACAGTTTACTCTTCTTCAAATACACATTAAAGCTTGTATTGTGATTTTATAATGTCTGTTTATTAAATTCAGAGGTTCTAGACTTTTTTCTTTTTTTTTTTAATTACTTGCACATGGTAGTTTGATGGGCTTTGTAACCCCATCTGTTATCGGAGTTACAAATCTATCTATTGTCCCTGGTTGCTGACTTAAACACTAGAGACACAGTTGTGTGTAAAGTGAGTGACTGCATGCGTGTGTGCTCTCCCAGTGACAGATACTGCCCTGCTCCATGCCTACCTCACAGGCTGTGTGTGTGTGTGTGTGTGTGTGTGTGTGAGAGAGTATGTCTCTATGTGTTAATTGTGTACAGTGGCTGCAGCCAGTGTGTGGTGTAAGGTCAGTACTGTTAGGTTTCCTGCTCACATGGGTAAAAGTACTGCATGCTGATCCCAAGAGCAGAGCTGCCACTGTGCCTGGAGGCGAAGGTTTGCTAGGACATTACATGAAGTCCTGACTGTGGTTTCAGAAAACTGGGACAATGAGAAACGGTCGGAATTCAGTTCTGTACATAACAACACTCAGACAAGAAAAAAAATACGAAAACAAGACAAAAGGTCTGATAGTTTTGGATGAGGTTTCCATGAGGAGGTAGATCACTTTTTTTCTCTGAGATTTTATTCCAGTTCGAACTCATCATGTCACTAATTACTACAGAGTGAGTGTGTAAACATTAGCCTTAATTTGATCAGATCTGAAAAAACAACCCTAGGTCACATTTTTAAAGGCATTTCAGGGAGGAGCCTTTTCTCTCTTCTTCTCTTCTCTTCTCTTTTTTAACTAAGTGAAAACAAGTACAGGCAGATTTAAAATACATAACGATAAAAAGTACAGTAGATGACATTTAAAAAAAATTGTCAGAAAAACAGTGAAGGTTTTGGGTAAGTTAATGAGTTGGTCCATTGTGGAAATCAAACCATGGGGTGAAAGCACCATATGCTAAGCGCTAGTCCACCAGAGTCACCCGTATGTACATATCATGGTCATGTGAGCAATGAATGCTCAAACACTGCCAAAAGTCATGTATGAAGGAGCTATGAAAACATTTTAGTTAAAATAAGTTGTATATGTGGAACACATGTTTGTTTGTTTTTGGTGTCACAACCATGTATCCACTTCCATCTGTATGATTTATATACAGTTTGTAAATTGATCATAGTTACTACAGAGCTCTGGATCTGGACATATTCATTCAGAAATCTTTTCCTATTTGCATAATGCTAGAGCTTACAATTCAAATGACCGAAAATACGCCAAACGCCATGAAGAAACGAATTTCACTTCTCTGCAAAAGTTTTTATTTCGCCATCCTTCACTTTTTAGATAAAGAAAATTGGTGGCGGGGGCTTCGGGGAGATCTACGAGGCACAGGACCTGCATACCAGACAAAATGTGGCTCTTAAGGTGGAATCGGCTCAGCAGCCAAAGCAGGTGCTCAAGATGGAGGTGGCTGTGCTGAAGAAATTACAGGGTAATTACATGAAGCGTGTGCTTTTTCTTCTGGTGTCTTTATGAAGATTTGTTAACTTGGCCAGGATTATTAAAAGGAAACACAAAATTACACTCCTTACATTTTAATAACAATACTGATCTGCTCCTGATATTCTCACAGTGACTACAGTTTATTACTGTATATTATGTGTTTTATCTTTCAGCAACATAACATAATCATGGCAGGAGTACGAATCATTTGATTGACTCGGGAGGGGGAACGCTAATAAGGGAATATATATCTGTAATATATACAGTATATAATATATAGTGAACATCATCCAGTAGTTTAGTTGGATTGGTATACATATTGGTGTTTAATATATATCTGTATGTGTGTGTGTGTTTGCGAGAATATTCAAATATATACATCTGTATTTGGTCTCTTGACAAGATAAAAAGGTCTTCAACCTTTTTTTCTTCTGTCTGTTCCCCTCTGCCTTTAGTAGAATATTTATGGATATGGATCGTGTTTGCTTTTAAATGGCCTAGTCTTCGGATATTGGCTTTTTCTTTTTTTTTCTTCCCCGGGGAAAAGAAGTGTAACCAGAGATCTTTCCCCTTTCCAACCCCCATCTGAGCAAAAAAGACATTACCAACGAAAACGAGTCTTGAAAACACCCCAGGCTTATACAGTATGTAGACATATACAGTAGTGATTCATGAGTAAATATTTTGTGTACAAATATCTGTCTAAAATAGATATGAGGAGTGAATAAACTAGGAAGTAGGAGCTGGTACTGAACTGAGCTAAAGCAGACTTAAGCATGTCTGTGAACAGGGTGTGGCAGTTCCTAAAAAAATATTGGTGACATTCAGCCTTCTTGCACTGTCCCATGCAGGACAGTTCATACACTCATACTACATCCAAACCTTATGTACCACCTTAAAAGGATGGTAACATGAGATAGAAAATGTATACAGCTTGCTTTGTATTTATGAATCACCATGGTGAGAAATCAATATTTAATATTTTGAAATCGGCAAAAATGTGTTTGAAAGATGACATGTTCTAATAATCCCCTTGTCCTTTGGCAGGTAAGGACCATGTGTGCCACTTTGTGGGATGTGGTCGCAATGACCGTTTCAACTATGTTGTCATGGAGTTACAGGTGAGGTTTTTATACATGTACTAGGTTTAATACTTGTCATAGACGGGGAAAAGAGTTTTTAGAAATAGTTAAAAAAAGTTAAAGCTAAAAATAATCTGATCGGGGTAAATGTAATCAGTGTCTGCCTGTCTTTCTGTACGGCAGAACTCAACCTGTCTGACTAACGTATTAATATAAAGAAATCAATTTTTTAAAATTGAGTATCTTATGCAGGCCACCTGGTGGTATAGTGTTTAGCACTGTTGCCTTGCACCCCCAGGGGCCGGGTTCATCCTCCCATAGTCCAAAGACCTGCAGATTACGCTAATTGGCGTTCCCAAATTGCCTTAGTGTGCCCCCTAAGTATCCTGGGATAGGTTCCAGGTCCCCGCGACCCTGAATACAGGATGGGGAATCCATGGGGAATGGGTGGTGCAATCCATGCCAGGGGGGTATTTTAGCGCATAACACTGGGCTCTCAGTTTGGGTATTTTACATGGCCTTACCTCGGGATATGTTTGCACTAACAACCCGTTTTTTTATCTCATAGTGGTGCTTCACATTACTGCTTGTTATTAGCACCTCAGTTTCAGAACATACGAAACAAACATATATTGATCTGACCATTCATCTTCGAAGGTTCAATTTTCATAGTTCACTTTCCTTTTTTTTTCTTTTTTTTTGGAGTAAGCCATGCTATGTCACGCTTTCGTTTCTGTTTCTTGAGGATTTTGGCGGCTTGTAGGTGCATTGTAGGTGCATTGCGGTCGTCTCTGTGTCTTCCTCATATTAACCGAACTATCTATATGTCTATGTCTATACACACTGATTGGCTCCTTTGAGTGATGTGTATAGCCACACCCACCTCGAGGGGGAAAAAAACACCTCGGATCTGTGTGCATGTTCTCCCTGTGCTTGTTGGGTTTTCTCCGGGTACTCCGGTTTCCTCCCACAGCCAAAAAACATGTAATTTAAGCTAACTGGCGTTCCCAAATTCCCAATACAAAGTGTGGGTATTGCGATGGATTGGCACCCTATCCAGGATGTACCCTACACGCCTCGCGCCCTAAGTCTCCGGGGATAGTCCCCAGGCCCCCCGCGACAATATATACAGGATTAGGCGGTACAGATGATGAGTGAGTGATGATGACAGTACATGCTTTAAAAACTTTAATCTTCAAAATTCATAAAGTGGAGCTTGTGATGATCTTAGATTGAGTTTCTGTGTCACTTCAGGGTTGTAATTTGGCGGATTTGAGGAGGAGTACAAACCGTGGGACGTTCACTGTCAGCACGACGCTCAGACTAGGCCGGCAGATCCTGAAGGCTATTGAAAGCATCCACTCGGTTGGCTTCCTGCACCGCGACATCAAACCGGTAAGTCAGCGCAGCTTCTTATAGCCTCGGAGGGACAGTTATTAAGGTTTTCGATTTTTGAAATCAATCTTAGAAACATTTCTAATTGCACAAATGCTTTAATGAATTTAAGTTCATTAGTAATCATTTACCAAACAGTGAAATATTGTTAAAGCACTATTTTTTTTTACTATGCTGTGTTTTAAGAGTCTTGCTGTATGTATTTCAGTCCAACTTTGCCATGGGACGCGTCACCTGCACTAGTCGGATCTGCTACATGCTGGACTTTGGTTTGGCACGCCAGTTCACAAACTCGACCCAGGAAGTCAGACCAGTCAGTCTTTTTTAAATATATGCAAATATTGTATTTTTTGTGCCGGGTATTATGTGCTGTTTATGTGCTGCACAATGAATCATTTATATTCAGTATAAATAAGCTGGTGTAATTCTGTATGTACAGTACATAGTTTATACTGGGCTGTTCTTATTTGTTCTGTTAGCCTCGACGTGTAGCAGGGTTCCGGGGCACAGTACGATATGCCTCAGTCAACGCCCACAAGAACAAGGTGCATACCCAGCTTTTGCTCTGTTATTTCTCCTTTGGTCCCACCTTTCCACTGGTGCCTTTTCTGTATGTTCACTTTCAATTTTGCTTAATTTGGTTGTTAAAATGACAGGAAATGGGCAGGCACGATGACCTGTGGTCTCTGTTCTACATGCTGGTGGAGTTCTTGGTTGGTCAGCTGCCTTGGAGGAAAATCAAAGACAAGGTGGGGGCTACACATACGAGAGAGCAAATCCTTTAGGCCGATTCTAAAGTCAGTTGAATTTAACACTTGTTTGCTCATTAGGAGCAAGTGGGGAAGCTGAAGGAGGCGTATGATCATCGCATCATGTTAAAACATTTGCCCTCAGAGTTCAGCATCTTCTTGGACCACATTAGTAACTTGGACTACTACACCAAACCCGACTATCAGGTGATGGAGAATTATGAAGCATATGTACTGTATGTTCTAACAACAGGATAAAGTGGTATAGACGATGAGTGAGTGAGTGTACAGTATGTTCTAAAATGATTTAATTGGTCATACAATATATGCCCATTTATTCTTTATTAAGACAATAGAAACATAACTGGCAACAAAATCATTGGGCCTTATTGATCAATCTTTAAATAAAGTGTTTGTGTAACCCAAATTGAAAAATGTTTTATGCAGGACTTACAAAAGTGTTGCACTTGTGTTTGTGTGTGTATTTAACACCTGTAACATGCAAAGCATGTTTAAGACTTTTGCAGCTAGTGATGCACACAAAACTCTTGTCAACTTGCAAGTTGTATGGACAGAGCATGAAATGTTTGATCCTCCAAAACAGAAGTGGAAGTTATTTTAACTCAAATTGGATGATCAGGGTAGAGGCAGAAGTGGAAGTTATTTTGACTCACACCTATGACAATGAAAATATTTGATAAAATATAATATTAATAATAGGAAGTGTGCACTGAATCTTCTGTCAACTTCCCTTAGCAATGTGCAGGCAGACCAGACCATCCTCTGTAATATAGGGTGCCATTTCTTTTGTCTGAATTGAATAATGAATTGCTTTTTTATGTTTTAAGGTTTATGTTAGTTCACTTACTTTATTTAGTTAATTTATTTAATATGTAAGCCCTGTGGCTTAGGGTTTAGCACTGTCGGCTTGCATCTTCAGGGTTCGAATCTCACCTCCAGTCTGTGGACCTTGTAGACTGATTGATGTTTCCAAATTGCCAATAGTGTGTGATTGGGTATGTGTGTTTGCTTGTGTCCTACAATTGGTTGGCAGCCCATCCGAGGTGAGTTCCCTACACATAGTCTACAGCCCCACCCCCCAATTGGATGGATGTGTGGAAATGAATGTCAATATTATAATGACTTGATGTGACTCTCGTCCTTGTCTTAAGGAACTAGCATGAAGATACTGTACATTTACATTTAGGCATTTGGCAGATGCTCTTATCCAGGAAGTTTTCGTAACTAAGTCCCATCAGTCAAACACAATTGGGAAGATTTTTATTTTGGAGGGGGAAGGTGGGTGGGACAGGGGGATTAGTCCAAGTATTGAAGAAACAAATACGTCTTGAGATAGAGACTTCATAAGTTGCTCTGGATAAGGGTGTCTGCAAAATGCTGTAAAAGCAATAAGAATAAACTAATTTAATTGCATAGCATAATCCATATAGGAAAGTGCATTAATCTGTGCATTAATCCGTGATTTTTACTGATGTTTTTGCCATATCTTAATAAATTATGATTAGCTAAAGTATCATATGTGTATTCCCTGTAGCTTTTAATGACGGTATTTGAGAGCAGTATGAAAACTTATAACGTAATGGAAAACGACCCATACGATTGGGAGAGAACGGGCACAGATGGTGCTCTTAATACGCCTACAGCTGCCAACGTGCCTCAGCAACACACGCGCTTCACGCCAGCCTGCATGGGGTAAGCAATGTTATTGCGGCTAGTACCACATTTGTGGAGTTAGCAAAAATGAGAGTTGGTGTCGGCAGTTTGTTTTGGAAGTGCATCTTTAATAAATGAGGTTGAAAAGTTGAGTGTGTTGTGCCAAATGGTCGATGCTTTGCTCTGATCTAGGATGGCCAATGCCTCTGTGGTGCATGGAGACCTCTTGAAGGAAAACACTGATGAAGTCCTGAAGGACGAGCAGCTCAGTGATGGTGACAACAATGCTGAGCCAGAGCGCCAGTCTGACTCTCCTGCCCACCACCTGAGAACCCCGGAAGCTGACGGTTGGGAGGACCTTGATCGCAACAGCAACCTTATCCGCTTCCCTGGTTGGAAGGTACACTATTTAAAGCATATCTGATTTAGCATTCTTCTCTCAATTAACGAGTTTGAATTAAGTAATCTATACTTCATGGGTGTGCACCTTCAGGGCCACAAAGAAGAGGAGCACAGTAACAAGGGCAACCCAAGCCCGCAGGCTTCCCCCAGCCTCGGCTCTCCTGTCTGTTTACGCTCTGAGGTGATGCCTTCAGACAGAGAAGCTCCTCTTCTGAGGAAACTACGCAACATCCACAGCTTTGAGCTGGACAAGCGACTAACTTTGGAGCCCAAACCCAATACAGAGCGATTTGTAGAAGCATGGTTAGTTTCCTGTGATCACAGTAATCTCACTCATTGTACTTCAGAAAGTGTTAAACTGAAACCTACTTTTGTTTGGTAACAGTGCAGGGAAGCAGACGTCCGGTTTAGGACTGGACCAGGAAGGTAATGTTGGTGCAGTCCCAGCAGCTGCGTCTGTTCGAGTGTGGCACTTTGATGAAGAGTTCCTCTCAGGAGATGCATCGCCTAAACTGGGCTCCCCAGCCTCTCTGGAGCTCTTTGACGGAGCTGCCAGTAGTGGCTTTGTAGCAGTAAACCTGAGCACAGACCAGCAGGACGCCGACTTACACGACTGGGTGATGGTGGAACAACAAGACATTCAAGGCGCAGCCAGTAGCAGTCCAGGACCCGAGGCCAAGCTGACAAGCAGCCCTTCATATGAACCAGAGGTGGTGCAGCCAATGGATGAGTCTCCTGATAAGGAAAGGGCCACCCCAAGCTCCTCCCATGGGCGCAATATGACTACATTTAAAGTAGACAGACTTGAACTGAGTATGATGCCAACAACAGATCTGCTCCCCATTACACCCACGAGTCCTGCTGAAGCACTGGCAGAAGGAGTTCTCTCACAGGTACTGGTTCATCACTAATGCAATAACTCCACAGTGGAGATGCACAATACACTATTTTAGCATAAATCTTCTGTTCGCCTGTTATTTAGTTAGCTTGAGTGTAGATCATTAATAAATGGCATTTTCACATTTTAAGAGAAAGTAATGGAAATATGGTTTTAATGACTAAAGGAAAATTCCTGGTCTCTTTTTTAAAATAATTAACTATGCTTTAGTTTTATAAAACAGACTTGTATGACCTGTTTTCACAAGAAGCGGCAATTTGATTATCACTGAGGGCAGCTAACCACAGAGCTTTCACAGATTTGCATTTGCTCATTTGTTTGATGCTTTTGTTTAAAGCTACTTATATTTGAGATACAATATAACTGAGCTGTGGAGGATAAGAGGCCTTAGATAAGTACCCGATGGTAGGAAATTGATGATGCTGCGATTTGAACTCATGACCGTTCTGTCTGTAGCCCGAAGCCTTAACCACTGATCCACACTTTTATTTTTACCAGAACATGTTTTCAAAATTGTGAAAGTAAAATAATTACTCACTAGGGGAAGTGGTGGCTCAGGCGTTTGAGGCTCTAGGTTGCAGATGGGAGGATCAGTGTTTGAACCCCGCCACCACTGAGTAGCCACTGTAGTGCCCTTGGGCACGGCCCTTTACCTATGCCAATATATAATAAACAAGCACTGAGATGTAGGGCATCCCAGTGCCAGTCCCAAGCCTGGAGAAATAAGTGGGTTGTGGCAAGAAGGGCATTTGGCATAAAACCTGTGTGGTGACCCCTAGAAAGTGACAAAGACTAAGGAGGAAAAAAAAATATTAGTCACCTTTAACCAAAACTTTAACCAGGAATTATAAAGATGTCTGAGTGTTTAAGTTTGTTTTCTTGATGGAAGCTGGTGGTATGTCTGTGTATACGTGTGTAAATGAGCTGGCACCTCCATGTATCTGAAGCTTGTGGTCAGACAAGTAAACAGTAAATATTAGCTTCTGTGTGGGGTTTTGGGTGTAAGTATAGTGTATAGGGTGTAGTATCTAAGCCTGAGGCTTATTGTTAATGTATTAAATATACTGGTACTATTTGCACCAAATGGCTTACTATCAATTCTGTAAGAAAGTCTGAGATGCATATACATTATACATAATACAGTACGTTGAACGGTCTTAGAATAAAACAATCCGCTGTCCTTAAGACTGTATTTCAAAACATCATGTTTGGTCCAAAATATTTGTTTGGGAAATTTGGACAGTTGTTTCAAAAGATTGTTAATGTATTCAAAACTTTTGAGTTGCATGTGAAACATTTTACTCCTCACTTGAGTTGGCCGGTTGTGTAATTATTAACTTCTGCTTCACTTCTGCTCTCTAAAGTGCTAAACTGTGCTAAAAGGCTGACGTTTTGCTTCACACACATTAACACATCAGGCTTTCTGAGGGCTGCTTCTTCGTCATCTGTGCTAATGATAGCTGCTGAGTTTCTCCTCAGCCTGTGTTATGTAAGGTCTAATGTTATTGAGCTCACTTGACACCAGATTCAGCATTTTACCTGAACCACTGTTCTTCTGGACCAGGTCATGGCACCGTTCAAGTGAGGAGCTATTTTTGCTGTGTACATACCCATTTGCATTCTTGAGTTATTTTTAGTATATGTGTGGGCAGTGTGTGTATGTGTGTGTTTTTATAAGCGGCTTTCTCACACATGCTATTTTCTATATCCACATTTGCCACCTACCCATTCTTGTCTTATCACCTTTTCATCTCTGTCCTCCTCCGTTTCCACTCCCCTGCCTCATGTCTGTCCTCCTCCTATTTCCACTTCCAATTTTTTAGCTCCCAACCTCTCCTGCATCTCTACCGGAGGAGATGGTGGCCCGGAAGCTCCTGCGCTCCCCTAGTCCTCATGCATTCCTGAGCACATTGTCAGATCCCCTGCACCAACGCTCCCCACCCACTATCCGCCGTAGCCAATCCGCAGAACACCATAACCAGCACCGCTCTCCCTGCTCCTCTAGCTCCCAGCCCCGCATCACTCACAGAAAGCTGCCAGCCATTCCACCAGGCGCCTCCAGCACCAAGATTCCTTCAGTAATACGCATCACACGCGCTCAGCTGCAGCAGGTGAACACAACCACCCGTGCTTCTAGGGGTCTTACGCTTACCTCGCCCTTTTTCTTCTACTTGAGTATTGGCTTGGTGTGTTAACTCTTAATAATTTAAAATGTAAGAGATTGGGATTAGCAATGGTAATGGCCAAGATGTTTTATATTATACAGGTTCATCAGAACTACCTGCTCATCAGAACTATATCTTCTTCACTAACCATCTTGTGATGTTCTGGGAAAATTTTGCTATGTTACAGCCTTGCTCCAAAATGGATTAAATTTATTATTTTCCTCAAAATTCTACAAACCATACCCCATAACGACAATGTGAAAGTAGTTGGAAATCTTTGCAAATGTATAAATAAAATAAATGAAAAAAAATCACATGTACATAAGTATTCACAGCTTGTTCCTGTTTCCACTGATCATCCTTGAGATGTTTTTACAAGTCAGTTGATTGGACATGATTTGGGAAGGTACACACCTGTCTAATAAGGCCCCACAGTTAACAGTTCATGTCAGGGCACAAACCAAGCCATGAAGTCCATGGAATTGTCTTTAGACCTCTGAGACAAGATTGTATTAAGGCACAGTTCTGGGGAAGCATTGAAGATCCCAATGAGCACAGTGGCCTCAATCATCCATAAATGGAAGAAGTTTGGAACCACGAGGCCTCTTCCTAGAGTGGGCCGCCCAGCCAAACTGAGCAACCATGGGAGAGGGGCCTAAGTCAGGGAGGTGACCAAGAACCCAATGGTCACTCTGAAAAAGCTCCAGCATTTCTCTATGGAGAGGGGAGAACCTTCCAGAAGAATAACAATCTCTGCTGCACGCCACCAATCAGGCCTGCATGGTAAATTGGCCAGACGGAAGTCACTCCTCAGTAGAAGGCTCATGACAGCAGTCTGGAGTTTGCCAAAAGGCACCTGAAGGACTCTTAGTCCATGAAAATGACTTGTGACCCATGAGAATGATTTTTTTTGTTGAAGCACCTTTGGCACCAATTAAAGCTTTTAAAGCCAATTTGAGTAAGATGCTACAAGATGGTTATTCTTCTGGAAGGTTCTCCTCTCTCCACAGAGAAACGTGGAGCTCTTTTAGACTAACCATCGGGTTCTCTGTCACCTCCCTGACTAAGGCCGCTCTCCCCCGATCGCTCACTTTTGCCGGGCAGTCCACTCTAGGACGTGTCCCAGTGGTTCCTAACTTCTTCCATTTATGGATGACGGAGGCCACTGTGCTCATCTGGACCTTATGTACCCTTCCATAGATCTGTGCCTCGATACAATCCTGTCTCGGGGTCTACAGACAATTCCTTGGACTTCATGGCTTGGTTTGGGCTTTGACATGCACTTTTAACTGTGGAACCTTATATAGACATGTGTGTGCCTTTCCAAATCATGTCCAATCAACTAAATTTACCACAGGTGGACTCCAATCAAGTTATAGAAACTTCTCAAGGATGATCAGTGGAACCCGGAAGCATCTGGGCTCAGTTCTGAGTGTCATGGCAAAGGCTGTGTATGCTTATGTACATGTGAGATTTTTTTAAAAATTTTAATAAATTTGCAAAGATTTCAAACAAACTACTTTTACATTGTCATTATGGGGTATAGTTTGTAGAATATTGAGGGAAAAAATGAATTTAATCCATTTTGGAATAAGGCTGTAACATAGCAAAATGTGGAAAAAGTGAAGCGCTGTGAATACTTTCCAGATGCACTGAAAACTTTAAAAAAAAACTTTGTCTCTGTGCTTTTATTTAAGATTATTATCTTATCAAAAA
Organism: Clarias laeviceps; assembly: GCA_030014305.1. Classification (NCBI taxonomy): domain Eukaryota; kingdom Metazoa; phylum Chordata; class Actinopteri; order Siluriformes; family Clariidae; genus Clarias; species Clarias laeviceps. The sequence goes on from JAQMYJ010000005.1 coordinate 15,795,229, forward strand.
CTACTTCCTTGTGCTTTAATTTTTTTAAAAATAACCCTTTAGAAAGAACTCAGTTAGCAAGTTGCTCCTGTACATGGCAAGCTAACAACTTTCTCTTTCTCAGTTGACAGCTCGGCGTCCCTCTGCGCTCTCCCCCCAGTCACCCTCTGATAGCGTGCCACAGTACCCCCTGCTGGAGACTCAGGACACTGGCGAGAAAGACATGCTGCCACAGGATTTTACAGTGAGCATCCACTCACCTCAGGAGCAGCCTCAGTCTCTACACTCCGGTCCCTCCAGTGCTGATGCAGAAATTCCTATAAATAAGAACGGAAATCCAGAAACGCCAAGCCCGGAAAACTTCCTCCAAAATGCCTGCAATCCAGTTCTGATAAACGGCCATGATGAGTCTGCATCAAGTGCACAGAAGGCGCTACTTTCTGAGCTGAAGGACACCAGGAGAGACTCGTTTACAGAGCCTGAGCAACACCCTGCACCGAAGAACAATATAACATCCTCTGTTGAGTGTACAAATCACGCTACATCCTCTTCAACTGCTGTCACGTGCCGAGATCCCAGTCGCCGGCTTAGCCGCATCCCTGTCCTCGAACCATCCAGTTTGCTGCAGGATGTTGCTCCAGGCTCCGCTAAGGAGAAACTGCTGCAGAAACGAGGCCAGCGCCTTCCCACCTCGCCCTGTGCCTCACCCTGTGCTTCACCCTCACTTTCCTCAGTCCAGCGTGACCGCCTTTCCTCCACTTCAGCCTCTGAGCGCTCGCAGGATGAGGAGTCCATACATGGATTGAGACAAGGTGATGATGCCCCGTCGCTGTCCTCCTCCTCGAGCCCACATTCACACAAGAGCAAAATCCCCAGACCTGTAAGCCACTCTTCTGTAAAAGGGGATCTCACAGCCCAGTTTGTGCCTCGGCCACCTCCCGGCAAACCTCCCAGTCGCACATCTGCAGATGGCAGGTAAACCTTAACCAAACAACTCGAGGAACTAGTATAAAGCTCATGATTTTCAATTTAATGTTTATAAACAATACCAGACATCCCTCATATCACTTATTAAAAGCCATTTTAAAACCACTCACTTTTTATATTATTTAACAAAACAAAATATTAACATTTTATATTCTAAAAAGTAATCCAGCTAAGGTCTAAAATAAGGATTTTAATACAGTGGTATTGCGTATTTTTTTCATGTGTGTATGCTTGGGTTTTTTAAGTTATGGCTTAACACAAGTTGGATCATCTTCCCATCCACATGTTTTTGCTCTTCAGGCTGCGGCGTTATCGGATCCGAGCAGGCAGTGCAGGCGACTCCGAACTGATGACGTGTCTGGCTCAGCTGATGCGAGGAGGAACCAGCCGCTCGTCATCTTTGCATTCCCGCAACTCGCCGCAGCACGGTGGCACCAGGCTTGTGTGTATCAGCCAGTCTGGTATCTCGCATCACCATCACCACCATCACCAGCGCAGTTCCAGTGCTTCCCCCCGTAGCTCCTCCTCCTTACAGCGCTCCATCAGCTCCTCACCCTCCCGTCATGAGCACCGTGTCGGATGCATGCGTAGCCACTCTCCTCCCAGCTTCTCGGGGTCTCCGCCTTTGCGCCGTGCACATCCTCATTTGCAGGAGGGCAGCTGTGGCCACAAGGCCCGGCCCAAAGCTTGCAGTCGGGAGCCCAAGTGCTCCAGCAAGCTGAGCAGATAGTTAAATAATGCGTATGTACGCACTCTAGTATGTTCACATAAATCACAAGCATACCAGCAGGGGATGAAAAGGCTTGCAAGATGCTTGTTCTTATGCCTGACTTGTACCAATGTAGTATCCAGTTTTAATTCTGCAACTACACAGTATTCTGCTTGTTAGTTTTGCACCCACTTCCTGTTTGAATCGAACGATAAGAGAGTATCACGTCTGTCAGCTCTCTAACCTATGTTCTCTCTTTATTTATCAATTCTTTTTTTCAAAAGCCGTGAGTGTAATGCTGTTAGGATTTTTTTTTTTTTCTCAGATGAGTTGTAGGATTAGTATTTTCCTTTGTTTTAATTCGAAGAGAAATCATGTAGCCAGGGCACTGATCTAGTTAGTCGAACCCTTGTTGCATGGGTTTGTGTATTTGCATCGAGCTCTGTAAACCTGTAATATAATATTTATTGAAATATGTACTTGGGGTCGGATGCATATTGCGCCCTTCTAATCCGTGCAGTGGCAGGTACACTGACAGATCGATGCCATTGTTTTTATCATTTCGTTCTTCGCTATTTTTAGCCCTCATTCTAGCTAAGGCAGCTTGTATTTTTTTGAGACTGCAGAAACATTTACAGAGTGTTAATGTGAGGACTAGTGTTTCCTTTCCCAAGAACCACTGAAGCAATCACTGAGATTTCTTATAAGCACTTTGCTATGTACCTAAGGAAATTTTGCTTTTAATTATGGAAGAACAAGATACAAGCTTTCACAATCAGCTGTTGTTGTCCTTTCTTTTGAGCTACAGAGATCATGCTGCTCGTTTAAAGGCACATTCTTGCATCATGCACACAAATATACAGCAGATATACAGTACACACGTGCGTATGGGAAGTCATATTGATATTAAAACTCCTAAAATTCATCTTACCTTTGTGTGATTGATCACTCTGTCCAAAGGGTTCACAGGCTGAATAAGCTTCAAACAGCATTCAAAGAGAATGTTTTATACCTTATCCTGTACAGAATAAAAAAAACATCATTTATTCATGTTAAAGGCAGTTTCAGAAAGAAGAGGTTAGCACATGGTTCTGTGGTGTGATGAACATATACTAGTCGGATTGCTAGAATTATCCAAATTGAAAATAAAACTGATGATTGTCAGGTCGATTTTTGTTAATTTGGCAGCATTCAAATCCAAAAGATAGCAGGGTTCTGTAAATTTGTCAGTTCGGTATAACCTATTGTTTGTCACTTTGGCTGCATTTTGGCCACAAAAAGAGATAATAAATCACACCTCAGTTTTAAGTAATCATAAATATGTTTCATGAGACATTTTACTTTATAATCTTGTCCAGGGTGGCTAAGTGGTTAGCACTCTTGCTGCACACATCCAGGGTAGAGAGTTCAAATCTGGCCTCCTGTCTGTGTCAGGGACTTTGCATATATTTCCCTGTGCTTTGTGGGTTTACTCCGTGTACTCCGGTTTCCCCCCCGCAGTCCAAGGACTTGTGTTGTAGGGTGATTGGTGTTTCCAAATCGCCTGAAGTGATTGGTTGTGTCAATTGGTGGTGTTGGCACCCCATCCAGGGTGCCTACTACCCTGAGCACTCTCATATAGGCTTCACCCTCCTGCATCCCTACACAGGAAAAGCGGTACAGAAAATGAACTAATGAATTCATCTTGTCTAGGATATTCTTCCTCCAATGTCGGTTAATGAGTCTAAACCTACCTGTTTAACACGATGAATGTTACGATTTGATTAAACTGCTTGATTGAGTCTCACATACTTTATAAAGTTTACATACCTGAGATACATGCACAAGGGAAAGAGTTTAACAGAAAAAAAAGTCTAAACTTCACTATTTTCCCAGATATACATTACGAACACAAGTCCTTTTTTTTTTACTGTAGTCTGGTGTCATTGGAGTCATTAAGAATTACATAGTTGTTGAAAATGAAATCTTTTTTTATTCATACTGAGAAATTCATGCGAATAATTTGTTCCTCTTTATGCTTCCTCAGTATTGTCCTTTGCTGTCCTGTAATACAATATGCTGAAATTCCACTTCAGTTACAGCTCTCTGCATGCGCTCTAGATAAAACACTACGCACAGCATTCATATAAATATACTAAGCGTCACATAAACGTGTTATTTCCCATATGATTAAAACATGGAGTCACATTCTGAGTAGAATTCATATTTTTGATTAAGATACACCTACGAATGATTTCATTATGTGATTTTAAAATGTTTAGCCTCAGACTGTCTCCTCCACAGCATTTCACCCATCTGACGTTGCTTGAAGTTTAATATAGATATTGATACAAATGCTGGTTGGACATATCTATATCTGATGTTACTATTTAACGTTGTGTACATCATTTTCTGTTTTGAATCAAGAGATGATTGTGTTAAGTATATTAGAGCCAGAGCTACTGCATGTATCACATTTTATTACTGTTGTTAAAGATTTAATGTTTTAGTTTGTATCAAGACATTTGGTAGCCCAGATCTTTATTACACCATTGTGAGATGACAGTTACCAGCCGCAGAGAGTTCCTGGCACTCACAGATAGAATCTACATGAAATTACAACATGAGATTAACAGTGTTGGTCTGCCTTTTCCATCCATCTTCTGAAAAAATCTTTATGCAGCTCTGTTCAAGGGCATGGTCATGTGTAGACATGTTGGATCAAGATTCAAAACTGTAAGCCAAACATGATTCCAACCCAACAATCATTGTAAAAGGTACTTTAAATAGAAATAATCATAGTCGCCCATGTAATGAAGTAGTAGACATTATTATAAAACCACTACATATACTATATTTGCTGTAACAGAAAATGTTGTAGCCCTTTTATGTCTCTCTGTATGAAACGGCTCTTTACTCTTTTCCTACTGTCAATACCAGTGTCATGATCTATGAAATTTTAATATTGTAAATAATAGGACACTTTGCATATGGTAGCTCCTTCTGCATTTGCTCTATCTATGTTTAATTTGAATTTTTGATGTCCCCCCATATCTCCTCCTCCCCTAGCCACAGAACTGAAGAGTGTTAAATAAAGGTTCCCGGGTGCCATATGCTTCATTACTAACAGTTAAAACCCCACTTTCAAAAGTTCAAAAGTAACATCTGCTTATTATAGTTTAGCATATTTTATTGCATCTTTTCCTATTATTTTACAGTTTTACTGTTTATTTTATAATCTGCATTGAGTCACAATGTTGCTGATTTGAAACACTGTACAGCATAAAAAAAAAAGGAATGTTAAAGGGAGAGACCACATTGTACATTATTGCAATATTTGTGTTATTTTTAATTTGTATCATATCAATGCCTTGTACAGTGTTGTTTTTTCATTTAAAATTGTTTTGTATTTTATTTTTATAAACTGGTTATGAATAAAATATTTATTCAGCATGCTGGCAGAACCTCTACTCCTCGGGTCATGTGCAGTTTCTCAGCTCTTGGTACGAGGGGTCTTCGAGTCAAACCGGGACTTTCAAAACCGCGATGAAATTTCTCATGAATGAAGGCGTAAAACTGATTGTTATTTACAGCACAGTACCGTGTTGAGACTCTTATCCAGAGTAAAATATTTGAATGGCAACATCACTTGCACATTACAGGAAATTCCCTGTACAGTTCTGACTTCGCTCGAAGCCATTTACATGTTAGGTTCATTAAAGGAGTTCCTGGGAGGCTAGTGTTTCAGATGTGAAGCAGGCAGTTCGATCATGGTTCTGGCATACTGAGAAATATTTTTACCTTGGTGGGATCCAAGCACTAGTCACATACTGGGATACTTGTGTTAGTGTAGAGAAGAGGATTATATAGAGAAATCAAGGTAGTTTTTACTCTCATAACTCTATTCTGTCATTCTGAACAATCAAAAGTCCTAGTTTGACTTGAACATGGCCCATAAAAAAGAAAGAAAGATGAGTAACAACATTTCCAGAATATTAGTAGGATATTTGTTAAAATGTTGAACCTTCTGCTGTTCATAAACTAAAATATTCTATTTCTGTAATGAGGATACTTATGTTTAGAGGGATATTAAAAGGTATTACTAATGTCTGTTTATTGATTGATTGTCTGTTCTTTGAGGACTGAAAATACTCCATTTATTCTTTAAAAACTTTTGGAAAACGAGTCACTTAAACCAGACACAGATCCACAAACACAGTCTACAGGACAATGACTTTTGTTTTGAAAACTCATAGTTTCTTGTCTTGCTTCGCAAATAAGCCACACCCAATGCGTTACCATAGAGACCAGAGAGCGTTGTCAAGTCAACGCTGCTCGAGCGTCCTCAGAAATCGTGTGGCCACGCATACGCGTAATAACACTTAGATGGATTTAACGGTTAATTTAAAATCTCTTCAGTTTGAGAATGGACTCAGTGAAGAGGAGGAAGAGTGTGTGTTTCTGCGCAGTCGCTCTTCAGCGTTAGCAGTGTGTGGTTGCGCGCACGCGATGTTTCTCTGCAGGCTCGTGTCTTCAGCCAGGTCGAGTTCCTCAGCTGCACACTGCGCATGCGCTCGGAGAAATTTTACGACAGGGAATCGTGATGCACAAACGGAAACAGTTCTGAGAACAGTTAAAATTGTTTGATTGAAGCAATACTGAGTTTTCAAATCTGTTTCCCGAACTGTTTCCATTTGCGCGTCTACGAAATTCGCTTCTAGAATAACTCCGCTCGAGTCCCTTAAACAGTATTATGGGTTTAATATAAGGGTTAAAGAAACCCTAAAGTAACATATAATTTTTATAATATAATATAATATAATATAATATAATATAATATCTTTATTTATACTAATTGTAGTGAAAATTTGTTTTATTTAGATGCTCTCCAAATAGATGCTGTTACAGAAAAGTAACTTGGAATTTGTTTATACAGACAGACTAATATTCACCATACAGTACTGTTCAAAAGTTTTAGGTACATACAAATAACTACTGTAAAGCAAGGATGTCTTCAAAAAAAGTTTCTCCATTCAAAAAAAAAATATATAAAAAACATTAACCAATAATTAATGAAAGAAAGAAAGTAACTGGTGTGATGATATAATCACTTAAAATATAATCGCAGGTACAGTTTGTGCATTTATAGCTGCTTAGTTTTACTGAACATCCTGCAGAATCAGCCAATCTAATGTCTAGGAAAAAATAAACATACAGTACAGTGAGCACAGACGCTCACTAAACTAAACGCAGGCCTTCTGCTGTTTTAGCTCATCCACCTCAAGTTTCATCATATTGCATGTTCTGAGATGCTTTATCGCTCACCACAACTACACAGTTACTATTCAAGTTACTGTGGTCAATCTGGCAATTCTCCATTCACCCTGCTTTCACTCGCTGAATGTTTTTTTGTCTTTTCACACCACTTTCTGTAAACTCCAGCTTCAGGAGATCAGCAGTTTATGGAGATTGAAAGCTGACAAGTAATTTTAGTTTTATTTTAGCAGTTTTTTACACATACCCAAGAATTACAAATCGCCAAAATTGAAATCAAGTTCGCAAGTTCTTCCTCACCAGCTTTAGCAAGCCATGTCTAAATGGTATTCTATGAAAATATGTTTGTCCCTCTTTTACAGTGAGGGAGAATGTTAATGCTAGAGCATACAAAGATACAGTGGCAAGAAAAAGCACCTACACAATCACATGCCTCCAATTTTGTGGCAAAAGCTTGGGGAAGATCCCCATTTATGGGTTTCACTCAGCCATCAATATACTTTTGTTCAACTACTGTATCAGAAAACAAGCTTAGGAATTTATTAGTGACATAATTGTGGGTGGAGCTTAAAGCTTTCTTTCTGATAGTTAAGTTTCAGATGACGCAGCGTTAGACAAAAAAAACAAAGTAAATATTGTTTTTATAGATTTTTTTTATCATCTTAATAATATTACATTTATGTTACTTTTTTCTCAATAGGGAAAAATTTAACCAGTTTACCAATAAATCAGTCCTTCAGCCAGTGAAGGTTGGCATTATTGGGGCTGGGCACATGGGCAAACAGCTGGCACTGCTTTTATTGACTGTACCAGGCTTTAAACCAGATAACATTAACATGTCAACTAAAAGACCAGACACACTGGGTAAGTATTGAAATTAGTCATGTTTTCAACAAACATTAAAATCTTTATCTTTGAAACCCTAAATAAATATGGGTAATAAGAAAAGAAGTAAAACTTATTCTGAATTTGGGAACTGTAGACTATCTGTAGATGTACACAATTATCAGTCCCACACTACTCTGTGCTGCAGTGAGTGATAACGAATGAATGCATCTGTTTGCATTGTAGGTGAATTCTCAGACAGAGGTGTGAAGTGTTACTTTGATAACCGCAGACTGGCCACATGGGCAGACGTGATTTTTCTCTGTGTTCTTCCATCTCATCTTCGTCATGTGTGTGCTGAGCTTCACTCTCAGCTGCCTGCACACTGCTTAGTGTACAGTTTTACCTCAGCAGTGCAATTACAGCGGTATGCCCTCACATACACCACATAGTTTTGAGATTAATTTACACCACTGTTCACTTCTGTTTATGTTCAATAATAAATCAGAGTTAAATGAGCAAAACTGAGTAGGTTTTGTATAGGGATCATGAGCACATTGATTGAAAAATGATTGAAAAGTTGTTGCTGGTGCTAAAGAAACTGGACATAATGTTATTTATTGGGTCACATACAGTGGATGCCAACAGCTCTCCCTGGGCACAAAACAGGTGATGTCACTAATTAGTTCTCGCCTATCTGGATGAAGATTTGTGCTATTTCGAATCCACCTCTGCACAAACCTGCCTAAAAAGTATGGAATTCGTAAGTGAATTGTGAACTTATGTGGCAAATTTTTATACAGGAAGCAATCAAGCAGACATGGCTTTAACAAGTGACACCAGAGTTAACAAGTGAGACTCAGAGTCTTTTTGAGTTTACGCCCAACTGGTTCCATTAGATTTTAAAGAATAAAGGACTTCATACTAATTATTGATTTTTGAGCAATTTCCAATCATTCTAAATATCTTTGTTGTCATCTTTTTTTTTTTTTCAAATAATATCAGCTAATTCCTTATTATTATTAATGAATCTGCTCTTATTCTGATATACGTCCTTACTGTACTTAACATATAGAGCCTTTTTACATGTATTACTATCACAGTGTCAGTCAGGAAGAATATAAAATGTAAGCAGTTATGTTTCTGGTTCTAACATCAAGGTGCACTTTTCCAGACAGTGTTTATCCTAAATCAGAAGTAGGCATGGATATTTAATACAGAATATGAATCAAGTCCTATATATTGTCCTAATATTAAGATGTGAAAATACTCTTGATAATCTTACAATTATGTAAGATAATGTAAGATGTGTTCTATAAGCACAATACTTTGAAAAGTGTCATTTTACAGGTTGGCGGAACTTCTTGGTCACACGTTTATTCTCAAGCCTCAGTACGGCTTTATGACCTGTGATCAGAGTCACTTGTGGCTCCGCCATAATAAGGTGTCAGCAGCTCTAAAGGATGAAGAGATTCGGAGTGCATCATGCCCACTTTCAGTGACTGGTGAGTTGACAACTCAGGAACATCCTAATAAACATGGCTGCTCTTCATATCACACCTGTTATTAGGAATAACCAGGGGGCCACCCAATACGATATTATAACGATACCTAGGTGCTAGTTTGATTTGCTTTACACTTTGTATTGTGATTCTGTAAGTATCACAATTTCATAAATAGCCTGATTCAGTATTATTATTATTATTATTATTATTTTAGATTTTGTTACAGTTATAAACAAATTCAGCAAATAATTTGCTCCTACCACATAAGATGTAGTGTCACCTGCCATGGATTATAGAGGGACTGCAACATATTACCACCTCAAATGCAAATGTAAATACAAAAAATTATTTAAAAATTATTTTTGATTTTGGAGTCAGTGTGTCAATACAAAAGTACATTGATACATAGCTGAATTGATTTTTTCCCATCTCTACCTGATTTTAGTAGTTGTGTATTTAATTGCAGTGCTTTTGTTTGCATTGTCTCTGACAGGGGGTCTCTCCTTGGATCAGAAGTGGGTGTCTGCTGTGCTCTATACTCTCCTCAATATGTGCACTGCTGAGGGACTGAAGACCACTCAAACCCTTCAACTGCTGAATGAGCTGTTTCAGGCCACAGTCTCAATTCTCACCATGCAAAGCTTTGTCAACTCCTCCTGGGCATCATCACTTAATAACTCTGACAAGTAGGTGCTTTATAAGCTGGTGTCTTCTGAAAATACATTAGAAAACACTTAAATTGCTATAATTATGCTCATTATATAATATGCTGTGTATATACATTTTATTTACTGCTTTATGTTTTGCAGGCCTTTCCCCTGGATTAACTTGATTGATGTACAGACAAAACAGTCTCCTTTGACTTTTTGTCTGTCGAGATGTAAAAGTTTACAAGACTGCATTTCTCTGATGTATCAAAAAACATTTTCTACCTGAATTTAATGAGAGAATCAAAGATTAAAGGAAAGAAGTGTAAGGACCAATTTATTAACAGCAAAAAAGTGTAAAGTGTAAGGACCAATTTATTAACAACAGTTTTATAATTACAGTTAATATTTGCTATACTTTATATATATATATATATATATATATATAAAGCAAATGCCACAGTAGATCATATATAAATTATAGTGTTAAAATAAGGTTAGGATAATTAGGCTCATGAGAATAGTGACAGTCTCTCAGCAGCCTTAAAATAGTTCTGTAGCTCTCTAGATATTTATTACCATTTGGGGCCTAATTACACTGACTATGTATCTGGACAATTCATTTGTTTCTTTGTAAATGTTACATGCAAAGAAAACTGAAAATACATGATTCAACATGATTTTGTTTTGCTTTTGAGACATGCAGAATGCTATTTATGGACACTTTCCTAGACAGGGTTTAGATCACACCAGAAATAATCCCAATTGAGACGTAATCAAGGAATCCAAAATAACTTATATTTCATGTAGAATATATCAAACCTCAATTTAACATTAATTACTTTGCGATAATTTAATCTTAAACTAAATGTATTTAGTTTAAGGATTGTCTTCTCATAGCTCCATAGTGTTTCAATTCTAAATTCAGGTTACAGTCTACATGGAGTTTCACATAATCTTCCCTGTTTAAGTGTTGTGGGATTTCTGATTCCTTCTCACTGTTCAAAGACACACCCCAGAATTTAACTGTAGATATGAATGAGTGTGCACCCATTAAGAGTGTAGACCACCCATGCACCCCATGTTCCCCAGACAGATGTTGTATCAATCATGACCCTGAATAGTGTTTACTGAACCTAAACAATTTCTAAAAATTATATGATTTTACATGGTTTGGCTGTGTCCTGCTGGGAAATACAGGGATGTCTCTGAAAACGATGGCGTTTGGATGACCACATATGTCACTCCAAAGAGAACATATTTTTCTGCATTAATGGTGACCTCACAGATATGTCATTTACCCACGTCACGGCCATGTGCACTGGCACATCCGCTTACCATAACTGATGCTGGCTTTTGGACCTAATGGTGATGAATAAGTTTGGATTGTCCTTTTCCTCTTTGACACAGAGAACATGGCAGCTGTTTTTTCCAAAAACAGGGTGCCGGTGGAAATTGGGCTACTGTTGGTCGAAGAAGGAGAGGAGGAAGGCGTGTTCGAAAGCAGAGAGAGAAGAGGAAAGGCAAGAGTT
>JAQMYJ010000005.1:15811601-15823783 GCA_030014305.1 Clarias laeviceps
ATCGATTATGAAATTCGTTGGCAACGCTTTTAGTAATCGATTTTTATCGATTTTATCGATTAGTTGTTGCAGCCCTACTTTAAACCATATTCTAATGCGCTTGTATCATCATTACTTTCAAAAGCCATGTTGATTCTGTTGAGAAATTCAGGACACACTAACCCTGTCACATCTGACGTGGAAATGGTTTTTGCCATAGCGTTTGAGTTGTAAGCTGACACTGTTCTGGAATACACTGAAAGAAATTTGTAATGGTTCCTTCTGCACAGATCCCTGGGTTGCTTCTATCTTCTGATTCACACCATGTGAATCAAATTGGCTTCATAATTAGCTTTTGGCGAGCACCGCTTGTGAATATTGATTTATAATGTCATTTTGATGTTGTACACTGAAATTAAATTTAATTTGTCATCAAGCACACCGATCAGCAATAACTTCGACCACTCTCTTAATATTGAGAAGCTCCACCTTTAGCCACCAAGACAGGCATTTAGGGTGTGTTCTGACACATTTCTTTTGGAAGCAGCATTACTCTTTTGAGCAATTTGAGTTACAGTAGGTCATCTGTTGGATTGGACTACACGGGTCAGCCTTCACTACCCACGCGCATCACTGAACATTGGCTCCCCATGTCCCTGTTGTTGGTTTTCCTTCTTTGAACCACTTTTTGTAGGTCCTGACCGCTGCAGACTGGGAACATCCCACAAGTGCTTGAGTTTTGCAGATACTCTGATCCAGTTGTTTAACCATCACAATTTGGCCCTTGTCAAAGTCATGCAAATCCTTACGCTTAACTATTTTTTTCTGCTTCCAACACTTCCACTAAAGAAAATAAAGGTTCTCCTGCTCCGTAATAGATCCCACCCACTTCCAGGTGCAGCAATTGTAATGAGATATTGTAACTGTAGCTGCTACGACAAGAGCCATATTGTGGTCCAAAGAAGGAAAACCGGAGAACCGGCATCAGGGTCATGGGAATGAGCCAAGGCTCACTTGATGCACATGGGTAGTGAAGGCTGGCCCGTGTAGACCGATCCGATGGAAGAGCTTCAGTAGCTCATATTGAGGTAAAGAGTAATGCTTGTTTGGATAGAAAGGTGTCAGAACACACAGTGCATTACTGTTTCGGTGGCAAAAGGGGATCTACTTAATATTAAGCGGGTGGTCTTAATGTTATGGCTGATTGGTTTATACGCTTGTGCATGTGTATTGTAGTGTTAAACCATGATGTCGGTGTCAACACCTAGACAAATGTGTACAAGGGAAACTTGTTCTCAATTTTAATGAAATGTTTTGCTTCATCAAGACTTCAAAGCACAGATCTTTCTCAACCCATAACACACCCTGACAACCAGAGCCAAATGGATGACAACAGCAACACCAGAGAATTACAGCAACCCACCAAGGTATACCAAGATACCTCAGCCTGTTCACTTTATATATAATGTTTTGTACTTATTTCTAAGGATTTAATGTGCTTCTGTATGATTTCATAAGGATGAGCTAGCTGCAGAAGGAGACTCTGTGGAAAGATCTGAAAAATCCGCTGAAGAGAGAAAAGGTTAGCACACCTCCTTCTAAACAGCCTTCGCCAACTGCTAGAAACCTTGTCATCATCTTTCATCATGGTCTCCTGAGAGGCTATCTTGAAAAGATATCTTGGGCATGTTCCCTCTCAGGAATTATAACAGATAAAACAAACTTTAGCAGACGCTTATTAAGAGCTTAAATAGGAACGTCTGTACTGTACATTTGATGGTTCATGCGATTTTCCAATTGGCCAATCATGTGGCAGCAGTGCAATGCGTAAAAAGCTCTAGATATAGGGCTAAGCGTTTCGTTTAATAAGCACTTATAATAATTTGTTAAAAATTACTTAATTTAATAAGCAGAGTAGCTTTGTGTTGTGCTAAATAAGCATATGTAAATATGTTCCTATTAAAATTATTTGTAAATGTATATTTGTGTGTGTTGCTGGTATATATTTTTTTAAATTGTTGTTTTATGGTTTACACAGTTCAGATGAAAACTCTAACTACCCATAATGAATTGTTGTGGATCTAAGAGCATGCTGAAAGCTTTCAAAGGACGCAAGATATATTTTTTCAATGTACAATTTGATAAATTGTAGCTTGATTAAAAAAAATAATAATAATAAAGCATTTGTTATTTTACTAGATTTCGCTAGAAGTGCAATTCTCTACAAATTGTGTCTAAGCAAAATATTATTTCTTTTTATTGACTGCATAAATATATAGTCATAACCTTTGGAATCAAACACAACCCACCTTGTATGCATTGAGGATGTTATGCAGTCATTACTTTACATTTGAGAACCTTCTGTTTTTCCTTGCCTGTTAACAGGCCTTCTTTTCATGAAACTTCATTACGTGTGAAACAACTGTAATTTAAATGAAAAACAACCTGTTTCAGCCTTACCGCCTATGCAGCCAGCCAACACATGGACCGCTGCATCTCTGAAAGAGCTGAAAGCTAAGCTGCGTCAAGAGAAGGACTGCATGGTCACTATTTATCGTGGAGACATCATGACGGTCAATGTACCCACCATCTCTGAGGCCAAGCGCGTGTGCTGGGAGTTTGCGACAGATGGCTACGACATCGGGTTTGGGGTATACTTTGACTGGTCACCTGTTACCAACAAAGCCATAACGGTGCACATCAGCGAATCCAGCGATGATGAGGATGAAGATGATGAGCTTGAAGGTCAGGAAATATCTCATGCCTTTGTTTAGAATTGCTAGTGGAAACATCCTAAGACACTTAGATCGATCCAGTCCATTATAAAACAGGATGTGCAGCTGTGATAACCTTCAAACGTTGCTAATTGACTAAACGTTTCATGATTTACAATATTATGAGGATTGCAGTCGGCAACACAGTCAGTGCTATCTTCAGCCATCTATTTGTTTAGCACACTGTGGACGTTATCATAATCTGTGTGCTGATGGATGGTGATAGTTCGATAATGAAATGGAGTTTGGGGACTTGTGTTTGTTGAGGTGCATGTGTTTGATGCTGATTTAGAAAAAAAATGTCTACCCTTATACTATAGACCTGTGATTTAAAATCTGGTGATTTGAAAGGACATGCATTGGCAGCAATTTGATTTTGTAACCTGGCTACTTTGGTGAAGCAATAAACTAAACTTTCTTTCGGCTGCTCCCGTCGCCATAGCAGAACATCTGATCAAACACATCTGATCAAACGCACAACTTGGCACAAGTTTTACGCCGAATGCCCTTCCTGATACAATCCTCCTATTTTTCTAATCAGGCTTGGGTATGTATGCAGTGCCTGGGTAGTATGGGGTGTGGCAACCAAGAATGGTGGGGCTCGAACCCGGATCCTCAGATCCCGAGATTAACAATCATGCCTGAGCTACCACTCCCTGGCAAAGCAGTGAATTGCTGGCTAATTCATTTATTATGAGACATACTGAGATGGTTATAAACCAAGCATCTGCTTATTTCCTTCCTTTGGAATACAGTACTAATGATTCTTCAATCCAGTATACAGTATGCAGGTATTCATACTCGCAAAAAAAAATAAAATACTAACTTCAAAATTCAAGGCATCAAGGACCACCTGTGGATTCACCTCGTTATGCTATTGCTGAACGTTTGTGAAATGCCTGATATTAGTGAAAGAATGTTGCTTTTAGTCTTTGTAGGGACCATCCGATCCGCACATCCTGGCACAGGTTTTATGCCGGATGCCCTTCCTGATGCAACCCTCACATTTTATCCGGGCTTGGGAACAGCACTGCATCCACTGATTGGGGTTTGGCCATTGGGTCGGAATTAAACATGGGCCTTCCACAAGGCAGACATGAAATTTACCACTGAGCGACAATGACCAAGAATACAGTCCCGAGTTAAACTGCAGTTAATAACTAACTGCTCTGTTTTCATGCCTAGTAATTATTTAGTAAGCTAGAGCTACTTAATTATATTAACTCAGTTACAATAAGTATACATGTTGTCTAATACAGTAACATGTATAAATAAATGTAGAATATTTAAGTATAAAACAGAAACCTAGAAGCCCAAAAGTATGTGCACACCTGACCGTCATGATATCAGAACATGTGTTTCCATTCCTTAACCATGGACATTTTTAGAGTTGGTCCCTTTTGCTGTTATAATAACCTCCACTCTTAAGTTAAGACTTTTCATACGTTTGTATACTGTGGATTTGCTCGTTCAGCCACAAGAGTGTTAGTGAGATGTTGGGTGAGGAGGCTTGGAGAGCAGTGTTCCAAGTCTTTGATCTAAGATATTCTATGCAGTTATGTGCTTTATTTTGTGGCAACATTTTGGGGAAGGTCCACATACTTTTGGCCATATAGCTTGTACTGCTTTTTTTTTTTTTTTTTTTTTTTGTGACAGAGGAGGTAGTCAGCTAACGGAGTTGTTATTGTGGTCTACCAGCCGCAGTAACACTATCCTTTTGAATAGGACTGGCTTTTATCTAGTGTCCACTGTTTCTTTAGGCAGTCAGACTCTGAATGGGATGTAAAATGGAGTGATTGTGAATGTGAACATGGGTGGATGTCTAAATCATTTAACATTACTGAAAAGTGTTGTTTGTCATTGTATTGATTTTGTAAGGTACTTGTGATTTTGTAAGGTATTTGATATTGAATAAACAAGTTATTTAACTATTTGCTTTGATTATATTCTGCTGCTAAAGACTATATTTGGTGTTTTATAGCTGCACCTGTGGTTCCTGGAGACGTGGAGAAAGGGTCCAAAACGGCAGCCAAATCTAATTTGGGAGAGATCCTTCCTGTGTACCGTCAGGACAGTCACCTGGCTGTTCAGGGGGGTAGTCACAGTTTCCCAGGAGAAGGCACATACCTCCTAAAGTTCGACAATTCCTACTCCTTATGGCGGAATAAGACTCTGTACTACAGAGTGTACTACAGTGAATGAGGAACCAAGCACACATCTGCAGATAAATGTTTTGATATTATATATTTTTGATCAATACATAGATATATATTTACAACACTGTACACATATCATTCCGCTATTAATTCAAACACTGATTCTTATTTTGATGCAGACTTTATTGTATAGATGCTAAGTGAAACGCAGCCAATCAGATTTATCCTAGTCTATATAAAAGTTTTTTTTTAAATCTGAGTAGGATATAGCTTGATTTAATGTGAAAATATGTTGTGTGTGTTTTTCAAATGTGTGGACAGTTTGTGAAGTGCCCATATACATGTTTGGTATTTATGTTGTCTTGTCGCACCTCAACACACCACTGTGTCCCCGGTAATCAGGTAAAAGATTGGTTAAGGGAAAGATGCTTAAGGAAATGAATGGATTGCTCAGCAGGATATGGTGAATAAATAAGGAAGTGATGAAAGAGTGGTTGTGTGATGTGGGTCTGGCCACTACTCACTCAGGTGATGAATACTAATTGATATTTATATTCAATTACAGACAAAACACAGCCAGCGCTGATCCTGCATTGATTTATCTGAGGTGTATTAACATGTTGATTGTTGTGGCTTTGAGGTACATTTTTTTTGTACACTATCCAGTGTAACCTATCTATTGGCAATGATGCAGACCCTCAGATACGCATTCACACATTCTCTTGTTTGTTCTTTCGTTTTTTTTTTTTACTGCATATGCAGCATCCATTAACTCTGTCACTAGGGATACTGGCCACAGGCTGCCTTTTTATGACTTGAGTGCAAACTGTTTCCTGTCACGAGAAGCCAAGTTGCAAAATAACTAATTCAATATTTACATGCCCACCAGGTACCATTTGGTGGTGGTGGAGGTGGGGGGGTCAGGGTATCTTGCTTTCTGAGTGGTTCTTTGATATTGACATTCTATTAAACTAGTTTAGAAACATCATATGTGCTGCTTTCTCTATGTCAGTTAAATGAACAATGTTTTACACAAAGCTCAATTGACAATCTTAGTAGTGTGCAGTGTCTGTTTTTTTTTTTTGTTTTTTTTTGGACTACTTGTCCATGAGTACCAAAACACAAGTGTTGACTTGATGGAGATAATTTCTATAATGTGAGCAAATCAGCAGCTTAAAAGAGAGTTCTGCTCATACACCTGGACACAGTCTATTTGCACACTTTTTTTTTTTTCTTTTTTTTTTTTTAACATTCTGGTTATTTGCATGTTTCCAAAGGGATCTTTCAATTGTGCTGCTGAAATATACGATACTGATGTTGTGCTTTTTTTGTGTGTGCCATGTTATTGTTTGTGATGTACTAGTCTATCAGTAGTCTTCTGCTTTCACACCACTGCTTCTGCTTTTTATTCAATAAATATTTGTACACTGTAAGCTTGTAATTTTTATTTATTTATTTAGGTACGTTAATTTCTTTAACCTTTTTTTACTACTCAACATATTAAAACCATTTAAGATGTTCATCAAAATAGATGTTTAATACCAATGCAACCAAACAGTTTCATATCACCTCTTAAAGTATTACAAAAACTCAACTTAAATACTTGATATGGGGTAATTTTTGTAACTTATTCATTCATTTTTCTACTGTAACGGTTTAGGTTGGGGACTTGATCAATGTCACAGAAATACTCTTTGGATGGAATGCTGGCCCAGTGAAGGGATCTATTCACACCTGTTTGTTTGGAGATTTTAATTTGTGTTAATGTGTATAGTTATCAATTCAAGTCAACTTTCCACCTACAAATATAGTCTTATCAGGACGAATTGGTTATTCCACAGAAAGGGTGGAATTTGGGTCATAAAAATCTCCTGAAATGTATTTCTTCTTTCACACCTAGAACTTCTTTAATAGCAATAACTTACTTTTAAACTTTATGAATCCACAAACAGTGGAGAGTATTTTTTATACATTTAATAAGTGGTGTTACACCAATGACAATTTAGAGAAAAATCTTGGGTAAGGCCACATGGTTTCCAATTAATCAAAATCAATTATTTATTAGATGTAATCAGTTTTTATGTTTAATTTTTGACAGTTATAGTTATAAAATGAGTAACACAAATAATGGACTTAATTACAAAATAAATGATGACATTTTTAAACAAATAAAGAGACATCTGACATGCCTTTTGCATTTGTCCAGTGCTCTTCGTCTACTGACCTTTGATGCAGGAACAATTCCAAATTGTCAAATGTATTTCAAAATAAACCTCATTAAGTAAAAGTAACACCAGTGACAGTTTGCTGTAACTGTTACACAAAGAGATATATTTTAAAATACATTTGACAATTTGGAATTGTTCCTGCATCAGAAGTCACTAGATAAAGAGCACTGGACAAAATAATTATAATCAGTTATTGTTTCATGATTTTAGTGTTATTTTATAGGATGTTTGTTATTGTGAATCAAATTTATTTTAATGAAAAAAATAGATGAAAAGCATATGATCCCACTTTCATGTGTGATCATAGTGACAAAGTGACCTTTTTTTAAATGCTATAATTAAATATTCAATATTAAATTATAAAAATGTATTTGTGTTAAGTGACAGCCCTTTACACCATTTTTGTAGAATGACCCAAATATAAAAAGGTGAATAATACATATAAGATACCACAATGAAGCCACATATGAGCCACTTTAAAAGTTGTCATACATAATTTAGAATGATTATAAAATCTAGAGAAATAATAAAAATAAAAAAACATTCTGTATTGATGTATTGACATAAGTTTTTAAGTTATACTTTAGGCAAGGCTAATGGGATGGATTAAAAATATCAATTTGGCCTAATTTTGGGGTGTTTTTCAAATAGGAAGAGAAAAAAAGCAGTTTTTCTCTACATTGTAGTATAATTCAGATTTCAATGTGATGAAGCCTCATCTTATCCTGACTGCAAATCCAACAGTTTTGTATTACTAACTACAGCATTTCCACACTCCAATTAATATATTACCCAAGATGCATGAATGGGTACCCTGCATCACGTGGTGCAAAAGGGGCGGGACCTCAATTGCTGCCAGCAATTCTGAATGAACTCAATTTAAGCGCGGGAGAAGTGAACCTGCGCTGGGGTGGCGTGTTTTAATTTGTTAGCTCTTTTATTTTTAGCAGAAGCATGGGGAAAACACACTTTTATGCGTTGTGGTCCTTACACGAAGCACCTCGTCAATTTATCAGGTGACATTGTCTTTTAAGTTTTGAAAGATTGAATTGAAAGTACTTCATGTATCACTGACTTTTCTTCCCCGCGGTTTGTTCAGTAACGTGAACCGCAGCAGCTACCAGCTCCAGATCCCACTGCCGCTTCCCAAGCAGCTCGTCGTGTTCAGTCTGGGAGACTGGACCTCATTTTCTTGCGACACAACAGTGTTAATTGAGGTGTTTGTTAGCCCGGATGGGAAGCCACAGAAAATTGGGATTCTTTCATCTCATTCAAGGTAAGAACATGGACCTATTAAAGCACCTAACACGCACCTGTTCGAGTAAATTTACATACGGGTCATTCTACAGAAAATGGAGTGGAAAGTCCTGTCACTGATGCTAAAATCATTTAAATGAACAGAACACATTACTTGTATGTTCAGTAAATATAGACTTGTACGAAATATACGCAATATGTACTTTCAATCATAAAATACATTTTCCTACGGTAATGTTTAATATTTTAATTGTAGCATTTCTTTTTTTTTTTTTTTTAAGGTCAAGTCTACAGAAATTTACACTTCTACAGGAAGTGGGACCATATACTTTCCATCTAAAGATATTTTTCCATGAAATTCACAATAACATCAATATCTTATCAAATAAGTAAAACATGGAAATCATGAAACAGTCTCTGATTATAATTCCTGTAAGCGTCTGTAAATTATAAAGTACACAAAATATAAAATTCTAGGTGTGAAAGAAGAAATGCATTTCAGATATTTTTTATGACACAGATTCCACCTTTTCTGTACAATGACCCATTTACATTTATGGCATTTGGTAGACAGCCTTATCCAGAGCTACTTCCATTTATCTCATTACATTAAGCAGTACGTTAAGGGCCTTGCTCTGGGACCTTCCGATCTGTAGTCCAACATCGTTACCACCCCTTAGTAAATAAACAAAATGCACTTTTATAGATAAACTCACAAATGTCTCTGTATCCTTATTTCTTTTATTTTTACATTGGAAGTTGTTTGGTGTGGCAAGGAGACTGGTCAGGGAGTCTTTTAAACGAATCCACAACGAAGGCAAGGAGAGGTGGATATGCCAAAGTGTTGCTCACTGTCTGTGGAGAGGTATTTTCATATTTATTTATTTATTTATTTATTCCGCTTCCCTCCTCCATAAATTAATGCTACTAGGGACTGTGAAGGCCAATGGATTACCATTGTATTCTCATTTTACAACTGTGGTAGGACCTATGGGCAATTTGGAAACCCCATTTAGCTTAATCTGCATGTCTTTGGACTGTGGGAAGAAACCGGAGTACCCGGAGGAAACCCACCAAGCATGAAGAGAACATGTAAAATCCATGCACTCAGACCCAGAGGTGGGAATCGAACCCTGGAGTTGCATGGCAACAGTGCCAACCGCTAGGCCACCATGCTGCCATGCTTTTCATTTAAAGTCTAAATAATCTGGTTTTGAGCCCCATGTGCATGGATAATACACTTGGTTGTTGTTTGTTACATATTACTGCCTGGTACTTGCGACTGTTTTATCAGTTACACACATCAGTTTTATCGGTCACAGACTACCTGAAACAGTAGTCTGTGACCCCTGCTGTATATCTGTATAACACTACAGAATCTGTAGCACCAAATAAACTGGCAGCTAAGTCTCAAACAGGGCAAACTGAACTGCATTTAGCAGCCAAGTGTTCTGTCAAAAAAAAAAAAAAAAAAAAAAAAATAACAATTTTTGATTTGGTGGTATCTATCAATCATATCACTGTATATATTTTCTTTGGCACTGTGCCCCATAGCATGGAAGACCTTTTTATTTATTGTTCTATATAGCATTCACATTATGACCTAAGTATGTTGCTACTCATCTCTTTTTATAATCTAGGTGCGAGCCAGCTTTTTTAGTAGTACACCGCTCGTGAAAAGGAGACGACGAGCCCCCAATCAGTCCACCAATTTTTCCCAGACCCTTCTGAGCAGTGCTAGCAGCAATAACAATGTGAGGAGCTCCGTGTTCAATTTAAGTCTAATTTAACTAAAATGAACCCTATTTTATTTTCTAGATACATAAAAATACAGCTAAAACTGTTGTGTATTATATTTTTACATTTGATTGTTTAGGCAAGTTAATAACACTTGTACAACTTGTAATACGATGCATTTAACTATTTGATCATATCCTTCTCAAGATCATCACCTCAGGAACATCTCGGAGAACATCACCTGAGGACAGTTATGTTGAGCTCAAAACAAGCAAAGAGGAGATACAAAATATCAGCCTCAGAACATCAGGAGTTTGGGCTTTGGTAAGAACTACACAATGACATTTATTGTTCATAAATTAGAAGGTAAGCAGTTGGTAACTCTTAGTGTAAAGATAAAAAAAATTAACCCATAAGGTTTTGACATGGAGGTAATAAAGTATTAGTATATATGAAATCTAAGAATTCTAATTGATTAAATTATTTATATTATATAACTTTAACGAACACATTTTGCAAATATTTACCATAAATGCATTTTCCTTTTGGATCGCATACACAGCCCAGGAGGTAAGATGTAGATTAACATTTTATATCACACTAGTTTAAGTTAACATTTTGCTCCAGATGACCTATCCATTAGGCTTATAATAATAATAATAATAATAATAATAATAATAATAATAATAATAATAATAATAATAATTTATTATTGTTATTATTATTAAGCAACAGTATGATTATCACCACTGTAACAAAATAAAAAAATAACATTGTGGATTCTCTGGCTATGACTCAGACTCCATGTTCCCAGATCCAACACGGAGTCATAATAAATTGCAAGGATTTAAATTATTACCTTCATAATGAAACTTGCCACCTATTCTAATGTCTAATTTCACGTTTCTCTGTACTGTCTGGAGGATAAATCTCCCAAAAAGGCTGTGATACAAAAGAGAGGATGTAGTTTGAGTTCTGAGGGATCAGAAACAAAGCAGATGTCGAGCCAAGATTCAAGCCCCAAGAAGTGCAAACTGACCATATATACATCACAAAATGAGGGGAGGGAAATTGGTCAAAGGGCAAGGAATTGCCGGGCAGGTAAATACTTACACATTTTTTTATCCCTAGTCTAAGGAAACTTTTAGCCTCCTGGTCTGATGCCTATTTTGAAATCTTTGTAAATCTTTGACAAATACTAAAATGATTTAAATAAAAGTAATAAGTTGTTTAGCATACCCTTATTGGCTAGGTTATTACACCACCAGATTAATGCTGGGTAGTATCAGAACATCTTCAGTTCCTCCTGGCATGGATTCTACAAGGTGGAAACATACCCTTGAGATTATGACCCATAATACCATGATTGCATCAGCTAATTGCTGCAAAATGTCACCTGAACATTCACGCTCCCAATCTCCCATACATCACCATCCCAAGGGTCCTTTCCTGGATTCAGGTGACTGGAGAGGCTGCTGAAGTACACAACTCTTTGCTGTGTTCATTCAATTAGTTTTAAGACAATTTGTGCTTTATAACATGGTGGATAATTATGCTTAAAGTATCTATTATAAGTTGGGTAAATTGTGGCTATAAAGTGGTACACAGTTCCAACACTACCACTAACTGTTTTGCTGACCATGATATTACTGTGTCTTGTGATTTCTCACCAGACCTGAACCCCTTAGAGAATCTATGGGGTATTGACATGGGGGAGATGAGAAACGCTTGACTGCTATCAAAGCAACCTGGTCGTCAATAGCAGCTCAGCAGTGTCACAGGCTGATCAGCAGCAAAAACTGCCAAAAAAGTAAATGTTGCCCATGATAGAAACCAGAACACCAAGTGCACCACAGTCCACTACACAATGGACCCCAGACAAAGGGTGCAAGGCCACCACCCCAGCTTCCACATTCCCCAGATCCCAATCTGCACCCATAGCTTGTGCTGGACAAACAAGTCTATGGAGGCCCCTCCTGATCTTGGATTGTTTCGTTCTTCGATGCGCTTCTCGCATTTGCTGTCATAGCAACATATCCGTAAGCTTAAAC